>OY856413.1:1059752196-1060352196 GCA_963693085.1 Alisma plantago-aquatica
GAAGAAGGTGATCGAATTAGGCCCCATCTAATCATGTTAATTGGATATAAGGAAAGTTAAGCTAGATTGGGATCTCCTTTAGGCCAAGATTTGGACATATAATTGATATTGAAATCATAGTTGGAATCATACAAATAATTTATCATGAATTACAATAAGAATAATTTTGTTAATTGATGCACTGAGTTTTAATTACTTTCGACAACTAGTTTTTCCATGTATGTAGTGCATAATTGTTCATTTTGACATAAGTTATCCATTATTTATCATTATTATCCTATGAATAACTATTGCATCAAATATTTAGTATTGCTACCAAATTATGCTAAACTATCACTTTCTATTCAGACTTATATTCCTTTTTCTGATGTTTTAGGTAATTGAAGTATTTACATGGCAGCTCGCTGCTACCTATGTTGGTGGTACTGACATGGTGCAAAATTTTAGTAGGAAATAATAGGAATATCAGTGCTAATGAGATAGAGCTCAGCGCCATTGAGTATGGAGTCAATGCTACTGAATAAAGGAGTCGATGCTACCGACTCACAATCCATAGAGCATCCAAAATCAAAACTAAATGCTTCAGTGCCACTGACTCCCTGGTTGGTGGTACTGACTTTTTCACCCGAATCAAGTCAGAACTCATAGAAGGCAACTCAGTGATATTGACACACTTGTCATTAGTACTGACATATTTCAAGAGTTCCACATTAGCCGACATCTCAATGCCATTGACACCCCATCGGTGGTATTTACTTACTCGATTAGTGCATACTAAAAATTATAATAGATCCAACGACTGTGACTAAATGACGGCAAAAGGCCCACTTATGACCTAAGGGGGTTCAACCAATTGGAGATATCACAATGTAATGGATCAAGATGCCAGGAGAGGAGGACACAAAGGAGATAGACATGGACCAAACACTCGAAGAACTTTTGAGGGGCAGATTGTAGGCAGACGATGTTGATGAAGGTGTTTACTAGTGGGGATCATGAGGACCGCTTCTTTAAGGGTTTTTCATTGGTTTTTTAATCTTTATCTCATTTTATCCCTCTTCCTCTCTTTCTATGATGATAGAAATTATGTTGGACAAATCTCCACATTCCTTAGTACCCAAGAGCAGCCCAATAAGCTTGGAATTTGACTTTTATTAATTATTAATCTATTTCCTTAAATTTTGAATGTATATCTATAAATTTTTATCCAATTATTTGTGCTTGATCACCAAACCTATATGATAGAATACTAATTGCTTTGGGACAGGGGTTAAGGGTTTGGAAAATTATAGATTTATACATCTCTTATTGTGCCTCGGGAGAGGGCTTATGGATGTGAAAGAATAACATAGAGTTATCAATAATTCATCTAGCTAATTTTTAACTACTATGAAAGTGGGGGTTGTCTTGGTTTAAGGAGTGTATTACGTTACTAGAGTGGGTAATACTTTCTAGAGGTTTCTAGTCTAGCGTTAGGGATAAGTAATTGTTGATGAAACAAAGTTAAATGCAATGTATATTGTGATGAAACTGTAATCCTAAGGAATCCATCAATTCTTGATCACATTCACTTAAATTAAGTTTCATTCCTTGCTCTTAGTTATAAAAAAACCAACCAACCCTAATATTTGGGCCTAGATGATTAGGTTATAGTTAGTAGTAGCATCTAAAAAATGTTTTCTTGAGTTAGACACTATGGGATCATCGGCCTATATTACTTGACACGTACACTTGCATTTTACACACACAATTTTGCAGGTAAGTTGTTTTAGCATCATTTTTGGGGAAACAACAACACCAACACTATGAGTGTTATGACTAAGCACTCTATGCCATTTCTTTTTCTTTTATTTATTTTCCATCTTTTCTTTAGCAAAGAGCATAATTGAAAATTATTCTATTTTTAATTCATTAGCATTTTGCATTCTCACATTTCCATTAAGTTTTAGGTACTAATGCATGTTTCACACTCGAACTACTGATTAACGAGAGTCAACTCCAACTATTGTAGATCAGAAGGAGATCCTTTGTAAGGTGAGAGAGTTTAAGGCTTCAGCTGAAAAGTTCGTCCAAACACCACAACCATAGGCAAAGCAAGAAAAGGTGATAGTCATGTCGTAGAGCAGTGATGACAACCTAGAGGACATGCCGCAGGAAGAGATGTTGTGGGAGAAAATAAAAGCATCCTCAACCATAACACAACTTTGGGCCTATCAAATGGCAAGAACTGAATGTTGGCAGTTACAAGATAGATCCCAAGTTGGTGGCACTTATAAAATAATAGTCATTTTATGGCCACATCATGTAGGACGCAATGGCACACATATATAGTTTTGCAAAAAGCTATGACATGCTGAAGTCAGGCAGGGTTCCATCCATAGTCATATACCCAAATTTGTTCTCCTATTCCCTATAAAATAAAGAAAAGTGTGGTTCCTTAGCATCCCTCCAGAATCTATAGACCTAGGATGAAATGATTGACACCTTTTGGAGCAATACTTTCTACCCTATAAGACAAATGAACTAGTGGGAAGATCCAAACTTCAAGCATCATGATGAGGAGTCATATTTTGAAGCTTGTGAGAAATTTCAAAACATGCTCATAAAGGTCACTCGTCATGGGATTGTTTTGTATGGGCAGGAGAAGACATCCTATTATGGTCTACACAAAGGGAAGATGACTATTCTTAACTGTGAAGGCTTAGGATTCTTCCTAAACAATAAGAATACATGATATTGTGAGATTATGAAGAACATGGCCAAGAACCAATCCTAGGGAGAAGAATGAGAAGTGCCTACAACAATCAAGAGTGATATGGAATTAAGAGAAATAATAAAAGTTAAGGCTCAGATGGAGAGACTCACAAGGAAGCTTGATCACAAATCTGGAACCTCATCTAGAGGCAAGGAGGAGTGCATGCACCTACAATAGAAATATTAACAAGATAGGGGTCCTAGTAAGATAGACATGATTGAATACATTTTGGGCACATTGGCGAGTCATAATGAGGCCTTACTAGACCAGACAAAAATGGTGCAGTAAGATCAAGGGATCAAATCCACAATATTGAAAATCATATCTCTCAACTTCCAACATAGGTGGCATCCATGGAGAAGCCCATTTGGTAGGGATTTCCTAGGAATATAGAGACAATTCATAGTATCATCAAGTAAATTTTGTCTCTATTTTTAAGGAAACAAAGAAGGTTACTGAGGAGTCACCAAATCAACACACTCTAGAACTAGATTGGGTGTATGTGACAAAGATTCCATTTCTCTACATCCTGTATGGAAGACCAACTTTGATATAAAATGCCAGTGCATTCTTGTCACACATGCACCTCAATCAATATAGGGTGAGAAAAAAGCGACGAGGACATCCCATATACATCAACTTTTCAAGACAATTAACTTCAACCTTCCACCATTGCTATGTCCACACCCCCAGTTCCAAAAAAGGTGCATTTTCTACAAAATTACATGAAGGTTCTACTTCACAGTGTCGTAGTCATAGTCAATAAGGAAGCACCCACAATTGAGAAGGAGTAGTCACATGCTATCCCAACCACAAGAGATGTGCCAAATTCTATCTTAGGAGGTGGTTTTTATGCAAGCATGTAGGAGGAGATCCCTAATGTGCTATACGTTCATCAACACAAGCATGTAGAGAAGACACATGTGCCATTTCCAGATAGTCTGAAGATGAAGGAGGAAAATAAACTTAATAAATTCCTAGACTTCTTCTGAAAGTTCTGCATCAACATCCAACTTGAGGAGATAATAGAATAGATCCCTACATATGGAAGATTATTGATGGATATCATCAACAAGAAAAGACAGATAAAAGATACATAAATCTTGCTTGTTGATGAAGTGGTGAGTGCTATGATGTAGGGAAGGTTGTCGATAAAGAGAGAGGACCCATGATGCTTCTACATATATTGTTCGATTTGACAATAAACAATTCTAACAAGCACAATGTGACTCTAGGGCAAGACTAAATTTCATGCCTCTCTCTTCCTTTTAAAAGTTGGGACTAAAGAAACCAACAAAGACATCCATAACAATCCATCTGTTGGACAAATCATTTGTAAGTTGTTATGAGAAGTGCGAGTTTGTTTTAATCAATGTCAAAAAATTCATCTACCTGGTCGATTTTGTGGTCATGGATATGAAAAATATGGGAGGATTTGAGATTCTATTAGGAAGGTCGTTCCAAGCTGTTGTACATGTTATCATAGCTATGCGTAGAGGCTACTTGACACTGGGGATATATGATGTTAAAGTGGAGTTCAGACTTCCTTATGAGTCTTCACAACCATCCCGTGACAACCCAAGATAAAGAAGATCACCTTGTCGAGCCTAGTACATTAAAAAAGGATGTTTATGGGAAGCAACCCAAACTTATTTCTACTATTTTCTTTTTGTTAAGGACTTCACATTAGTTGCATTTTGTATGACTCTTGTTATATTTTCAATTGATGTATAAAAGTGCCTTGATGCATTTGTGTGGTGTTCATGCAGGGTCAATGTCGGAAAAAACAACACATATGTCGGTGGCACAAATATGCTTAAAATTTTCAACATAGAAATTGAGAACTAAAAAGAGGGTCAACGACACCGAATACTTGACATGTTGAGTCTATAGAAATCTGGTGGAACTAAAAACATTGTCGATAGATCAAATTTTTTCAATCAAAAATCATATTCTATAAAAATTTGATTATCGGTACATCGAGAGACTTCTCGGTGGCACCGACACATCTATCTCAAAGGACACATGATGTCATATCTCAATACCACCAACACACCACTGATAGACATGTTGATGGCACTGACATAGAAGGATAGATGCCAATAGAGCTTATTACATGGATGACATTAGGAACATGCAGCCACGTCCCTACCCTACTGGGTACGTAATACCCCCATTCTACCTCTTATTTTGAGTTCTAAATATGAGGACATAGTCGAGCTCAAACTTAGGGGGTGGTGGAATGGCTTTATCTTGTTTATTTTGAATCTTGTTTTAGTTTTTCTTATTTCTGAGTAGTAGGATCTACAATCTATCTAGTGTAATCATAGATCTTAGTTAGCATGAACTAATCTATCATTAAAAAGAATGTATTTTGTCCTTCTATAATGAATCTTAAATTAAAATAGATCACATATTTTTAAGCTTATTTTGCAAATTTTAAGGCAACACCGACTGTAAGAAGTGTTTGGGTTAGTCAGCTTGAGGGAACTTAATATGAATGAAAATATTAAGTTATCCAAGACTTCTACATGACAATGAGGTTTTAGACCAACCAACCAACTAGATAACAAGACCTTAAATGGAAATTTTTGAAAGAAATTCCAAGGTCACCCTGTACACATGTTGATAGGAGAGGGATATAACATAGTTAAGAAAGGCATTGTGTCTTAATAATATGATTCCACCAACCTTTGATGATAATTCATCCACCACCACAAGATGATCAAGTAACCCAAATTCTTTCCTCTTGACTGCATTGCATAGCATAATTGGTAGCATGACGACTAGTTTCTATATAGTGAATTAGTTAGGAAAAAGGAAAAAAATCTTTGAGATGTATATATCAATTAGTTGCATAATAAATTTCATGTAGATTGTGTTATTCTTATGTATCATTCTTTGCATATATTGCAACATGTAAATCTGTATCTTTCTCCACAAATTAAAGTGAGAGGGTATACATCCATATCTCTCCCAATGAAAAAAAAGACAATGATATTTGTTGAAGAAAGCCTGAGAAGAAATCATAAATCATGCAGAAATAAGAAGGGAAACATAAAAAAATGTCAAATAAAAAGTGAGGAAAGGATTCCTCCAACTAAATATAAATTTTCATCATGGAGAAAGTGAAAATAATATATATGTATGCATTCTTCCTCCCATAAATCAAGATTTGGATGAGACATACAATGCATTGACCAATCTACCATGATATTAGGCATTAGGAATTATGCATTTTTTCATTTCCTTCATTTTGTAGGTTCATCATATTTTTTCAACATAATAATTTGGATGTTACTTGTGATTCATATTCATATCCACCTATTCTATGTCCACCCATTTCTCTTTATGGTAGGCCACATATATAATTGATCCCATCATTCATTTCTATATGGGGAGCTACTTCCAACATAGTTTGGTAGGTTGATAAGAGAAATGTAGATAGGTAATCACATGTTGCATCAAGCACATGCCACAATAACTATGATGTGAACTTCTATTTATTAACAGTGTTTGATTGATGCAAGGGTGGGCATATGTAATGATTTTTTTATCATTTCAAAGTAGTCATTTTTTTAGTGGTCAATAAGGGTCGGTTTGGGACCATCAGGTGGGGGAATTTAAGAATGTGATTCATAGAATTTGTGTTGTTATTGAGCATTTCAAACAGATCCAAAGGTAGTGTTGCTCCGGGGCAAGAAACCTTCAAGCTTAGGGGATTTTGATGCTCTAAGTTTTAGTTACTTTTCACATGCTATTTTTTTCCATGTGTTTTGTACATAATTGTTCATGATGACATAAGTTATATATTATTATCATTATTAACCTATGAATTACTATTACAAAGGATATTTAGTATTTCTATCAAATTATGCTAAATTATCACTTTTTATTCAGATTTATGTTTTTTTCCCATGTTTCAGGTAATTCAAGCATTTACATGAAAGCTTGGTGCTACCAACACCTATATCGGTGGTACCGACATGTTGTGAAATTCCAAAAGCAAAATTATAGAAATCTTAGTGCTACCGAGATAGAGCTTGGTGGTATCGAGTATGGACTTGATGCTACTGAAGAAAGGAGTCAGTGCTACCGACTCACCATCTAGAGAGCATCAGGACTAGAATTAAATGCTTCAGAGCCGCCACAACCCTTGTCAGTGGAACCAACTTTACCACCCAAATCAAGTCAAAACTTGCTAAAGGCAACTCATTTCTATCAACACCGTTTATAGTACTGACACATTTTGAGTGTTTTAAGTCAGCTGACAATTCGATGTTACCAACCATCAATTGATGGTACCAACTTTGCACGATCAATGTAGATTGAATATTACAACATATCCAATGACTGCGACAGTGATGGTTAAAGCCCCACTTATGACCTAAGGGTAGTTCAAACAATTGGGGATAGACCTTCTATCTCATTGCAACACAGATGGAAGCTAGGAGAGGAGTAGATGAAGGAGATATCCAAAAATTCGGATGCTCTATGCACTTTTGAAGGGAAGATTTGCAATTGCAATGTTGTAGATCAAGGCATCTACTAGAGGGGATCATCAACACCACTTCTCCAAGGGTGTTTCATTGATTTTCTAATGTTTAGCTCGTTTACTCTATCTTCCTTTCTTTGTATGAAGATAGAAATCATGCAGGGCTAATTCCCGTATTCCTTAGGACCCAAGAGTAGCCCGAATGTTAATTACATGCCAATACAACAATCTCTTCTAAATATAGTGATAAATCATCTATACTAAGAGAGAAGTAAGAGTCTTGAGTAATCATGGATAAAATCACACCTACTAGAGGAAGTCCTTAAAATCCTATTGTTGGTAGCATTATGTTGAGTCAATTGAAAGGATTGGTTCAAGTGTTTCTATAGGAATCTATAAGATACACATATATTCAGTAGGTGTCACGAATCCAACATAGGTAAATTTATTATCAATTTGATATATTGATGAAGCGGGAAATCTATATGTGGGCATGTATTAGTTAACACATACATAAGTATTTTTTGTCTAGTAGACCGACTAGGGGACACCACATTCTCAAAAAATGCAACCCAGATCTATTTTTATAGGTATGGATTGTTTTCGTACTTACATAGGCATAGCTCAATAAATCAAATTCACATATGGGCTCATTCATTGGGATGAACAACAACTATTAAAATGTCCCATCAAGTCACCAATATAAGAGACCTTTGAAAAAGTATGGACCCACAAGAATGTTTTGTCTCGGGGATAAAAATACAAAACAAGGAATAACCCTATGTTAATTCACAAGAAATTTTGCAAACCAAGAATAACTCTGATGTTACACAAGGCAAGGTTGATCTTCATCCATCTACCAATGTAGGAATAATATTATGTTATTGAAGGGTGCTAGGTACACCAATAAACACATCCATATGGTATTACCTATCTTGTGAGGGATAAAGAGCATTAAGGATGAAAACAAGTGGTCGAAATCATGGTGGGTTTAGATATTTCAACAAAAATAAATGGTAAGAATTGGGGATGTCAAGAATAATAAATTAGAGGTCCTCCATTACTGATAGTTGATCCATCCCACCATTGTGAAAATAAAAAGGAAGTGGATACATGGAAACATTTTGCTACTACCTTGATTCTTCCTCAGCTAAGTATTGATTTTATTATGTCCTCTTGACCTTATTTAGTACGTAGGATGTGTAGATATTATTGTGGACGTATGTGAAACACTATGAATCATTGGGTGAAAGCTAGATGCTAAGGTTAGGGGCACCTGTTGTTTTGGGATTCCTCAGACATGTATGGATGGAAGCAAGTCATTTTGAAGGTTGTGTAAGGGCATCCTTTTAGAGATAGGACTGCATATTTGGTTCATATTCCATAATTTTTAATAATCTTACATATATTTATTTAGTGTTCATTAAAATATTTAATCTTCATCCACAAATTAGAAAGGTATGGGATGGACTCGTGTTTATGTTAAGCTTTGAGTTGGCTGCAAGATCTTTGTGAATGAGTCTGAGTTGTTGAGGTTTCTATGTGAAAATATTTTGACGGATTTGTATAGGTGTATCCACTCTTATTCTGGAGATCTTTTACAATAAGATTATTTTTGTAGTTTTGGTTTGATGCTAGCTTGGAAATGATTTGAAAGTATGTGCATGTGTGTAAAGGACATGTTCCTATCGAAAAGCTATCAAAGCAGATGTTGTTACTAAATGATGGGTGTTATATGGTTTTTGGGTGTTAAGATGGATGAATATGGTTTTAGAATATGATATCGATGTTCAATTCTATGATGAATGTAAATTCATCCTAGTTTTAATGGCAATTATCAGGCTAATTTAGTATTCAAATATCTTAGTTTTTGTTAGAATTATATTTGTTTCGATCTACTTAGGTTTTCATGCTAATTTATGCTAATTTGATACTTTTCTTGAACCCCCTTGTAGGTTTTGAGTCTTATCATTCTGCAATAAGAAGGCTAAGGGGTACTCAAATGAATTTGGGACACTTCCCAAAGGTATATCAATCAACAATTTTGGTATCCAAGGCCATAATCAACCTACTAATCAACCTACCAATAAACCTTCGAATTCCATCATCTATCGAGATGAGATGCTCA
The DNA here is from genome assembly GCA_963693085.1 of Alisma plantago-aquatica. Lineage (NCBI taxonomy): Eukaryota > Viridiplantae > Streptophyta > Magnoliopsida > Alismatales > Alismataceae > Alisma > Alisma plantago-aquatica. The sequence continues at coordinate 1,059,761,575 of OY856413.1, forward strand.
ACCTTTTTGGTTGATCAAAATTTATCAACCTCCTTGCTCAAGGGTCTATCCTGTAGACCTTCATGTTGATATCCATGAAACCAACATTCACATCCATCAAGGTCTCATAGCTTGAGCTACCATAGCCGATTACATAGTCAACAGAAACTAAGACCTATCAACTTTTCAGATTGACATCTATGAAATCGATCTTCACCTTTAGTAGATGAGGATTGATGTCAACAATAGATCATAAATCTATCAACTTCTTCTAGTTTCTTATCCGCTAAGAAAATGATCTCAACCATCCACATTGCATGAATCTAGTGACTAACACTCAGGTACAAATGTCTATGAATATCCATCATACAACCACAAAATATCTCTGTAAAATTTGGTATCAATCAAGTCATACTTATTTTTTCTCGAGAGGTCGTGTCCATCCTACTATTAGTTAGAGAAACCAACTTCTCTAGTAAGAGCGATCGACCTATCAAGGTTCTTGATCCATCGAGCATCTTACTATTGCTAAGAGATATTGACCTCTCTACCAAAAGATTGACTAACCATTAGATTGATAGTGGTAGTCAGTTGATATGTTCATCAACAACTCAATAGACATTGACCTCTGGTGGATTGACCTCCCAATCGACCTCTACATATACAAGGATATTGACCTCTCTCTCCAGGGCAATCAACCCACCACACCCAACTGTTGTCCATTTACCCATTTTAATAAAACTTTGGGGTAATACCTGGAAGAGAGAGAAGTAAATATATCTGTCTTTGCACCCCATGTCGATCTAATTTAGCTACAAACATGACCATGATTATGTCCTCTTCCTCTACAATTCATATTAGTCTCAACATGCTGAGGGAGTATTCCTTTCACTAGGGTGCAAGGACTAGCCCTGTTGCCCATTTTTTTCCTTTTCATTCTTATTCAATGTCTTATACAAACTCATTTAGTTCATTCCTAATCATTTAATGCATATTTTATGGATTGATCACTCACTTTACATGATTTAAGTCGTAATAACTCCAATGCTTAATATTCTAATACATATTAGTTTTGGTTTATGCCTTCATTAGAACTTCTGATGGAAAGTCTCTAGAGTAGCAGAAATATGATTGGTAAGTAACAAGACGTTGAGATTTTGGAGATACCTACCCATACAAGTTTCTAATGTTGAAAGTGAAAACTTGCATAAACCCGATTAAATCTTCATATAAGTTTGGGTTTATATGAATGTACATATTTGGATAGTGGTGGTGAAACCTTATTCCACTCCAATGTTTTCATCCACTGATAACTAGAATTTTAATCTTGCTCTTTTGATTCTTGCAACCACAGTTAGTAAAACGAACTCGATCTTGTGATAAATGCTAGTTCTTGACTGGTTACTTTGATCTAAAAATGATTACAAATATTATTCTTTGGGTTTGATCATGAACAATATTGTGTAAGATCCTCCCACTTCCTGATGGGATCATTGTAAGCTTGTTAAGGTAAACTCTAGGTATTTTATCCCAAGTCGGTTTACTTGTGTGATAAATCACACATCCTCCTCCTCTAGCCGTTTTTTAGCCTAACTTTGCAAGGTGGTACAAAATGGGCTGTCAACACTATGAGCCACACCCTATATCTTAACATAAAAAAACATTTGAAGCAAATGAAATGAGCAATGACATCAAAATAGGAGCACTTTTTTCTTTATTGAACTAAAAAGATAATAATAAGAAACTACTACAACAATTTGATATCAAAATTTAATACTTGCCAGAATAGATTTTTGAAATTTAAGAAACAACTTGAATTCGTAACTATATATTGAACTCATTCAATTTGTTTTACTGAGTAGAGATTGATTTTGGTTTAACTAGACCGAACTCCCTCCTTAATCCTTGAGAATTCTACGAGCATTGTTAGTAGTTCACTTTACGGTGTAAAAGGCTATTAAATAGATTCAATTAGTGTTCTAAAGCCATATGGCTATGATGGGCTTGAAAAAACACTAGAGGGGGGTGAATAAGGTTTTATAAAAGTTTTAAAAATAATTCAACTCAAACAACCACAATTGAGATAATGAGAAGGAGGCAAGGTGTTTAGAGTGGTTCCACCTTTAACAAAAACTAAAGGAGTCAGTCCACTACCCAATTGTTTCCAATTGGGATTTTGAAAGTATTTAATTTTATTACCTCTTAAGGATGTTACATAATATTACAAAACTTTCACAACCCTTTGGACAACCTTCACCTTGAAGTAGTCTCACCAACCTCGAAGCATCCTTCCTTAAAGTAACTTCAAGCTCCCCCTTTAAGTATCCTTCCTCTCGAAGTAGCTTCCCATCGAGACAATCTTCTTGAAGTAGTCCAAAGTCCTCCTTCTCCACGGATAAGATCAAACCCTCTCCAATCCGCAGCCTCCAACCCTAGGAGTAGCAAGGAGAGTACAATCAATAAGAAAGAACAAGAAGGGGAAATAGAAATTACAATTACCGTTTGTAGAACAAGGCTTGATTTCCTATATCAAGTGTTTTGATCTCCTAACCAATGCGTATGGAAGTGTAAGTGCAGTGGGTAGGAGATGCTAGCATATAGGACACGAAATTGGAGCAGTGGAAATGAATAGCAAATGCTAGTGTTGCTCAATTCCTCACAAGAAATGATTCCCAATTGCAAGTAGTATGCTGAAGTATTGCACAAGTGTGTATTGGGTGTCCTAAGGCATATCCTATGTATAGGAATGGCATATGAGTGCTTAAGGACATTCTAGACACTTTCTAGGGGGTTATTAGTGCTTAAATAGCCGTTAGGCATCCACTAATTGCTTTAGCAACGACTTGTTAATTATTTCTGAAAAGTGTAGACAGAGTTGTTCTCGGTCGAGGAATTGTCGATCGAGAATCCTGTCGGTCGATGTTTTTGTTGACCGAGGGACACTCTGGAGCAAGTGTGTATAACGTTCGATTCCAACTCCTAACTACCTTGTCTATTGTTTCTAACGGCTACTTGGGTCATTCTCGGTCGAGGAGATTGTCGACCGAGAGTGTCTCGGTCGAGAAGTTTGTCGATCGAGATTGACTCTGTTTCAATGTTTCAAACTATGTAGTAAGTGTGTGTATTAGTGTGCATTTGTGACACTATTGTAGGGGATGACCTATCTAAGTGTTGTGATTGACTAGGGAAGATCTAAATGCTTGATTTACATGATATCTAAATACTTGTACATTATATATGTGTACAAGTTTTTACATTTGATTCCAATCATGAAATTAAGACATTTTGAGCATATAGATCTTCTAAGGGTTTGTCATCCATCTAGTTCCTGCAACACTCAAGTAGCATGTTAGATTCACAAGAATGAAATGTTTGTCATTATCAAAACTAAGGGATTTAAATGATGTCCATTTAGCCAACAATCTCCCCCTTTTTGAAGATGACAAACATTTCCAAAATATAAATCAAACAATCTTAAAATGAGCTGAGTTTCATACCTGAGATTTACCTTCTGTATTCCTTCTCTTGTTTATGAAATGTGTGCTTATTATTCCCAAAGAAGTATGGAACATAAAATCCAACTCTTTGGGAATATAGAAACTTTTAATGTAAAACCAAGCGATTATGAAACTCATTGATTGAGTATTTTAATATTTACAACTTTTTAAGATTTACATTATTTCTCCCCATTTGTCATTTCAAAAAGATATCCGCTAAAATCATGTGTTAAAACTCTCCCTTAAATTGTTCTCCCCCTTAAAAAGATAACCATCAAATCATTTAAAAAGATGTCCATTTGAAGCCAAAATGTAAGGATGAGAAAAACCAACCGATTTAAGAAGCACAAATGTCAAAGAAAACATCTTCTAAGGGAGTAATGAGTAGTTGCTTCCTTATTTTATTTAATTGATCTAATGGAAGCAGTTTTGTGAAAATATCAGCAAATTGATCTTCAGTATCAACATGATGAAGGGGTACATGGTTTTTAGAGATATGATCCCTTAGAAAATGATGACGGATTTCAATATGTTTGGCACGACTGTGTAAAATAGGATTATGTGCTAAGTTTATAGCACTTTTATTGTCACAAAAGATAGGAATGGGTGAAAAAGTAAAGCCATAATCGTTTAAAACTTGTTTCATATAAAGCACTTGAGCACAACAAGATCTGGCTGCCATATATTCAGCTTCAGTTGTAGAAAAGGGCATCCATGGTTTGTTTATTGCTAAACCAAGATACTAATGCTCTTCCTAACAAGAAACACATTTCCACTTGTACTCTTTCGATCAATTCGACAACCAGCGTAATCGACATCGGTATAAGCTTTAAAGTCCAAAGATTGTCTTTTAGGATACCATAGACTATAACTTGTAGTGCCAGCTAAATATCTTAAAATCTGTTTGATGGTTTGAAAATGATTTTGCATAGGTTTTGATTGAAATCAAGCACAAAGTCCAACGGAAAACATGATGTCCGGTCTAGAAGTGGTTAAGTAAAGAAAACTACCAATTATGGCCCTATATAAGAAATCATCAATAGGTTCCCTGTTTTCATCCTTATCAATTTTAGTAGAGGTAGACATTGGAGTGGTAGCATGTTTGCAATGTTCCATCCTGAAACATTTTAAAATTTCATTTGTATACTTCTCTTGGCTTATAAAAATCCCTGTGGGCATTTGCTTTATTTGAAAACCAAGAAAGAAAGTCAATTCTCCCATGAGACTCATTTCAACTTCTTTTCGCATAATATCACTAAATTGTTTGCATAAGGATTCATTGGATGCACCAAAGATAATATCATCAACATAAATTTGAACAACTAAAAAGTTGGATCCATATGTTTTAACAAATAAAGTAGAATCTAAATTTCGAATGAAAAAGTTGTTATCAAAGAGAGTTTTTGAGCCTTTCATACCAATTTCTAGGTGCTTTTTTTAAACCATAAAGTTCTTTCTTAAGTTTGTATACATATTCACCTTTTTCCGGTATTTCAAAACCAGGTGGTTGGGCAACATATACTTATTCTTGTATTATTCCATTTAGAAATGCACTTTTGACATTCATTTGGAATAGTTTGATGTTTTTGTGGGAAGCTATACCTAGTAGCATTCTAATGGCTTCAAGTCTTGCCACTGGTGCATAAGTTTCATCAAAGTCTATTCCTTCTTGTTGATTATACCCTTGTGCTACCAACCTATCTTTATTTCTTACTACTTCCCCGGCTTCATTTAACTTATTCCTAAAAACCCACTTAGTTCCAATAGTAGTTTTATCTTTCAGTTTAGGAACTAAGTCCCATACATCATTTTTAGTGAATTGATTTAATTCTTCTTGCATTTCCATTATCCAATAGTCATCTTTTAGAGCTTTAGTTACCTTCTTAGGTTCAATTATAAATACAAATGCTATATTTGCAACATATGTAAAAGATGAACGGGTTTTTACTTTATCATTAGGATCTCCAATGATTAGTTCTTGAGGGTGATCCTTAATGAGTCTAGGAGTGGGTTGTTGTGTCTGAACTTGTTGATCATTTGTATCATTTTGATCATCTTTAGTTGATATGGTTAGATTTTCAACTTGATGAGTAATATCAACTATATCATTATTTTCGTGTTTTAGTTCTTCATGAAAAGTAATGTGAATAGATTCCTCAACTTTTCTAGAGATAGTGTTGTAAACTCTAAATTCTTTACTAGAGGTTGAATATCCCAAGAAAAGGATTTTTGTGATTTAGAGTCAAACTTTTCTCTATCATCTTTTGTGTTCAAGATATAGCAAGTTGAGCAAAAGTATGAAAATTCTCAACCGTTGGTTTCTTAGTATACATGATTTCATATGATGTTTTCTTCAAATAAGAGTGTACGGTTACTCTATTTAGCACATAGCAAGTTGTGTTTACTACTTCAGCCCAAAATGTCTTAGGTGTACTATGTTCAAGCATCATAGTCCTAGCAATTTCTTGTAATGACTGATTTTTCCTTTCAACTATGTCATTTTGTTGTGGAGTGTGTTGAGGAGAAAAATTGTGAGTGTAGCCTTGAGATGTGCAGAATTCTTCAAATAGATGATTCTCAAATTCTCCAGCATGATCACTTCTAATTGCGCATATTTTGTTTTGTAATTGATTTTCAAACTTTGAACAAAATTGTATGAAAACTTGAATAGTATCATCTTTATTTGCAAGAAAATGTGCCCAAGTATATCTACTGTAATCATCAACAATAAGAAAGCAATATCTTTTCCCACCAATAGATTGTGTCCTCATAGGTCTGAACAAATCCATATGAATAAGTTATAGTGATCTACTGGTGCTAAGCATGTTTTTTGGTTTAAAAGAAGTTTTAGTTTGTTTACCCAAAGTACACGGTTCACAATTTTCATATTGATCAAAAGATAACTTAGGCAAACCACGAACAAGATCATATTTAACTAGTTTTTTGATAACATATGAACTAGCATGACCTAATTTTCTATGCCATAGTTGTAAAGAATTTTCTTTTGCTAGTAAGAAGTTTCCAACTATAGATTGCATAGAGTTAGGTCTAAGGATATATAGATTTCCAACACTTTTTCCTTCATAAACAACATTTGTAGTATTTTCTATTAGTAACTTGCAACAATTTTTGTTGAATAAAACATCATATCCACTATCACATAATTGACTGACACTTATTAAATTATGGTGCAAACCATCAACAAGTAAAACATTCTTTATTTCAAGGTTTGTACCAATATTACCTATTCCAACAATTTTACCTTTGCCATTGTCTCCAAAAGTGATTTTTCCACTTTTCTTTTCCTCAAAAGTTTGAAATGCATCCTTATTCCTGGTCATGTGTTTGGAACATCCACGATCAACTACCCAATCCTGCAATAAAATATAGGTTTTGGTACCCATGTGATGGTCAATTATGATTGGTACATTTAATAGCAAACTGAAATGTTTTAACAAAATAAACTGAACAGAACTTAATTCGGTCGACAAATAGTTCGACCGACACAAGTCTCGGTCGACCAATTTGTCAGTCAAGAAAGTTGTTGTTTTACAGGTTAAAACTGAACAAAAAAACAAAAATCCACTTGGTCGACAAATTTTCGACCGATTTTTGCTCTGATCGAGAATTCTTCGACCGGAATTGTTGTTGTTTTCACTATAAATTCTGTTGTAGATTTTGATTTGTCACAGGCATTCTCTCGGTCGAATATTTTTTCAATCGAGCATGTCTCGGTCAAACTATTTGTCGACCAGAATGTTTCTGTTTGTTTTAGTAATTTATGTTTATCAGTTTTAAATTTAAAGTAATACATGAAGCTATTTATTTAGTTGAGATAAGACATTTAGATGTTCAAAAGAAGTGTTATATCATATCTCAACTAAATTTCATTTAAATCTTCTAAGTTTGAGGTTTGGGGATCCAAACTAATTCAGAATCCTTCTTCTTATAAGGGCATGAAAAAGAGTAACGTCCAAGACGCAAGCAATAATGATAGCAAATAGAATCAATTTCATTTCTCTTTCTAGGAGTTGTGTTCTTGGGTACAAACATGATCTTGGTCTTGGATGCTTGGGTTCTCCTAGGTTTAGCTTGATAGGATTTTTCTTTTGAAACATATCCTAAACCTCTTCTTCCATTGTAACTAGAAGAATATTTCAGAATATTATCAAGAACACCATTGCCCCTTAAACCATTAATTTCTCTCTGTAGTTTAGCAATCTCATCCATCTTCTTATTGGTATCTATCCTTGCTTGATCTAGATCAGATAATAAAGAGTTTCTTTCCTTAACAACAACATCATAATCTAGATGATTACATATAATAGGTTGAGTCTGAAAATTATTTAGTTTTGCAAGTAAATCAACCTTTTCTTGAGAAAGAAGATCATGATTTGTTTCTAAAGTGAGAAGCTTCATATTGCAATCATTCAAAGACGATTTCAAAGTTAATTTTTTAGAAGAAATATTGTCCTTTTCAAAAGAAAGATTATTTAATCTAGCATATAGATCCTCATTAGTTCTAGTAACCTTCTTTAGCCTCTTTTTGCAATCAACATATTTGTCATGAGTATCTTGTAGACTAGCAATTAGATCTTCTTTTGGCAAATAAAAAAGGCTTACCTCTTGAGAATCATCACTATAATTGTAACATCCTCAAAATCCTAGATCTATTAATGTACCCTTAATGTGAAACCCTAGTTTTCAAGTTTAAGATTTTATCGAACAAACTAGAATTTTATGGGACCTCTTAGTCCAATGTATGATGAAATAATCTCATAAACCTAGCTTTGTCTCAAATAGCCCATTTAATAAATGATAATTCTATTAATGTCACATTTTTCATAATGCATGTATTCAATAAGCAACCTACATGAAATTAATGAACAAAAGGGCAACAAAATGCAAATCCAATTGGATAGAGAGATTCTCGACCCTCTAATTATCTTGTGGTTCATTTTGAAGTCATTTGGACTTTATTTGACCCTTCAAATCCATTAGGGAAGTTAACATATAGTTTGGGATATTTATTCTTTGATAAATTGATTTATCTGCCTAAGTTTCCTTTTATTTAAGTGTCACTCTGGATTTCATATTTTAATCTGGGCCGTTGGATGCCCATCGGGTGCCGTTGGACCCGTCTCCTACCTCGGGTAGGAGACCAGGCATAGGCAGGTCTCTAGAGCCATCCTCTCCAGCTCAATTCTCCCTCCGCAGACCATGGTTTTTTATGATTCCTTCGCCATTGAGATCGGGAGCAAACCACGAACCTAATGGTCCCTAGTTCGAGGGGTTTTGGTGCCCTATTGAGAAACGCCCAATCGGGCTTGGACTCCTTCACCACCTTTGCTTCGTAGAGGTCTCGCCAATGCATGAAATCTATATAAAGTTGTTCTAAAATGTCTGATAGCCCTAGAACATCCATCCTCTTCTCTCAATTCAATCCCTCGTGCCCTAGGCCAGCACCGCCTAGTCGACCTTCATTTTCAGTGATTCAGGCCTCGCCCCATCTTTCTCTAGCCGTCCTAGATAAATTGGTTTATAGGTGATCATCAGGGACCCTTCTTCTCTGTTCCCTCATCGCAAGTTTGCGGTCGAACCCCCCCCGATCCTCGTACCCTATAGGAGCCCCGTTGCACAGCGCTGACGCTTGGCTCCCCGACTCCTCGGTGTGTCTCCGGCTACGGAAATGGTTCCGTTGAATTCCATTTCCTCCCTGGATCATTTACCGGACTCGTTTGACTCATTTACACATTGTTTCCTCGGTGGTTTTAAACTCGGAACCTACTGCTCTATTTCTCATAGTCTGGAGCTAAGAACAATGGTGTTCCTGGCACTGTAGGTCTCGAGTCCAAGATCTTTGAGACCACAATGATCCCAGGAACTTGTTCCTCTAATTGATTTGCAACGAGTCCATCTCGTTTTCGATTTTAGTCCTTGAATTCAAACTGCAGTGTGTTGTGTCATCTTCGATTCGAAGATGAAGAAGCCTGGCATGGTTTTACCAATTTTTCCCTCCCGCGAATCCGATTCATGTATTACGCGATCAGGGGTATTTTTGGGTTATAATCACCCTTTTTATCTTGACTGCTATTTCACCCCAGCGAGGCCCTTTGCTAGCACGGAAGACCCTAATTAGGCCAGCTAGGCAGGGCCCGCAACCCTTTGGATAATTGATTTTGCTATTTAGATTTTCTTTGAATTTTTATTGGTCGATCGACGAAAAATCATAACGTTTAATTGGTAGATTGTATGGGGTCAAGTTTTATATGAATATTGTCAATTTTTCGAGATCTAGCCCTTGGTTTGGGTTTTGAGATGTGTTTTGGTTTGGTTTTCACGAAGTGTTAGGTTTGAGACAATTAGGGTTTAAGGTGTAATTAAACTAATAATGAATGCAAACCATGATTAATTTCAGGAACCTAGGGCTCGACTCAGGATCAGGGAAACTGAGATTAGGTTTTGCTCCAACAAGGTAAGCGAGCCATGTCATTTTGCATATATACTTTGGATGAATTGCTTGCTATGTATGATTTAAGATTTATGCTTTAGAATTACATGTTAATGAATGAAATCAAGATAATGATTATGCCTTTGATTATATGCTTGTTGTTATGTCTGTAAAGTCATATGATTATCACTGATGTTAATTAGTTTAATGCTATGCTTATGCAATGATTAAGAAATTGAATAACGAATTATGGAAATCATGTAATGTTAATGTCAAGATTAATAGGGAGAAATCCCGTTATGATTAAGATAATGTATTTAAGTTGTAAATTGTTCCTCTTTATGTTATTTTGTCTTTATGGAATTGATGAGAACTTTGGTGCAACTAAGATGAGCCTTAATCGGCCTGATGAGCACTATGGTGCAATTATTGGATGAGGACAATTTACATTGATGGCAAGATAACAATAATGATGCTAATGTTAAGTTAAGAGAATTAAGTAACTTATTATATGTTTCTCGAAATGATGGACCTCTATGGTCATTATGGGGTTCCTAGCAATGATGGGCTTTTCGAGCATGATGTGCCCCATGTGGGCAGTGAGCAGAGAATGCATATAATAATGTTCTTAATTCATTGATGTAATGAAGATTAATGCATAATGAGAATTTGTAATGCCAAGTTATGTCAAGTTTATTTCAGTTCAAGTATATGTTTATTTTCAATTCTTATAACATGCATAATGTTGTTTACTGATGTTGATGCTTTTATTCACATGGATGTGGGACGAGATGTCCCTAGATCAAGGAGCAAGAGGGAACTGACATGAGCAATCAAGGGTAGCTGACTCAAGAAAGGCTTTACCTTGGTGGGGTTCCATCTACCACTTAGTAGATCCTTTAGTTTAGTTTATCTTTCCATGTTTTAGATTTTCTTAGCTTACATGTGTTAGACTTGAGATCAAGATAAGACAGTTTATGCTTTAATTTTGCTCAGCCTACATGTATTAGGTTTTGATATCAGATGATATAGTTATGTCTTTCCCTTCCATGAACAATGAATGAATCTATATTTTGAGTTGAATGCATGGTGTTTCATTTATCTTATTGCTTTTGAGTATCATGTTTTGTGACGTTCCTCCGAGCCAAGTGACCCATGTTATGGACAACACGAGGTTTGGTTCCGTTGTCATGTATGTGCTTAGAGGGGCATTACAATATGGTATCAGAGCAATGAGTAGATGGCCACTAAGATAAAGATTCACATGTTCTAACCCTAGGTATACCTTGTTTTTCTAGATGGCTCCTAAGAAATCTGACAAGGGAAGGGATAGGGAAGATGGTGCTAGCTCTTCAAGTGAGGGAAGTGGATCGAGAAGAAACCCTAAGGCAACCCTGGAGGAATTCTAACTACTCACCAATGCTCTAGGACAAGGACAACGTCAACCCAAACACCATGAGCTGACCTTAGTGGATTTCTTGAACAGCAGGCCCGTCTCCTTTGGTGGAGAAGGAGAGGATGATGTCATCACCAAGGGAGAAGAATGTATTATGAGCATGGAGCATTGTTTTCATGACCTGGACTACCCTCAATAGTCTAGGGTTCGCTTTGCCACCCACATGCTGAAGGGAGCAGCCCGTACATGGTGGGAGAACTTCCTCAACTCCAGAGATGATGATGCACCTGCACTCACATGGGAAGGTTTTTTGGAAGCCTTTCAGGAGAACTACATGTCTGAAGCCATGATAGAGAAGAAGGAGATGGAGTTTATCAATCTAGCTCAGGTTGGCGACATGATGGTGACCCAGTACGCCATGAAGTTCAGGGTTCTGCAGAAGTACGAATATGATTACGACGAGCGACGCAGGACAAAGAAGTTCATCCAAGGACTGAAGCCAGACTTAAGCTTTGCCCTATCAGGAAGAGGCCAAAAGACCCTTCAAGCTACATTAGATGCTGCCCTAGAGCTCGAAGACCACCCCGGGAGGTCCTACAAGAATGAGGCTATTCAGAAGAACAATCATCATCAACCTCCCAACAACAAGAGGAAGGGTCATGAGGTTGAAGCCCCTGCTTCCCCAGAGAAAGCACAGTGCCCGACTTGTAAGAGGGTCCATGGAGGGCCGTGTAGGTTTGGTACTGGTTTATGCTACTATTGTGGAGAACCTGGACACATAAATCTTGACTTCCCTAAGATACAAAGGAAGGAAGCAAGAAACCAGAACCCAGCCCCTAAGAGATAGGCCAGAGTGTTTGCTATGGACATGGAGGAGGAAAGTGATCAAGGTGTGGTTTAGATTGTCACATTTAGATTTTGACTTTATCCTTGGATCATATATGTGTTAATCTTGAACTTTGAATGAGAAGTTATGATGTTATGAGAATATGGAAGACTCTAAGGTGGGTAGTATGAGAAATTTTTAGGGGCAAAATTTATTTAAGGTGGGTAGAATTGTAACATCCTCAAAATCCTAGATCTATTAATGTACCCTTAATGTGAAACCCTAGTTTTCAAGTTTAAGATTTTATTGAACAAACTAGAATTTTATGGGACCTCTTAGTCCAATGTATGATGAAATAATCTCATAAACCTAGCTTTGTCTCAAATAGCCCATTTCATAAATGATAATTCTATTAATGTCACATTTTTCATAATGCATGTATTCAATAAGCAAACTACATGAAATTGATGCACAAAAGGGCAACAAAATGCAAATCCAATTGGATAGAGAGATTTTAGACCCTCTAATTAGCTTGTGGTTCAATTTTGAAGTCATTTGGACTTTATTTGACCCTTCAAATCCATTAGGGAAGTTAACATATAGTTTGGGATATTTATTCTTTGATAATTTGATTTATCCTCTTAAGTTTCCTTTTATTTAAGTGTCACGTGCCCTCTCTGGATTTCAAATTTTGATATGGGCCGTTGGATACCCATCGGGCGCCGCTGGACCCGTCTCCTACCTCAGGTAGGAGACCAGGCACAGGCAGGTCTCTGGCACCATCCTCTTCGGCTCGGTTCTCCCTCCACAAGCCATGGTTTTTGATGATTCCTTTGCCATCGAGACCGGGAGAAAACCAAGAACCTAATGGTCCCTGGTTCGAGGGGTTTTAGTGCCCTATTGAGAAACACCCAATCGGGCTTGGACTCCTTCACCACCTTTGCTTCACAGAGGTCTCGCCATCACATGGAATCTATATAAAACTGTTCTAAAACCTCCAATAGCCCTAGAACAGCCATCCTCTTCTCTCAATTCGATCCCTCGTGCCCTAGGCCAGTGTCGCCTAGTCGACCTTCATTTCCGGTGATTCAGGCCTCGCCCCGTCTTTCTCCAGCTATCCTATATGAATTGTTTTACAGGTGATCATCATGGACCCTTCTTATCCATTTCCTCATCGCTAGTTTGCAGTAGAACCCCCCGATCCTCGTACCCTATATGAGCCTCATTGCACAACACCAACGCTTTCCGCCCTGACTCCTCGGTGTGTCTCCGGCCACAGAAATGGTTCCGTTGAATTTGCATTCCTACCTGGATCATTTATCGGACTCGTTTGACTCGTTTACACATTGTTTCCTCGGTGGTTTTGAACTCAGAACCTACTACTCTGTTTCTCATAGTCTGGAGCTAGGAACAATGGTGTTCCTGGCACTTTAGGTCTCGAGTCCATGCTTTTTGAGACCACAATGATCCCAAGAACTTGTTCCTCTAATTGGTTTGCAACGAATCCACCTTGTTTTCTATTTTGGTCCTTGAATTCGAACTGCAGTGCGCTGTGTCTTCTTCGATTTGAAGATGAAGAAGCCTGGCATGGTTTTACCAATTTTGCCCTCCAGTGAATCTGATTCATGTATTGCACGATCAGGGGTATTTTCAGGTTATAATCACCCTTTTTATCTTGACAGTTGGTTCACCCCAGCGAGGCCCTTTGCTAGCGTGGCAGACCCTGATTAGACCAGCTAGGCAGGGCCCGCCGCCATTTGGATAATTGATTTTCCTATTTAGATTTTCTTTGAATTCTGATTGGTCAATCTACTAAAAATCATAACGTTTAATCGGTAGATCGTATGGGGTCAAGTTTTATATGAATCTTGTTCAATTTTTCGAAATCTAGCCCTTGGTTTGGGTTTTGAGATGTGTTTTGGTTTGGTTTACACGAAGTGTCAGGTTTGAGACAATTGGGCTTTAAGGTGTAATTAAACTAATAATGAATGCAAACCATGATTAATTTCAGGAACCCAGGGCTCGACTCAGGATTAGGGAAACTGAGATTAGGTTTTGCTCCAACAAGGTAAGCGGGCCATGTCATTATGCATATATACTTTGGATGAATTGCTTGCTATGTATGATTTAAGATTTATGCTTTAGAATTACATGTTAATGAATGGAATCAAGATAATGATTATGCCTTTGATTATATGCTTGTTGTTATGTCTGTAAAGTCATATGATTATCACTGATGTTAATTAGTTTAATGTTATGCTTATGCAATGATTAAAAAATTGAATAACGAATTATGGAAATCATGTAATGTTAATGTCAAGATTCATAGGGAGAAATCCCATGATGATTAAGCTAATGTACTTAAGTTGTAAACTGTTCCTCTTTATGTTATTTTGTCTTTATGGCATTGATGAGCACTTTGGTGCAACTAATATGAGCCTTAACCGGCCTGATGAGCACTTTGGTGCAATTATTGGATGTGGACAATTTACATTGATGGCAAGATAAGAACAATGATGCTAATGTTAAGTTAAGAGAATTAAGTAACTTATTATATGTTTCTCAAAATGAGGGACCTCTATGGTTGTTATGGGCTTCCTAGCAATGATGGGCTTTCCGAGCATGATGTGCTCCATGTGGGCAGTGAGGAGAGAATGCATATAATAATGTTCTTAATTCATTGATGTAATGAAGATTAATGCGTAATGAGAATTCATAATGCCAAGTTATGTCAAGTTTATTTCAGTTCAAGTATATGTTTATTTTTAGTTCTTATAACATGCATAATGCCGCTTACTGATGTTGATGCTTTCTTTCACATGGCCATGGGACGAGATGTCCCTAGATCAGGGAGCAAGAGGGAACTGACGTGAGCAATCAAGGGTAGCTGACTCAAGAAAGGCTTTAGCTTGGTGGGGTGCCATCTACCACTTAGTAGATCCTTTAGTTTAATTTATCTTTCCATGTTTTAGATTTTCTTAGCTTACATGTGTTAGACTTGAGATCAAGATAAGACATTTTATGCTTTAGTTTTTCTCAGCCTACATGTATTAGGTCTTGATACCAGATGATATAGTTATGTCTTTCCCTTCCATGAACAATGTATGAATCTATATTTTGAGTTGAATGCATGGTGTTTCATTTATATTATTTCTTTTGAGTATCATGTTTTGTGACGTTCCTCCGAGCCAAGTGACCCATGTTGTGGACAACATGAGGTTTGCTTCTGTTGTCATGTATGTTCTTGGACGGGCATTACAATAATCTTCTTCAACCATGAGAAAGTCCACATTCTCTTCTCCACTTTCACTATCACTTGACGCATCCCATGCATCTTTGTATGCTTTTTCTCCCTTCTTCTTGGATGAGCTTTTATTTCCATTCTTTGCTTTAGGACATTCATTTTTGAGATGTCCCTTCTTTCCACATTCAAAACACCTAGGAGGGGAAGAAGAAGAACCAACAACTTTGTTAGATCTAAATCTTCTATATTTCTTACCATTAACAATTAGAGCCTCTTCTCCTTCTCCATCACTTGTTTCATCACTTTCTTGTGTGATGACCTTTGAAGCTTTTAAGGTCATATCTTTCTTTCTTCCTTGTTGAAGTTCACGCTCTCATCGTTCTTCTTCCTCTAAGGTTGTGTCATGTGCTTCTAAGTTGCCAATGAGTTGCTCCATCCTTAATCAGGTGAGATCATTTACTTCTTCAATAGTAGTCACCTTGGGCTTGTACTTGGGAGGAAGAGACCTCAGGATTTTTGATACTTGATCTTCTTCACTGATCACTTTAACTAAAGCATTTAAACCATTTACAATAGAAGAAAATTTTGCGTACATTTCACTAATAGACTCATTTTGATCCATACAAAACTATTCAAATTTTTGTTTAAGCATTCCAATTTTAGAATTCTTAACCTGAACAGTTCCTTCATAGGTTATGGAGAGTCTATGCCATATTTCTTATGTTGCTTTACAATTTGATATTCTAATGAATTCACCAACTGAAATTGAACAATAGAGTATACTTACAACTTTTGCATTCATTTGGGTAGATCTTACCGTATTAGCATCCCAATTTGCATACTCTACTTGAGGAAATTCATATGGATTTGATACCACCCTCCAGAGATCCCAGCTAATTCTCTGGAAGTAGAAATGCATCATCCTCTTCCAGTAGGTGTAGTTAGTGCCATCAAAATGTGGAGGTCTAGCCACGAGTGTCCCTTCCAAGTTGAGGTTGTTGAGTACCCTGTCACCCATTCTTCAAGACTTTGTTAGAGTGCCTTGAAGCCTTGCTCTGATACGAAATTAAAAAACACTAGAGGGGGATTGAATAGGGTTTTATAAAAGTTTTAAAAATAATTCAACTCAAACAACCACAATTGAGATAATGAGAAGGAGGCAAGATGTTTAGAATGGTTCCACCATTAGAAAAAACTAAAGGTGTCAGTCCACTACCCAATTGTTTCCAATTGGGATTTTGAAAGTATTTAATTTTATTACCTCACAAGGATGTTACATAAAATTACAACACTTTCACCACCCTTTGGACAGCTTTCACCTTGAAGTAGTCTCACCAACCTCGAAGCAGCCTTCCTTGAAGTAACTTCAAGCTTCCCCTTGAAGTAGCCTTCCTCTTGAAGTAGCTTCCCATTGAGACAACCTTCTTGAAGTAGTCCAAAGTCCTCCTTCTCCATCAATAAGATCAAACCCTCTCCAATCCGCAACCTCCAACCCTAGGAGTAGCAAGGAGAGTACAAGCAATAAGAAAGAACAAGAAGGGAAAATAGAAATTAAAATTACCTCTTGTAGCACAAGGCTTGATTTCCTATAACAAGCATTTTGATCTCCTAACCAATGTGTATGGAAGTGTAACTGCAGTGGGTAGGAGATGCTAGCCTATAGGACACAAATTTGGAGCAGTGGAAATGAATAGCAAATGCTAGTGTTGTTCAATTGCTTACAAGAAATGATTGCCCATTGCAAGTAGTATGCTCAAGTATTGCACAAGTGTGTATTGGGTGTCCTAAGGCATGTCCTATTATAGGAATGGCCTATGAGTGCTTAAGGACGTTCTAGACACTTTCTAGGGGGTTCTTAGTGCTAAACTGGTTGTTAGGTATCCACTAATTTCTTTATCATTGGTTAGTTAATTAATTCTGAAAAGTGCAGACAGAGCTCTTCTCAGTCGAGGAATTGTCGACCAAGAATCCTATCAGTCGAAGTTTTTGTCGACCGAGGGATAGTCTGGAGAAAGTGTGTATAACGTTCGATTCCAACTCCCAACTACCTTGTCTACTGTATCTAACGACTACTTGGGTCATTCTCGGTCAAGGAGATTGTCGACCGAGAGTGTCTCGGTCGAGAAGTTTGTCGACTGAGATTGACTCTATTTCTTTTTTTGGAGAAGGTAAGGTATTTCTATTATCACCAAAAAAAGTCGTATATATGGTAAGCCCCATCATATACTATACAAGTGGGTTACACTAAAGAATCCCACCTATCAAGGATCACCCTACTGACCCCTCTACCAATATTAGGTCTAGCGATTAAAGCCAACCTAAATTGGGAAACAAAATTATCAAAAGAAACAACGACATCAGTGTCCCTTCTCCCATGGAGCCTATAGTTACGCTCCTTCCATATCAAGAGGCATAACCCATTTAAGCACAGCCCTACAAACTGTCTAACAACACTATTCTGCTTGGTATTGTTCAAGATACCCACCAGGCTGTCGAACAAAGAACACGGGGCATTGCCACCCCACCCCATCTTTAGCCAACACCTACACCACAAATATCTAGTGTAGGTACATTGAAAAAACAAATGCCCGTGAGATTGACTCTATTTCAATGTTTTAAACTATGTACTAAGTGTGTGTATTAGTGTGCAGTTGTGACACTATTGTAGGGGATGACCTATCTAAGTGTTGTCATTGACTAGGGAAGATCTAAATGCTTGATTTACATGATAGCGAAGTACTTGCACATTATATATTTGTACAAGTTTTTACATTTGATTACAATCATGAAATTAAGACATTTTGAGCATATAGATCTTCCAAGGGTTTGTCATCCACCTAGTTCCTGCAACACTCAAGTAGCACGTTAGATTCACAAGAATGAAATGTTTGTCATTATCAAAACAAAGGGATTTAAATGGCATCCATTTAGCCAAGAGGGATTAACACTCCTAATATTACCACCGTTATGGAGGAAGCGAGCTACACAAGGATTGACTCTTTCCTTACCGATCTTAACTCAAATTTGGTTGTGTCGATGAACTACATGTATGTAAATTCCATGGATGTTTTGAGCCTCAACTATTTGAGGGTTTTGAGAGCTCTGGTGAACAAATGACAAGATAATAAACATATATACAACAATTTTGGTAAGGTGAGTTAGGTGAGGATGGAGCTTATGCCTTCGATTGTAGTGTTCTTAGGTCCCCAGACTCTATGGTACCAACTTCTCCATAATAGATACCATACTCCCAAGTGTAGTTGATGCCTCTGAAGGCCTATAATGAGGAGACTTCCAACTTTGGATAGGATCAAGGTTGGGGGTTTGATACCACAACAAGATGCATACTCTATAAATAAGTTGACAAGTTTTATGAAAACTTATTATGGAGTTGCTTCTACATGAAATTCATTTTGTGTAGGTCCTGTCTAAAAAATACAAAGGGAGGTTCCC
Organism: Alisma plantago-aquatica; assembly: GCA_963693085.1. Classification (NCBI taxonomy): domain Eukaryota; kingdom Viridiplantae; phylum Streptophyta; class Magnoliopsida; order Alismatales; family Alismataceae; genus Alisma; species Alisma plantago-aquatica. Next base: position 1,059,780,421 of record OY856413.1, read on the forward strand.
CTCCTTCCTTTCTAGAAGAAAGTCTTGTGTGGTTGCTGGATATAATAATGAAAAACCAGTATATGCAATTTTTTGGTGGCTTATGTATAATGGCCATTTTATTTCATATTTGGAAGGAAAGAAATCATAAAATCCATTATGGGTGGTAACAGATGGTCTTGTGATCTCTAAGGATAGTGAAATAGTCTTAAAGATCTTTGTAATGTCAGATGAAATTGAGGGATACCCTAGACCAAGTACCTTTATGGAAATGGGTTTTTGTAGTGAACCTCGCTTTGTATAGTATACAGATTTTTGATATATCCCCTATACTTCCTTTTCAAAGATTATAATGTTTTACCTTATCTAAGAAAAAAAATATTATACTTCTAAAGTTTCCAAAAACACATGTATAAATTGAAAAAAAAACCTACTTCAATTAATAATTGTTCAATTACATATATGTGAACATATTGCCACATCATTTCTCCACCCCTATTAAGGGAGAGTATGGAGACAATCATACTATTGAACTAGTCTAATTTTCATTTTGTATCATCTTTGTCTACATATCCTATTAGGATATCTTAGATTAACCCAAAAACATTAACAATTTCACTTGAGACTCAAAAGTCCTATTGAGTAGATAAAATTTAACTCATAATATATGATACAATTTCACCATCCTAATAAAGATATGAACATGTTTAAATCTTAATCAGACACTTGAAATTATCAAATATGATTTCCATAAGAACCCACATTTTAAATCTTGATCATAGTATAACCCATAGCAGAGATGATTGGAAAAGAAGGATATGTCTAGTCGACCCCAACACGGTTGTAATTTAGGCTTAAATGATGATGATGATGATGATGATGATGATGATGATGATGATGATGGTGATGAACCCATGTCTTTGAAAAGTAACTTGCATGTTTAATTTAAGAAAAAATGTAACCTATACCAGTGTAGCTATTTTTTTCCCCACTAAGGCTATAATATTTTTTATTGATCCTGTACCCTAGAACAGGAAGAAAGCAAAGTAATTGTCACTTGGACATTACAACTGAGCCAGGAAGTCTGTGAAGAAGTAGAAAAGGAATGCCTAGTTCTTAATACATTCTTTTCTATTCCATCTGCAATGATATTTTCATTTCTAGGAATATAATGAAGTTCTTTTGAGGTCCCGATACATTCTGAGTAGGGGTTTAAATCTGCCAACACCGTCAGCTCTTCCTGTCAAGCATTCAACGACCTGCTTGGAATCTGATAGAATAATGTAGTTGAATATATTCTTTGAGGCACACATGAGCATGGATTAAATGATTGCATGGATCTCAGCTTCCAAGCTGGAGCAGGGGTTTAAATCTGCCAACACCGTCAGCTCTTCCTGTCAAGCATTCAACGGCTTGCTTGGAATCTCATAGAATAATGTAGTTGCATATATCCTTCGAGGCACACATGAGCACAGATTAAATGATCGCATGGATCTCAGCTTCCAAGCTGGAGCAGGTTGCAGAAGGAAGACCTGCAAAAACAGTGTTGTATCACATATTGTCGCAGATGAAGATACCCAGGCCTGCATGACTAGAATGCATTTGGAAGGTAGCATCTACCATAACAAGGTGTCTATGTGGTAGAATAATAGGACTCTCTTGTGAATATCTTGGTGGGAGTGTGATGGTCCAAGCTTTCTGAATTGATCGGGATCGTTTGTGGATGAACTTAACACAACAGGCAAAAGGAACTACAAGGTTCTCATGGATGAATCTGTTTCTCATATTCCAGTTGTACCAACAAGTGACCACAATAAGGTTTGCATCCGGTGTATCTCTCGATTAGGAAGATAGACAGAAGGCGATCCAATCATCCTCAGACAGATCAAAATGTGAGTTATCCACGACGAGCTCCTTCCAAGTCTTCTTGCACTCCTGGCAGTCTCGGAGGGCATGGAGAAGAGTTTCATTGTCATTATTACACACGGGGCAGAGGAGATCCACTTCCATGTGAATACGGGCTCATTCGACATTTCTAAGTAGGGCTTTATGTTGTAAAAGTGAAAGGAAGACACAGATACATTCTGGCATCCTAGCTTTCCAAATGAAATTCCAATTGTCGAGTGTATTGCATTTAGTATCAGATTGTAACCATTGATAAGAAGAACGACTACTCAACACACCCCAGGTTTCTAGGGGCCACGACCATTGATCCTCACCACCAATAGGGCATGGTGGCGGGATAGTCTCTATCATCTACCAAGTCAGGCATGGGAGGAAAGCTTTGATGAAGCCCTAGTCCCATTCACCTTTGTCTAGGACCATAGAACATGCTTGTAGTGTGTACAGGGAAGAAGGAAAGGTCTAGGTGGGAATAATGTCCATGATTGAATGATTGTTTAACCACTTGTCATACCACACATTAGTAGATTGGCCATTGTTGATAATTTTTCCACATAGAGGATGGATATCACATAACCTGTTCTTGAAGAAACTCCAGGTAGGTGAGCAAGGTTTCTTCAGGAATTTGTCATTGACAATGTACTTTTCCTTGAGAATCTAAACCCAAAGTTTTGGGGTTCAATTTAGGAAAGACCATACATTCTTCATCATTAACGAAATGTTCTGATCCCGGTCATCCTTTGTTACAACCTCAAGTTTACATATGTTTCCATAATTGAATTGTAAAGATTTGTGAATTTGGACTTAATTGAAAAGGTTGTATGCTTAGCTTCAAAAGATGTATTTCTTTGCAAATCTCCCTTTTGATAGGAATTTCGTAATTTCTATTATTATATTAATATAATAATGGATATAAAAGAGAAGAAAAGAAGAAAAGTCCAAATAAAAGGAAAAGATACAAGATAATGGATGTTAAGCAAAGTAATTATGAGAAATACATAGAAATATCTAGAAAGTAGAATTAATGGCCACAATTAAATAAATTTCGTTTCTATGTGATTTCTAATAAATGAAATACGAAAAGAGGAAAAAGGAAATGAAAGATAAAGAGAAATCCATGAAAAGAAATATGTTAATAAAGAAATAAGTAAGATAATGAAACATGAAGAATGTAGATGCATCTAGAAGGATTATAAGTATCCTTAAAAGGAATTTCGAAATCTTAGGATTTCTTAGGGTCCAAGTAATCTAAGATATTAATTTAATAGCAAAGGAAAGAGAAAATAGGATAGAAAATATGCTTAAAATATACCTTATTAAAGGATAACTTGCACATGAAGATAATGCCCCTTTTCCTTTGGAATTTGGGACTCAACTTTGGTACACACGAGGATTAAGTCATTATAGACTTTCCCCTAAAATTTGAGATTAAAATGATAAACAGTTTGGGAGATATGATTTTGTTTAAATTTCCTTATAGTGAGAGGATCGATATTAAATATCACGATTTATAATTTGGATTGGAATATATCTTAAGTTGGTGCGCATGATAGGAACTGTTAGATTAAAATTGAACAGTTTCCCTTTTATCTTCTACCTCACGACCAATCAGGTTACCAATGTGAACATGACCGAGAGACTTACTCGATCGATCCTACCCCTCTCCCCTCCACTCACCGGTCTTTTTCCCCGGAGCTGAGATATGGAGAGGGAGACAAGTTTGACAACCCATAGGACTTCCATTGTCGTACTGCATATGGAAAGTACCTAAAATCCAGTTCGTTTGGGATACATATGGTTGACATGAAAACTATCTGGACCACCTTCCCTATCTATATAAGGAATCTCCCAAGACCCCAGCCGCAGAGAAACGCGAAGCATCTATTGATTTTGCAAGATCAGATACACATTCTCCCAACCTGTCGCATTCTTATCCCAGTGGCCACAAGTTCTTCTCAGCAATTTGGGGAGACACCTACAAATTTCTTAGGGCTAAAAACTCGAGGACGGATCATGAAGAGGATCGGATGCTTGGAGGGGGAGGTGGAGGCCCCGACTGCCTCATCCGAGAGGGTTGCAGCGGCCCTGTTTCAGGCCGGTAGACCTTCTGTGGGGGACGGCACCACCCACCATCGCGACCCCTACAAAGGATCTCCCTGAGTCTGGTGGGTTGAGGCGAAGGGAGAGAGACCTTCACCGACTGTTGGGGAGGAGGAACTTGTGGGGTCAACGTCGCTGTTGACCGCTGCCTGGAGCTGCATCGCGAGAGAGTGCAGGCTCATGAGGTGGAAGAAGTGGGCTGATGAAAAGACCTCTTTGCCCCTGAGTGGAACACAGCAAGGTAAGGGCACATGTGTCTTTTAGTTTTCTTAAGTCGCTACTACTTGTTGACGTGTCAATCAGCCATTGGCTGGGAATGATTAAAATAGCATAATTCATATCTAATTAATGGTAGCTCAGATGGATGCATATAATATATGTATTTTGCTTAGAAAATGCAAGGAATCCATTTAAAATAGTTTTGGATGCTAATTCCTCTTGAAATTTGAAAAGTAGTGTAAGTTATCAATTTTAATGCATTAATGATTAAGAAACCCCAATTTAAGATGTTTAATATATTGAGAAGGGTTATATGGATGATTAAAGTTGATATTAAACTCTTGATTATAAAAAGATGCATTAGATCTAAAAGGATGAACTTTATGCATAATTTGATTAATTTAGGGTTCCATGTACATAAATAAGCTTTAATTGGCCTTGAAACCCTGATGTTAGTAATTATGATTCTTAATGGCTTTAATTGTTCAAATTCATGTATAAAGCTGAGATTTGATGGTTCTAAGCTATTTTGAGTATAAAAGTTCCTAATTGAGGATAAATACCCTTAATTTAGTAATTAGGGGTTTTTAGTGGATTAATGTGAAATTAGTGGTAAATAGAGTTCATATATGAATTGAACTATAAGGAAAAATGAGTTGTTAATTTGAAAGAAACTGAATATGTTAATTGGGCTTATGATGATGAAATTAGGGTTTGTGGACTAAAAGAGAATGTAATGTGATAAAAGTATTATGGAGGTTAAAACCCTAATAAAACCCTAAAGTGGGCCTAGAAAGTCGAAGGTGGAATACAAGTCTATCTTGAGAATGTTTTTGATAAACAATAACACTTGGATGTTATGCATTAATTCTAGGATGTTGTTGATTGCTTGTTTTATTGTTCTTTATCATTATTGTTGGGACATCAAGTTGCTCTGGATCAGGTATGTAGCTAATTATGGTTAATCACATTAGTTTCCCGATGGTTTTTCAGATGATTAATTGCATTGAATGCAACCTATCAGTTTGGATGTTCACACTTGCAAATCATAAAGTCACTACGATTACCACAATTATTATATAAGTGTGTGTTCTTGCACCTACATGCCACCCTGATGGATGATGCCAAAAGGTCAAGCCCAGGAGGGAAGACCCATGGGCACCATGAGAGGTGACCCCAGGCACCAAGCTCAGGATAGGGAAGGTTGCCTTTATTGCATGACTAATGGGCACCCTGAGAGGTGACCCCAGCCACCAAGATCAGGATGGAGAAGGTGGCCTTAAGTCAATGGCAAAAGAAAAACCCTAATGGGGGAAATCCAGGGTTAGGGAAAAAGCGGCAGAGATTGACACATTGAAAACGTAAATTGAATTGTTAATTACCTTGATTGTGATAAATAGGTTGTTGGCCTTATGTTTGATATTTTGTTTGTCCCCACATACCAGAATATTCATTTATGCTGACTGATGTTTTGTTTGTCGGTGTTTTAGGTACAATGTTGAAAAGGACAAACAGTAAAGTGACATATTATGAAAATAAGAATTAAAGTACAAGGAGGATTAGTTAGAATAGACTCCAATTGTGGATAGAAGTAGATATCCAAGTTTTTGAAAAAGGTATGCAAAGTTTTATTTTATTCTATCATTCAGAATAGTCTTGGTAGAATTTTATAATTATTATTGATTATTTGTCGAACCATTGATCCTAAAAATTGAGATAATGACTCTGACCTTTTGGTCTCCCTTAATTGGGGGTTACCGGGAGGGGGGTCGTTACATCCTTGATACCCAATCCTCCCTTATATTTGACTACCATGAGCTTTCTTCACGTGACCAAAGAAGTCTTCTTGCTTCCTGAACCTGACCAGATGAAGGTACGGACATGTCTATTGATGTCATCACATAGTGCCAGTGATATCTTAACAGTTTGCATAGTGTATGTAGGTAGTGCCTGAAGGGTGCTTTTGGCTAGCGTGATGCACTCAGCTATAGAAAGGTGACACATCGTCCATCCATTGAGCCGATTTTTCACCAGTGTCGTGATGTGGCCGTGGATCTTCTTGTTTAATCTATGGTGAAGGATAGGAATCCCAAGGTATTTCCCAAGGTCAGACGTCCAAGGGAATCCCAGTTTGTCACTCACCATCCTACGTTCAGAGCTAGTAACATTGTTAGAGAAGTAGCATTTAGATTTCTCCTTAGAGACAATTTGGCCTGAAGCTTCAGAGAAAGCTTTAAGGATTATGTTGATACTTCGAGCCTGGCTGACAGAGGCTTCTACGAATAGCAATATATCATTAGCAAAGCAGACGTGAGACATTAGTGTTCCTCCTCGAGTGAGCATGATCGGTTTCCAGGAACCATTCCCTATTGTATTGGTGATGGTTTGGGTTAGGCGCTCCATGCAAAGAATGAATAAGTAAGGAGTTATAGGGTTGCCTTGGAGGACTCCATGGGATGCTTTGAAAAGTTGCAGCGGTTGACCACCCCAAAGAATGGATGTTTCCCCAGCAGTAATAATCTGCATAATGATATTGATAAGTTTGTGTAGGAGCACCATTTTCATTAGAGTACCCTCCATAAAACTCCAATTCATTCTATCGAATGCTTTAGCAATATATAGATTGATACACACCCACTTCTTCTTGGTTGTTTTTGCTTTCATTGAAAGTATGATCTCCTATACAAGAAGGACATTGTCACTGATCTTGTGGCCAGGAATGAAGCTAGACTAGTGAGGTGAGACCCAATCATTTAGGTATGGTTTGATGCGTTCCACAATGATCTTTGATAGCAATTTGAAGCAACCATTATTTAGGGATATGGGTCTCAAGTCATTACATGTAATAGGTGCTTTGATCTTAGGAATGAGCACTATGCATGAGTTTGCAGTAGCAGCATCAATTACACCTGAGGCAAATGTGTCCGTGATCATCTTAATCAGAGAGGGACCAACTTGGCCCAGTTATTCTGTATGAACTCATTATACACACCGTCGAGACCAAGTGCCTTGGATGACTCCATCATGAACATAACATCATGGATTTCTTGTAAACTTGGAATCATTTGAATGTGAGCTCCTCCTCCTCAGTGAGATGCTTGAAGACCCCAGGGTACCAGGCTATATTCACAGGATTGGGATCGAAGGAACAAGACATGAGTCCTACAAAGAAATCACGGACATGCTTGCAGAGGGTGTATGGTTCAGTGATCCATGCCCCAGAACCATCTTTTAGTTGTGTAATCCTATTGTGATGAATATGTGCCTTAACAAAGGATTGGAAGAACTTTGTATTACCGTCACCATGGCGAATCGAATCTACATGTGCTATTTATTTCCCATCAATCTCTTCGCTAAGGAGGAGGTGATTGTATTTTTCTTGCAACTCGATATCAGATAGATTAATAGGACCAGCAGGATTCTGTTCAACTTGTACCTAGATGCAGCTCATGCAAGCAAGAAGCCTATCCTTTTCATTACTTTGTGCTCTCATGTGATTATGATCCCATTTTAAGGTGGGCCTTTGGAATGCACTTAAAGCATCTAAGAAGGATGATGATGAATCCCAGTGAACAATGACAGAAGAATGTAATTCAGAATTAAGAGACCAGCTAGCCTTCCTCTTGAAGTAGTTGCAGTGTTTCTTTTTAGGACCATTGATGCAAAGTAAGAGCGAGTTGTGGTCAGAGAGTAGCCTAGGGAGGGCAGTCACGGTGGCCTCACTAAATTAGTTGAGCCAGTCATTGTTAGCTATATCTTGGTCGAGTCTCTCAAGAAGATTTCCTCATCTGAAAGTGAAAAGGTTGCCTTGTGTTCATAGATCAGGGAGCCCAATGTTCAATAAAACGTTGTTAAACTGAGCACATGATCTTTTATCAAAATGTTTTCCTACCTTCTTCTCATAGATATGTAGCATGGTGTTGAAATCACCCTTGACTACCCAGCTGGAGTTAATGGTGGTGGAGAGATCTTTGATATGATCCCATAGGAGCTTCCTGACTGTCGGGTTGGGGCTGCCATAAACGATAGTTAGGAACCAACTCTTGTCTATATTCAAGTGTTTAAACTATCTATGATTGAGAAGGACCTCAACATCACATTTACGTTGATCCCAAAGGATCCAAATGTCACCTGAGAAGTTGATTTCTTCAACTCTATGAGAAGAGGAGAAACACAATTGGCAAATGATGTAAGAGGCAGTGTCACCACTACAATGGGGTTCAATTATAGCTAGAAATTGCAAGTAATGAGAGTGTTTCATCTCCTTAATATGATGAATATTCTTGTCTTGGAAAGAGACTTGAATGTTCCAGCAACAAAACATAAAGGACGCGAGGGAAGGAAGGATGTTGCGTAAGATAGTAGCAAGCAATCCTTCAGATTTCCCATCATGACTTACTTGCATATGATTATCAGTGTCACTGTTGGTTTTTCATCACCAAACTCAATGGCTTTTTTAACATGGTGTTCTCCGAAGCTAGCTTGAACTGCCTCATCTGGTGGTTCAGTCTCGATGATATTCATTCTGCCTTTCTTCTGGACCCAGTCTGGGCTAACCACAGCTTGGTAGACCACCTTGTGGTTCCTCAGAATGATGATGCCACTACCATTGTCCCTCCCTTGTTTACCGAAGAGCTTGTGAGGGTTCTACCCTTGGGTAGATGAAGATGATTGAAATTGAAAGGTTTGTCTTCCATCAACTTGATGGGGGCGACCAGTGCTAGTTTCATTTCCAACCAGGTTACCGATTGATTCCTCAACCACCTTGGGTATGGATGCAACTTGGCCAGATGAAGCACCAGCCACTTTCCTATATTTCTATTTTTGTTTCTTACTTATCACCTTAGTGAAACCTTCCTCATCTGCCTCAGCTTTAGAGTCTGAGGTGTTGATTGGTTTCACTACATCTTCTGTGGAAGTCTTCTTAGCGGTAGGTTTCTTTTGTGCTTGTTTTCTCAGCTCTGGTCGGTTGGCATGGATTGCCAAGGTATATGTGTCACCAGGTAAGGGAATCGGTGTGGATGAAGTTCCTTCACTAGTCTCAGCATGTACTTCTTGTTTGCAGTCCATGTCTGCATGACCGACTAACCCACACTTCATGCATACCACAGGAAGGTTCTCATATTCAAGACGAAAATGCTCCCCATTGATAAAAGTAGCTGGCAGAAGGGGCTTGGAAGTTTCCACTTCAACAACGATCCGTGCAAACTTCCCTTGATGTCCCTACAGGGTATGAGCATCTACCTTGATTGTCTTCCCAATCGAGTTACCTATAGAGGTTATCAACTGGTTTTGGAAAAGGAAGATAGGTAACTCTGGGACTCTCACACAGATGACTAGCTTTCTTGGAATTGGATCCGATGGATGGAAGGGCGGCAACCATAACTAAATGGAGAGATAGTTGCCGAAAATTGTCCATGGCTTGTCAGTCATGGCAGTCAAGTAGTCGTCCTGTCCAGAGAATTGAATGATATAGTAGTCATTCTCCAGATCGATAACTCTAAATTCTTGTTTCAGTTCCCAGATAGAGTAGATCTTATTGATCAAGGCTTTGAAACCAACATTGATCCCAATATCTTTTACTACAACGGAAAACTTCCATGGCTCAAGCACGGGTTGCAACACCTCGTTGCAGACCGAGAAGGACGGGAGGATCCCGTTGAGGTCCACATTAATGTCCGACTCCCGTAGCATGTCAGGAGAGATCGGGTTCTCATAGGTTAGCATGCCAAGCAGACGTCCAGAGACCGTCTCGGCGTATGAAGATCTTACGTCATTACCGATGTTCAAACTCGCATCCGTCTCCATTGCTGCACCATTGGTCGTAGTGGTATGGACAACTTCATTGACGACCCTAGTAGTTCTGTGAGCAGAAGACACTCCCTCCTGGTTTCTCGTGCTATGATCAGGAGGACAATCAGTGTGACCACAACCCTGGCCACCATCGAGGTTTCCCCCGTGGCCGCCACCTCAGGAGAACCCTAGGGGAGAGGTCATCGTGATAGATCCACTTTGCTTCTATTCATTTCTCATATTATAATAAGTCATTTATACTAGTGTAACTATTTATTTCAACGAACATTATATAATCACCAAATATTCCAAATTTTTCCAAACAATAGAAATAAAATATCTTATACAAAATCCCTATTGAAATGCATCTCTATATAAAATATGATTAGGTTTCTGACTTGTGTACTTTCAGTTAGATAAAAATATATTCACCAATATCTAATGTTTAGAGTAAACCTTATTTACTTAATATTTTGCATCTCATCTCATGTTATTATATCAACAAGTGAATAACTAGAATGTTAAGTAACATATATCAATATACTTATAGGTGTGATATATACAATATATGTAGACAATTAGAGAATTCTAGTGGAACATCTAATGTTTTTGACATTATATCTATTTAAAAATTCAATTATGCATAACATACCATATGACATGTATTAATAACATCATTTTCATGTGGAAATATTATATCTTTTAATTAGGATGCAAAACCTATGTGTTGTCATGCATATAAATCAGCAAATGACATGTCTTTTACTATTCATTCAACATTATATACAATTTTAAGCTTGTTTAATGTTTTTAAACATTTTGAGTATTATCAATTATGTGTAACTCATATCATCATTAGAAATATCATTGATATCATTTGACTTAGCTAAAAAACCTCTGGAAAATATAACTTGGTTGTGCTAATTAATGTTACTTGTGTCAATTAGTTTAGTGATACCCATGAACATACAACCATGTGTGTTAAGGAACCATTTATTATACAAATCCTAACTCCAAATGACTACAAAGTAATTGGTGATAGGACCTTGGAATCCATCTGTAGCATGGTATAAATAAAGCGTGAATGTGGAAGTGTAAATATTAACATACATGGACAGATAACAAGATAAAAACACCAACCATAATATTAACATTCAACAAGTTGGTTTATGACAAGATTCAATTGCATATTGAAGTGTCAAATTGTACAAGTTTGCTCATGTACACTAGGGATATTACAAGAAGTACACCTAAAATAGCTCACCAAGCCCATCAACTTCTACCCATCTTTGAACCTACAAAATATGTGAAACAATGTGATTCAACACATAAGGTTTCGAGTATTGGGTTGAAAGATACATATATAAGCTTTGGATAATTTGAAAAGATCTATAGAAGTAACAAACAAGAATAAATAAGTTGAGTATTTAGAAAAATGAGAGCCCATATATTAGGTCATTGTACTCCACTTACATCAACATCATCATATATCATAAGGCCTTTTTGAATAACTTCCCATTGGAAGAGTCCGTCAGGGTGCTCAAGATTTTCTGACCCTTTTCTACGTAAGGGTCCTCAAGGTCATCACCAAGAGCTAACCCTTTCATGGACATGGTCTGCCCTATCTTGGCAACTCAAGCAGGATGCCCAACCTTGTGTCCTTACCTCGAGAATACAGGAAGGCATACAAGGTTTGTATAATGGAGTTTCTATATTATGTTTGCAAGTTATAAAATAACAACACAAGACAAACATCGAGTACAATACTAGAACACTACATGGAAATATTTAAGAAGGTAAACAAGCATACATATGTATCAAATTTCAAGAAAGAAAGTCATAGTCATATAATTATTAAAGCTTGTACCTAATTTAGAGATTTCATATCCTATCCTTGACCATCTAGATCACAAGAAACCACCTAATTAAGCATAAGATTACATACATGCATTATATTCTCATCATTAACCCTAACTAGCTTCATTAGGGTTTTGGCCAAGTTAGCTTCAAAGTTTCATAATTACATGTTTGATGATCTAATATTGATTTAGGTTCCATAATAAAGGTGGGGTTCAAGTTTCATGTCATTTTAAGGTTTCATACATTTTATATGATCATTACAAGATTATATGTCACTTTGGGGTATGTCATGGTCAAAGGACTCATAATAGAGCAACCAAGGTCAAGGGTCATCAAGACCAAAGAACCAAGCTTATGGGATGGTTTGATTTGAAGGTTTAGGACATAAGAAATATATATCAAGTCTATGTTGATGTATCCAAGTCTAGGCCTCATAGGATTCCATATTAGTATCAACCTATCAGACATACTTCTAAGCATCGACATAGTTCACCTATTCTATTAGGGAACAACATATGGATTTTGGAGGAAAACACATCAAAGATTTCAAAAACATAAGGATAAATCCTCATTTGAAAGGGAATGATAAGATTAAGATTCATATTGATATTAGAGAATAAGAGCATAAATCAAGTCACATTACACATAATAGATCAGTTAAGGATGCATTAGGGTCACATGCATCATAATGTCATAAAATGGTGTTTACCCTAGCCATTTAGGTGACAATACATCATGATGCCACTAATCTCAAATATCCACAAAGGTTAGGTGCATCAAAAGGGCCAAGGACCTCCGTTTTTGAAAGTTCAACATACATCATCATGAAGGAGTTACACTTAAAGCATCTCAAGTCATATAGACCAACATAGCAAATAGGGATTAGGAAATCATTCTTGAATCATGGAGGGCTATTAATTACTTATTTAGTGATAAATTAAACATGAGTCAACATTAAGATGCAACATTAGCATAGTAGGGCATGGTACATCATTAATATCTGCAACAAGTCATACATGTGCAAATAGAGTCATTTATGAGCACACGGGGTGATTAGGGGCTCAAACATGTTAAAAAGAACCTATAAGTTATTCATTGAATAAGAAGGAAATAGATTGAGTATAAAAGATCCAATATTTATCAACAACATGTATAAATGATAGCCAATATAGTCAAAGTCCGTATGTTTAGAAAATCAAGATAACTAGAACAAGATTCAAGTTTTGAAAGTGTCATTGAGTAGGGTTTGTCGAGCTAATAAAAATGATGTATATTTTCAATATATTTGGTCAAGGGAGCTTTGAGTTATAATTTTTGGAAGAATCACATTGAAAACCATATGATATCAGGGTGGGGGACATCACCAAGAATTTATGAAAAAATAATGACCATGGGATGATGATCCTATGACCATGTCCCACCTCCTCTCTCATGCACTAAGTGGACTACCCCCCCACTCCACATTTTGTGTGTTGATTTGATGGAGCCCTCATCTCCTTATGGTGCACAACACCTGACAATTACTCTTGACCACACTTCTATGACTGTGGGGTGCTCACCCTAGTAGTGAGTCATTGGCTTCCACTACCACTCTAGCACGAGGTAGCCCTTTCTCCATGCGGGCTTCTCACTAGGGTAGCGGAAAATAGGACAATGAGCTCTCTAATCGAGCCACCAATAGAACACCTAGCCCCGGTGACCCACTATGAGTGTGTTGGTGGTTGCCAATTTGGCAAAGGAGGCTCGAGGCGGCAGATCCTAGAGCTCCTAGAGGATGAAGATGGAGGGTAGAGGGGGAGATGGAGGGTGAAAATGAGAGTGATAAGTTGGGGAAAAGAAAGAGGGGGACCAAAAGAGGAAACATTGAGTCAAAATGATGCATGGGCATTGTGATTGGAGTGGAGAAAAAGTGGAGTAGATGAGCTGAGCGCCATTTGCACTGACGTCCCTATACAGAGGTAGGGGATAGGTTGAGAGCCATTGGATCCTTGATGAAAATGATCAACAGTTGAGACACACAATAGGGTTTTTACAGCAAGGGTGGAGATTGTAAAGACATAGTCTCTACTATTAAACATGATAAACAAATACATCAAATGTGTGGCATCGGAAGAAATAAAACTTGACTTTATTCAAAATGTATAAAGATTACATTGCCAAATTTTCCCAAAAGGGATACGTCTTCATACAAGAGAAAGGATCTAGGTAGAGGAAGACTTATACTATTCCAAAGTGTTTCCAAACCAAAACAACTTAATACATTTAGGAAACTAGGTCCAAGCAATCTAGATGTCTGCTTCACCAAGTTTCAGCTGCACACTCTGATCCTAGCCTAGATGGTTGGGATCATCCAGCAAGAGAGAAAGGAAAAGTATGTGTCAAACAAAAGGAATAGGTCAAGTAATAGACAAGAATATTGCATAATAAAAGATTCTTTATACTACAAGATTTTAAGAGAATGAGACAAATATTCAAATAAGAAATAGAGAACTGTTATAATCAATCACCATAATAACAATCATGTAGCATGAATACATTAAGACACAAAGTCATCTCAATGTAGGGTGAGGCACCTATCGGACCTCACCAGTGGCAGGGGGACTAAAACCCCAGTGCCTATATAAAGTGGCAGGGAGACTAAAACCCCAGTGCCTATATAAAGTGGCAGGGGGACTAAAACCCCAGTGCCTAATATAAAATGGCAGGGGGATTAAAACCCCAGTGCCCGACAGGAGGACTAAAACCTCAGTGCCCAATGGGTGGTTTGTACTCATTTACACTACATTGTCATTTGGACTAAAATACATCATGCTTAAATAGTCACTTGGCAGTAGTGAGAAGTAACAACATTGCAACATTGCAAAATGGGAATAAAACCCAATTAAATAATCTCAATAAATGGATGAGCCAACATTGTCCATAGCAAGATCCAAGAGTTAAAATTAAATGAGCCACATAGGCAATAGAAGCATCACATAGTAAAGAACCAAATAAAGATAGGTAGAAGGATAACAAGGCTAGCACATAATGAAGGTAGGGATGGATAAAAGCCCAACATATGGATAGGTGTGATTTGCACATATACATTCCACATTCACCATTCATTGGTAAATAAGTTTCACATGCACCAATAGATTTCACATACAACTAAGGTCCACATACATATGAGTCACATACATAGGGGTCACATACCTGTTCTTCATGATTAATGGCTTGTTCAGTTGTTATACTTGGTCCCCAAAGTTGAGCACTCACCCTAGGAACACATTATATACATTAGATAAAATCAAGTGAACAAGTGAGTACATTCCTATTATCCATTTTCATAGCACATTTTATTCTAATTCTAGTTGCCTAAAGGCGTATTAGGGATTTTAGTCTTAATTGTGTTTAACATGCTACCCTTAGTTATCTGATTGAGAACTAACATCTATATTTAGCCACATAAGTCTAAATATGTAATTATTACATATATGAATTGGAATTAACCAGATCCCTCAATTTTAACTATCTTTATTGAATTTCTCTTATTCCAAGAATCTATGATCTTAGTCTTTCTTACAAGCATGTGTGAAAACATAAGAATCTCTTAATGTATATATGGGTAAACAAGTATGCATATTTCATCATACTCCACTTAGGTATTACTATAAATAGTGTTTTCCTATTATTTAATTCTAAGTCACATATAGAAATATTAGGTGTTGTTCTAAAATAGTTAAAACTATATATATAATCATCTACTAGTGTCTAGCTATTGAGTTAATCTCATCCCCATATCCATATGCTAAAATACATTAGTATTTGGTTAATCTATTGTGGTATTATTTATTATCATCACCAAGTGTTGTATTCTTAGAAGATTGAGTAATGTCTAATTTGTGATTTAATAAACACATGTACAACATTGTTAGGCCTCTCATTATTATAACAATTAAATTACCGGATACTAGATGAATAATTGTTTAAGTAACTAGAGTAGATAAAACCATATACCTCATATTGGCTACTTCAAATATATTGAATGATTAAGTCTCATACCTCAAACTTATAGAGTACAACATATTATTAGTAAGCAACATGATACTATTAACCTTTTTGTATTCCATACAATATCTCTACTTATGCTAGTACGTTAATATAATAAAACTAGGTAGTTGACCAAGCAATTTACTATATATATGATAATATCTCAATCCTTCAAATTAGTATCATGTGAGGAGAACTTACCATGATGGTCGCAATAGCACTAATATATGGTGATTAGTTTGATTCTAGCTGATCTAAACAATGGAAGTCGAGTGTCTCCAAACTTAGACAATCCACTCAAATCTGATCATCTCTTTGAGGCCTCGTGGATGTAGCAAGGACACCATTGGTATGTCATCCAGCCTGCCATGGTTTTAGTCTATTGACCTATCTAGAGCGGGGCAGAGAAGGAGGTGCTTGATGGAGGTAGCTATAGTGTTTAGGGATGAAGCTAGATCTGCAGTGACTCCTTTAGTAACCCATGATGTCAATGTTGGCGAGGGAAGGATAGAGGTTTCCTTTTCCCAGTGTTGGTAGCGTTACAGGTTGAGGGAGTATGATGGTTAGTGGATGTTGATGGCAGAACCTAAAAGCACGTCAGAGAGGAGAGGGTGAGGAAGGAGATGCCATGGTCGAGGCTCGTCGCTATGCACTAGGGCGAGTGCTACTTCCACCGGCGAGAATAGAGAACAGAGAGTCTATGGCCCAGGAGGTTGGCAGACAGTTCAGGGTGGAAGAGATGTGTCGTCGTCATTGCAGGGAGTGGTGGTGGTGGTGCTCGTGGTAAGGTTTTGTAGGTTGTGGTGTCATTGCAGATGGCCTTCATGACCATGCACCAGGTTGATGATGCTGGAGATCTTGAAGGAGTCAACCACCGTTGTAGTGGATCGGCGGCCATCAGTTGTCCATTTGCTGGTGAGGCACCGAGGTGGCTGCAGGCCGCTTGGGGTCAGGGAAAAGGCGCCTAGGTCTGAGTTGCAGACCGTCGCTTGGTATCAAGACGAAGGAGGAGGCGATGGCTAGGCAGGCGGGGGTTGGGATATGGTCTGTAAGCGGTGCAATCAGATCTGTAGTCTGCCTGTAGTGCAAGCCGCCGCAATGATGGATGGCGGTGGTACCAGTGAGGAAGCTAGCTGTCGTGGAGACTGAGGAGTGGTTACGGGTGTGCTTGCAGATGACAGGATGGCAATGACGGGCCACAGGTCGTGGAGGTGACCACAGTTGTAGGACCTATTATAGGTCGGATCAGATGGGATGCAGCGACAGATTTGGTAGCAGCTCAGATTGGAGAAGGAGAGGAGATCGAGATCTGAGGGAGTGTGTTGTGTTGGGTCTGATAGGGGCGATGACCTATAGTTCCAAGTCGATTTAATCATCGGCGGCACCAAGAAAGAGGAGTCTGCCAAGGCTTGTGGGTATCAGGGAGTTTTTGTTAATAGATGATGGCAGTAAGTTGCAAGTTCTTCACTTTTTCTGTAGGTCTAGTTAGGTGGGAGGCCGCTAGGAGTTTATGGAGAGAAGAGAGAAAGCAGAACAGAAGAGGAGAAGATGAAACGGAGGGGTGAGGGGAAGAGGATCGGTGGAAGAGGAGAGGAAGAGGAGATGTCACGAATCGCCAACCATTACCACGACCGCAGGCATTGCGATGGAGAAGACCCACGGACGTGCGGGCATTGCAGGAGGAGGGTTAAGAGGAAAATGCATATAAGTATCATTATTAACAAGGTAATAATGTAAGTGAAATTTTAGATCTTCAAATGATAAATTCAATGGTCAAAGGATGTCCAAAAGGCACCAAATTTGGACCATATGTTCTAATTAGCATTTATAACGATGCCATATAATTAGATTTCATATTTATATCCAATAAGGTCCTTAATTAATATTTGCTCACTAAAGAGTATATTAATACATTAAAATGAATGAGTTATATGAAAAGACTTCTTTTAATGGATTACATTAAGGAATTTCGAGATATCCATCCATAATTAATTTTAAGAACAAGGAGTCATCTTTATATTCTATTTTGATATATTATTATCATTTTTTGAGGAGAGAGAAGGAAATTAGGTTAATATAATCATTAATTAAGTCAATTCCTCTTCATTACTCTGTTCTTATCCTAAAAGCCACATTAACACTAAATTAACATTATCCACTCATATTATCTCATTAATGGCCATTTTGCATTATTAGTCCTCAATTATTACATTAAGTGGTTTATTTGTGAAAATACCCCTTAATACTCATAAATGTTGGAAAAAATGAAATTTCACCATCATTAAGGTTCAAATTGCACATTGAGTCCAAAATTATTCAAAAGGATGGGGAATTTATGGAAAAGGTCCAAATGGACTAGAAGGCAAAGAAAAGCTCAAAAGTGGGTAAATTGTAGGAAAGACCCTATATTCCAGTATGTTACAGAGATAGTTGGGTTGCTCACCCATGATTGAGCCCATTAAGATTCACAATGAAGCTATATTCAATTAAATCACCAGTAATTTGATCCAAATTTGAAAAGAGCATAACTTGGACTATGATGATTCGATTGAGACAATTTTTGCAACGTTGGATTCATAATTGTCAGCTTTATAACATGGTATACATTAAGGAGCAAGAAAATCTTATTGATAAGGTTTAAATAAAATGGAAACATGGTGGATCATTAAAGCATATAACTTAGATCAATGTGCAAATTAAAGCCACACATGGCGTAACCAAATTGGAGAATCATGAACTTCCTAAAATGAAGTTGACATGAAATTGATTAAGAATGATGCTTTATGTGAGAGGAAGAGTATAAAAGATTATAGAATAATCTAGGTTGTCACATCCTTCCCTCCTTAAAAGAATTTTCATCCTCAAAATTCATGTGAGATAGTAAACAAGTGTCAAAGTTGACATATTCATCATGTTAAGGTAAACAAATCTAGGTTTCAAGGCATACACCACTATGGGTTGCAAACTTAGTTTGTCATCATTTAGGTTGTACCCATCACAATTACATACATGTTACTTAGTGTTCCATCATATTATGACATCATCCTTTACGATAGGGTTTGACCATCTCTTATTCCTACTACATTAGGGTTTTGGTCATGTATTTGTCCAAGCCTAAGGTGTTTCATCAAAATCTATGTTATCTAATGCTCAAACAAACATGTTCATCATCATGACTTTCAAACGAGACCATCATCAAAGGTTTATTTCATCATTACACTAGATTTCATTCATATTTTAGTTTGATTTTCAAAATTCTACCAACTTTCCCTAGTTATGTTCATCACTTTTCATTTTGGGTCGAAAATTAAGTATTGTATTCATGATTATTCGAGCCAATATCTCAAGGCATCTACATATCAAATTCATCATTTCAAACAAATATATTTCATGTATAATATGATTTCAAATTAGGCCTAGCTTGTGCGAGTCACTTCTCACACACGTTTCAAGTTTTAACTTAAGTGAGATATTTCATGTATTAAGCATCATTTAAGGAACACCACTATCATAAATGTTGAGGTTTCATAATTATCTCACTTGTATCTCAAATGAGATCCACAAGCTCAAGTCACTCAAGCTAAGACATGTCTATGTCCAACAAGACATTCCAATAACAACCATAGACCCCAAACAAAACTCTATGCAACTTTTAAAAACAAGGGCAACCACTAGATTCCTTCACATAGAACAGATAACCTGAGTATGAGGTTCATCATGAAAATTACACATTATGTACATCATATTAGGGTCTTGGGACATATCCCTCACCTATATTACAAATATCATATATTCAGTTGCCTCTTTCTCTAGGGTTAGGTCTTTTGTAGGAAATTCGGGGTTCAACATTTTAAATCTAGTTGTGGTGAACTTCAGCAAGAGGAAAAGGCTAATAACCAAATGGTTCACCACATTTTAAAAATTATATAAATGAAATTTAAGAGGGAGACAAAAAGTTCAAAAAAAAGAATCAGGGATTTAGTACCTATTCCAAATGAGAATTTCTAAATCGATATGTCAACAAGAATCAATGAAGTTAATGCATACAAATCTATCAAGAGAGAATGTATTAGGGTTATTTGATTCTTCTTGGCTTGGAAATCACTTTCTAGTTTCTTATAAGGTGAAATTACCAATTTTCCCCTTTAGTGAGTATAATGTTTAATAATGTTTAATAATGTTTAATAATTCATCTTTAGTTGTTATAATATCTGCGACACACCGATCACAAAAAAATGATTTACTTAAGTGAAAGTGTTTGTTAGCAGCGGATTACTGAAAATCACTAAAAATTAAAACCATTTTTACAGAGAGGTCCACACACAGGAAAACTCTTTTCACAAATAATTGAAGTAATTTAATTACATACTAGTTTACAAGTACATGTCATGTATCATATTTTTCTGAGAAATTACAAGCATCATCTGCCTTGTTAAACTAAACACATGCAGTATAAAATCTTGAGGCACTGAGCCAAAATCTCAAAAACATTAACTACTACTCCAAGGACCTGAGAGTACACAGACGACACATAGGACTCTATGTACATCTATACAAGGCATATCAGCCAGTGTCACCACCTGAGAATTCACTACTACTCCTGGTGCTACTACTGTCCTACACCTACTGAAGGATTCTTGCCTCCTCATTCGCGTCCACCTAAAAATGTGGTTCCCACGAGGGTGAGACAATTGTAAATTGCCCCAACGAGAGATATAACTCTCCGCCAGAAACATTATTATTGCAGTTCATTAAGATAAATCTGAACAGAGGAATCATAATTGTTTAACAACAAATAATTCATCGTCTAGCAGATTAGAACATTAATCTTATCTAAAGCCTTTCAACTATAACCTGATAGAGCAGCATGTCACTTATCCAATAAGGAATATGAAGAACATGTATAACATTTATCCACTATACTAAGCAGGATAATATCAACCAATGTTTCTCGTATTTCAACTTTATGCAAATACACTACACGGATGATTATATTTTACATATCATGTGTCAAACTGGAATTATCTTGCCAGAGTATATTGACATCTTCACTGTAGAGTTATAGCCATAGCATATACTCTCTTCAGGCTTAGATCACACAGCAAATGCCCGGCATTGTTTTGTGGAGTCATGGCATGTAACCATACTCTTTTAACAAAGTATTGGGATCTTAATCCCTCATCTCATCAAGTACATTACCATTTATTAACAAGTTCATCATCATGATTATAGAGTATGGGTATTCAAACCCTTAGTTGATCATAGAATACTTGTTACCACTTAACAGGTAACTTAATACCTTCAAGTCATTTGACCAAGGTAAGCATGATTCTTGCTACAAAAGCATTCCACATAGTTTACAAGGTTCATATCACCTCTTGTTACCCCTTAATAGGCAACAAGGCATATTACGGCTTATAAAGCCCATAAACAATTTCAATAATTAAAACATCATATGGCACACAGGGCTCATTAATTTCGGGCTACCTCTCACTAAGCAACAAAGCATATAAAGGCTTATAAGGCCTATAAAACATTTTCAATATACAGAGCATCATAGCTCATACCTAGCTATGCTCATCATCTCAACATACCTGCATGATTAGTACTCATGATAACACTTATATCCATTATATATCAGTACCATACAACACAAAGTAATACCACTATTCCCCTTTTAGGGATAGGATTCCTCCTACATATTATCACCCTCCATTAGGGTTTTCCACAAATAACCATTTAGGTTCTTAAGATCATATTATTAATGATCAAACCTTAATTCATTGCTCCACACAACTAGGAGCCAACATTTATAACATAAGCATTTAATCATGCTTATTTATTCTCATCATTTATCATTAAATGAATTGTCACACAGGATATGAGTTCCTCTCTCAACTTTACCAGAATATGATTACATCATACTTTATTAACTTGGCTTAACCTTTTCTTAAGGTATGTTAGCCTACACTTATCAAAGTGCAATACTTCATAATATAACAATTGTCATGACACACTTCATGTGTCAGTCATCCAAATATATTGGATTTAAAATACATCAAAGTGTATAAATCTTAAGCTGCTGGATATGATATCAATCATGTCTTGATGTATCACTTCCCTCATCACCTTTATCTTACTTGAATTCTTCCACTTAGCTTGTATTAGGGTATTTCTCATCCTAATACTTTATGCATCAACTCATCACATTTATCATGTAATGTATTGGTCCTAAGTCACTTATTTAGAATATACAACCATTGTAAGTGATATGGACTCATCTTTGAGTTAGGAACTATTAATATAAAGATATCCATTATAAACCTCTTTAGGTATTTCACTTACCAATATATTAGTTACTATTCCATTATTAGGAATAGGGTTTTGCATCTTTATAAATTAGGGTTCACATAACCTCTTCTCACATTTGGGTTTCACATAACATCACTATTCATTAGAATTCACATAACATCCTTCTGTATCAGGGTTACACATAGCATTACCTGAAATTAGAGTTTCATATCACATCGCCTAGTGTTAGGGCTTTACTTAGTACTACCCTGCATTAGGGTTTCATATACCTTTACCCTATTTTAGGGATTAGGGTTTACCATTCTCATCCAAGTAGGGTTTCTCACACCCCATTACCCAAATTAGGGTTAGGATGTACAATTCCCATCAAATTAGAATTACATCATCACCTAGATTTGGGTTTCACTCAGCTTTGCCCTAAATTAGGGTCAGGGCTCAATAATCTTTTCAATTAGGGTTTCATGATCTCATTATTATGGATAAAACCCTAATTACATATTTTATTCATAATGAGATAATTAGGGATTAATTATGTAAGCATTCCTCTCTCTTTCTATCTCTCATCCTCTGTAGGATGTTATGTACTCCAAGATTGATCTAGGTCAGCTCTTCATTTAAGTACACACATTTAGGGTTAATCATTATAATCACCTTTGTTTTACAACATTAATAATCAAGCAATTGATGGACCTTTAATAATATTAGGTGTCCAAATGGTTTGACCAATTGAACCTCAAATGGTCTTGGTCACTTAGACCCCAAACAGTCTTGGTCACTCAGACCTTGAATGGTTTGAAATCGTTTAAGCAAAACAATAATGAAACTGCATGGACAATTTGCACATGAAACCACTTGGGTCTCCGAACAATTTGAGACCGTTTGGTCTCAATTGGTCTTGAGACTGTTTGATCCCAAACGGTCTTGAGACCGGTTGGTCTCAATTGATCTTGAGACCATTTGATCCCAAACGGTCTTGAGACCGTTTGGACTCAAATGGTCTTAAGACCGTTTGGTCCAAACTCTCTCAAAACCTAATGGACCAAAAAGGTCTTCCATCACTTTATCAATTTAGGGTTTCAATCATTAAACCCTCTATCAGTTAAACCACTGATTTATTCTTCAATGGAACCATTGAATCACCCTTCAATTGGACCTTCAATTAGGGGTTTGAACCCAATTGAACTAGGGTTTATAATCAAGAAACCATCAATTAGGGTTTTGAAATCGAGGAACCATCAATGGTTGACATTGTGGAACTAATTCAATTGAAATCATTGGATCATCATCAAACCATGGCATGACCTGACCTCAAACGGTCTTGAGGTCATTTTGATGACCTCCAAATGGTCTTGAGACTGTTTGACTCAAACCTTTATTGAAATTTATGAAAATCAATTACGGTGTGCATCATTGAATCGATCATCAATTAGCTATTGATTGTATTTCAATTTGATATCACTAGATATTCAATCATTCAATCATACTTCATCATAGACTTCCAAACGGTCTTGGTTGACCTCCAAACAGTCTTGAGACCGTTTGGGCGACCTCCAAATGGTCTTGAGACTGTTCGGGCTAGTCAACCCAAAAATTAACTCAATCAATGGAGAATTCAGCACTCAATCTGATTAGGGTTTCTAATTGGAGGATTGTTCATATATAGAATGAATCAATTGTATGCATTGGATCATCATCCAACATGTACCAAGGTCCTGACCTCAAATGGTCAACCCATCCAAACGGTCAATGCTTCCAAACGGTTTGGGATCCAAACCTCCAAACTGTTTGGTGAAACCGTTTGGACCAAAATTATGAAACTGTTTGCAATAGATATTTGTGGAGGTGTGTGTTTATGATGATGTCATCATCATCAAGCTATAAACCCACGAATCTTTCTGTGATTTTCATGGTGATTGCATCAATCAACCAAATAAAATTTTGGGAATAAAGAAGGAATCAACAATTGATAAAGATATGGAATCAATAACAAAGTTCAAGGGTTCAAGTTATGTAACAAACCTTCAATTGAGGTTCAAAGATCCAATCTTCACGTCAACAATGGTGGATGAAGCTTCTTCAACTATCCCACGGCTTATCCTTAAGCTTTTGAGTGAAAAGATTGGCTAGAGTTGAAGATTGAGTGAAGGAAAGAAGAAATCAAGCATTGATTTATGATTTCCACCATGAAATCAAGGTGAAAGAAGGTCAAGAAGCTTACCAATAGGTTGTGGGTCGTCCTCCTATTTCTCCATGCTCCCTTGGTCGTTTTTTCAAGAAAGAAGTGAAAGTGGTTTCGAAATTACCCTTTCAACACATGGATGAAGGAGCATATATATGAATTTTATGGAAAAATTATTTAAGAGAGAGAAAGTAGGGATTACCTCCTCCCTTTCCTTGCCACTTGCTCCCTTCCCATCCTTGGTTATGAGGCTGTCTCCTTTGCCTCTTATTCCTCTCAATTATCCATGATTTAAAAAAAAAAAAACTAAGCACCTTAAATCATATTATAATAATATCCATAAGTGAGTGGGTATTTCTTTTTGTTTTCTTAATGTGAGTGGGTTCTCCACTCACGTAGATATTTCCATTGCCTTTTCAAGGTACATGCTCGTCCATCCTTGTGCAATATCAACCTTCTCATTTTGGTTGAAGGGCTCTTCAATTAATATATTCATTTTTGCATTAAATCGAAATAAAGTTCCACTTATGCTTAAATCTTGATTATTTTAATAATAAGATTCTCTTTCCTCAGAAATGATTTAAATGAGGCGCCCCTCTCAAATTATTTTCTATACATGATTCAAAGAATCATGAGGGACCCTATAGAAGTGGCATTTTGCATATTGAACCCTAGGTATTGGGTAAATTGTAGATTACACCAAAACTAGGTTTTAATGCACAAACATTCCTCAACATGCTCTTTCTTGTTATTCAGGCTTGTAAAAGCATTACAACTGCATCATACTCACTTCTATGATGCTTCAACATATGAGGAACATTTTTCCATACACAATTAGCAATTTAACCCCTCAACTTGGGTAATTTGCACTTTAGTCCAAAACAAGTAAAACATTATTTCCACATTATTCCAAAAAGGGCTAAAATTGAAATATAAGTTCCTCTTGAGCCTTAATTACTTTTCACGAGATAAGAGAAAGCATATAATCAACTTTATTAAGAAAACATCTAGGGTTAAGCATAACCCAGGTCATGGTTGTTACAAATTATAAACCCCTGACAAGGATTTCGTCCCTGAAATCCCAGGAGAAAGGAGAGACATACCATCATGTCTCCTCATAACATCTTAATGTCATGGAGATACCATAGATCTATAATCCACACAAAGTTTCTTCCATTAGTTCAACCTTATCAATGTTTATGTTTATGCAGAGCATAAACCCCTAACATATGATGTCCATATTATTTGATGTAACTAGATTGATTTCATAGTTGGCCAATATAGATAACCAACATAAATCACTTATTATTTCAGATACCAAAATCCTTACTTTGGTATTCATCATATGTGTTGAGAACGCATCTCATCCTTATCAAATTCATTTCTCTGTTGTTGCCACCAAGGGTACACATGCACAAGATATTTCTTTTATTTTAGGACATTGCTTGTTCCCTATATTATTATCTTGGAACAAAAGTCCAAAGTAAATTGATACTTTTCTAAGTATCCATCAAAGGATTATTTCTATTCCATGTAAATCAAATGTCATAATACTTACTTGATTGTCGTGTTAATGATAGGAAGAAACATAAAGGATCATACCCCTATCATTACCCAAGGTTGTTCATAAAAAGGGAAACATATATATTTAACAGAGGTAATCCACTTAGCAATCCTTTATTTGTTTGGGAAAGTTCACTTAGCACTTCCTCATTAGTTGGGAAAGTTCACTTAACACTTCCTCATTAGTTGGGAAAGTTCACTTATCACTTCCTCATTAGTTGGGAAAGTTCACTTAGCACTTCCTCATTAGTTGGGAAAATTCAATTAGCACTTCCTCATTAGTTGGGAAATTTCACTTAGCACTTCCTCATTAGTTGGGAAAGTTCACTTAGCACTTCCTCATTAGTTGGGAAAGTTGACTTAACACTTCCTCATTAGTTGGGAAAGTTCACTTAGCATTTCCTCATTAGTTGGTAAAGTTCACTTAGCACTTTCTCATTAGTTGGGAAAGTTCACTTTAGCAATCCCTATATTATTTGGGAAAGTTCACTCATCAATTCCTATTTGGTTTCATTATACTCACTTAGATTGTTTCAGAATGAATACTTGATCAGAGTAATCAGAAACATAACAATCTAGGAGTTTCATACTTGCCCTATCCCCAATAATCATATACCTGGCCAGGGTATAAAAGTATTGAGATTAGGTAAAATGCACTTTATTTACTATAATATTCCTCACTTTTCATATCATTATACACACAAGATTTTTCATTCCTGGATTTCCTTCAGACATCACTTCTATACCTCATCCTTTATCACACAGATAAGAGAGATTATAAAGCATTTTAAGAAATACTAAGAAAATTGTAAATTCTCATCTTCCTTGTGTCCCTATAGGACTAGTCAGAGGTAGTTCAAAAACAACAACTTTCTTATTTTTAACACATAGAATCATGAAATGAAATATCATAATGAATCTATTTCATCGACCTATCAGAACCCGAGGGTTGACTATTGCATTAGATTGATTCATTGCATAGAACCTCACATTTGCTTGTTGTTGACCATGTGCTTCATTGTTAGGTGTTGATGAACTAGCTTGGGACGCTCGTCCACGTCCTCTATTATTACTAGAAAACTGCCTCTTTTATGAGCCTTGCTGACTATGCCTTGGAGGTAGAGTCACCATTGAATTCCCGTCTGGACAATCCTTTGCTAGATGTCTCGGTTGTCTGCATTGGTAACAGATCCTGGTCGCAAGATAGGGTCAGTAAGATCCAGTCACCGATGTTGATGCTATGCTGGGGGATCTACTTGGAGAACTAATGTGGTCCCTACCCTTACTTGATGTCCATTGCGTCTGGGTATTGAATCTCGATGATGATGCCGATGCAGAAAATCTCAGCTTCTTAAAACTTTCAGATCTTTGACCTTGAAACTAGGTGTACACCTTCTCACCACTGGTCTGTCATTTCTCAATTTCATATTATTCTATCCTCCTTACTGACTCCACAAAAGTGGAAAACCTCTCCCTATTCTCTAAAGCAGACACAGGAGTGGTCCATTCAACATTCAATCCCTTCTCAAAACGTCGAATTCTTTCCTCATCATTAACTGCCATATGCAGACAAAACTGCAATAGCTCCATGAACTTAACTTCATACTCTCTAATGTTCATCTGTCCTTTTCTAATCCTCTCAAATTGAGAGATCTTCTCATCTAGATACGTCTTAGGGAAGTATCTACTGATGAATTCTCGTCGGAATACCTCCCATCCAATTTCTTCACCTGGCCTCTTATCTTCTTCTATAATCCACTAGTGATCAGCACTCCCTTTTAGGAGGTACACAACATGTCATACCTTCTCGGCTTCAGGAATATCAAGGATCCTGAAAGCCTTCTCCAGCTTCGTCAGCCACAAATCAACATCTGCTAGACCAGCTGTACTAACATAATCTATGGCTCCAACCCGGTGAAGTCTCTCAAAAGTCTTGCCAGCTCCATATCCCTCATTGTGGCCTGGTGCCCTAGGTGCAGGTGTTGGCATCCTATCCACCATATGCATCATAGTCACCATAAACTGCTCGAACAGGGTATGGAAAGTTGGATTCTCTAGTGTGGCTTGATCAAGATGAGGAATCTCTGGTACGGGTTCCTCCCTAGCTTGATCCCTTACACCTCCTCCTGGTGCAGCAATGCTGCTCTCAGCAGCATGTTCTTCATGTGATCCAAACATCTTCAAGTTCTTCTTATCCTATGTGGGCAGAAGATACTATCAGATAAACTGGAAGACACTTAGAATAGACTCAACAACCTTAATCCTATGTCTCTGTAGACTCAACGAACCTAGAGCTCTGATACCACTAAATTGTGACACACCGATCACAAAAACATGATTTCCTTAAGCGAAAGCGTTCGTTAGCAGCGGATTACTAAAAATCACTAAAAATTAAAACCATTTTTACAGAGAGGTCCACACACAGAAAAACTCTTTTCACAAAGAACTGAAGTAATTTAATTACATACTAGTTTACAAGTACATGTCTTGTATCATCTTTTACTGATAAATTACAAGCATCATCTGCCCTATTAAACTAAACACAGGGAGTATAAAATCTCAAGGCACTGAGCCAAAATCTCGAAAACATTAACTACTACTCTGAGGACCTGAGACTATAGAGACAACAAATAGGACTCTATGTACATCTATACAAGGCATATCATCCAGTGTCACCTCCTGAGAATTCACTGCTACTATTGGTGCTACTGCTGTCCTTCACCTAATAAAGGATTCCTACCTCCTCATCCACATCCACCTAAAAATGTGGTTCCCACAGGGATGAGACAATTGTAAATTGCCCCGGCGAGAGATATAACTCTCTGCCAGAAATATTATTATTGGAGTTTATTAAGATAAATCTAAACAGAGCAATCATAATTGTTTAACAGCAAATAATTCATTGTCTAGCATATTAGAACATTAATCTTATTTAAATCCTTTCAGCTATAACCTGATAGAGCAGCATGTCACTTATCCAATAAGGAATATGAAGAACATCTATAACATTTATCTGCTATACTAAGAAGGATAATATCAACCAATATTTCTTGTATTTCAACTTTATGAAAACACTACACGACTGATTATATTTTACACATCATGTGTCAAACTACAATTAGCTTGCTAGAGTATATTGACATCTTCACTGTAGAGTTATAGTCGTAGCATATACTCTCTTCAGGCTTAGATCACATAGCAAATGTCTGGCATTGTTTTGTGGAGTCATGGCCTGAAGAAATACTCTTTTAACAAAGTATTGGGATCTTAATCCCTCATCTCATCAAGTCCATTTCCATTTCTTAACAAGTTCATCATCATGATTATAGAGTATGGGTATTCAAACCCTTAGTTCATCATAGAATACTTATTACCAGTTAATAGGTAACTTAATATCTTCAGGTGATTTGACCAAGGTAAGCATGATTCTTGCTACACAAGCATTCCACATAGTTCACAAGGTTCATATCACATTGCTACACAAGCATGATTATTGCTACACAAGCATGATTCTTGTTATCCCTTAATAGGCAACAAGGCATATTATGGCTTATGAAGCCCATAAACAATATCCATAATTAAAACATCATATGGCACACAGGGCTCATTAATTTCGGGCTACCTCTCACTAAGAAACAAAGCATATGAAGGCTTATAAGGCCTATAAAACATTTTCAATATATAGAGCATCATAGCCCATACCTGGCTATGCTCATCATCTCAACATACCTACATGATTAGTACTCATGATAACAATTATATCCATTATATATCACTACCATGCAACACAAAGTAATACCACTATTCCCTTTTTAGGGTTAGAATTCCTATTACATATTATCACCCTCCATTAGGGTTTTCCACAAATAACCATTTAGGTTCTTAAGATCATATTATTAATGATCAAACCTTAATTCATTGCTCCACACAGCTAGGAGCCAACATTGATAACATATCCATTTAATCATTCTTATTTATTCTCATAATTTATCATTAAATGAATTATCACACAGGATATGAGTTCCTCTCTCAACTTTACCAGAATATGATTACATCATACTTTATTAACTTGGCTTAACCTTTTATTTGGGTATGTTAGCCTACACTTATCAAAGTGCAATACTTCATAATATAACAATTGTCATGACACACTTCATGTGTCACTCATCCAAATATATTGGATTTAAAATACATCAAGGTGTATAAATCTTAAGGTGCTAGATGTGATATCTATCATGTCTTGATGTATCACTTCCCTCATCACCTTTATCTTAATTGAATTCATCCACTTAGCTTGTATTAGGGTATTTCTCATCCTAATACTTTATGCATCAACTCATCACATTCATCATGTAATGTATTGGTCCTAAGTCACTAATTTAGAATATACAACCATTGCCAGTGATATGGACTCCTCTTTGAGTTAGAAACTATTAATATAAAGATATCCATTATCAACCTCTTTAGGTATTTCACTTACCAATATATTAGTTACTATTCCATTATTAGGAATAGGGTTTTTCATCTTTATAAATTAGGGCTCACATAATCTCTTCTCACATTTGGGTTTCACATAACATCACTCTTCGTTAGAATTTCACATAACATCCTTCTGTATCAGGGTTACAAATAGCATTATCTGAAATTAGGGTTTCATATCACATCACCCAGTGTTAGGGCTTCACATAGTATTACCCTGCATTAGAGTTTCATATACATTTACCCTATTTTAGGGATTAGGGTTTACCATTCTCATCCAAGTAGGGTTTCTCACACCCCATTACCCAAATTAGGGTTAGGATGTACAATTCCCATCAAATTAGGGTTACATCATCACCTAGATTAGGGTTTCACTCAGCTTTGCCCTAAATTAGGGCCAGGCCTCAATAATCTTTTCAATTAGGGTTTCATGATCTCATTAGTATGGATCAAACTGTAATTACATATTTTATTCATAATGAGAGAATTAGGGCTTAATTATGTAAGCATTCCTCTCTCTCTTTCTCTCTCTCATCCTCTGTAGGATGTTAAGTACTCCAAGATTGATCTAGGTCAGCTCTTCATTTAAGTACACACAGTTAGGGTTAATCATTATAATCACCTATATTTTACAACATTAATAATCAAGCAATCAATGGACCTTTAATCATATTAGGTGTTTGAATGGTTTGACCAATTGAACCTCAAATGGTCTTGGTCACTTAGACCTCAAACGGTCTTGGTCACTCAGACCTTGAATGGTTTGAAATCGTTTAAGCAAAACAATAATGAAACCATATGGACAATTAATACATGAAACCACTTGGGTGTCCAAACGGTTTGAGACTATTTCGTTTCAATTGGACTTGAGACCGTTTGGTCCAAACTCTCTCAAAACTGAATGGACCAAAAAGGTATTCCATCACTTTATCAATTTAGGGTTTCAATCATTAAACCATCTATCAATTAAACAACTGATTTATTCTTCAATTGAACCATTGAATCACCCTTCAATTGGACCTTCAATTTGGGTTTTGAACCTAATTGAACTAGGGTTTATAATAAAGAACCATCAATTAGGGTTTTGAAATCGAGGAACCATCAATGGTTGACATTGTGGAACTAATTCAATTGAAATCATTAGATCATCATCAAACCATGACATGAACTAACCTCAAACAGTCTTGAGGTCATTTAGATGACCTCCAAATGGTCTTGAGATCATTTGACTCAAATCTTTATTGAAATTTGTGAAAATTAATTAAGGTTTGCATCATTGAATCGATCATCAATTAGCTATTGATTGTATTTCAATTTGATATCACTGGATCTTCAATCATACAATCATACTTCATCATAGACTTCCAAACGGTGTTGGTTGAGCTCCAAACGGTCTTGAGACCATTTGGGTGACCTCCAAATGGTCTTGAGACCGTTTGGGCTAGTCAACCCAAAAATTAACTCAATATGTAACATCCCTGACCTGGGTTATGAACTAACCCTAGGTGTTTTGCTTAATTATGTAATTAGATACTTGTGATTATCTTTTGGTATGTAATTAAATCTCCTAAGGAACATACATTTCCATTTCTGTCCCTTTTGAACAATGTTATAATATTGTTTTGTAATACAGGGACCTATGTGCAAATTACCCAATTAAAAGCGGTTAACTTACAAATTGCACATGTTAAGATGTTCCTTTGGTGTTGAGACATCATAATAATGAATATGATAAAGTAATATGGATTCTCCAAGCTTGGGCACCAAGATGCAGCTTGTGGAGCAATCCTTGTACTTAAAACTCTAGTTTTGGTGTAAAGTGCAATTTACCCAAAATATGGGGTGCAACTTGTAAAATACACCTTCTAGAGTATCTTTTATGACTCTTGGCATCATTAAGAGTAAGAATGCTGAAGAGGTCACTTCAATTGAATAATTAAATAAGAATGATAACCCTTATAAATTAAATGATCAAGTTATAAGTCTAATAACCCTTCTATATGTGCAACTTAGTAAGAAGTTGGCTTTCTCCACCTTTAGACCTTGGGTTTAAGATGAGTTTTGCTTAAGTATGTAAGGGAGAAACGTGGTTTATAATAAGGGAAGGACCTAGAGGAGAAATGGAGAAACAAGTTGTCCTTATGTTGAAATTTCACCTAAAGTATATATACACCTTTTCTCACTTAGCAAGGATCATTTCCTTCACTTCCTTTCTTATCCCCATGCTTAGACCGACTTAGGACAGATCTCTGGGGAAGAGGAGAACGGCCAAGCAGTTCTAGGTAAGCTTTGATCATCATCTTGCTCAAATTCATGGAGGAATTCATGGTGCAAGGTTGGTTTTATGGTCTTCCTTACTTGTTTCTTCTTTCTAGCCATCTTTTCCCAACCTTTCCTTGGAGAACCACCCTTGGCCGACCTGTGGAGCTCAAGACACCATTAGATATTGGAAGCTTGGAAGCTTGGAGCTCAAGGAATGACCTTAAGGCGGGTTTTATAACTCTAAACCTTATGCTTTGATTATATATCTTTTTCTATGCATATAGTTGCTAGTTCTTCTTCTTCCCTATCTTCCCTTGCATCCTTGCAAGCAAAATCGTGAAGAACTGCTACTTTTCTTGAGATAGAAGATAAGGGCGTTAATTCCTATGCTTATCCACGGATTTCCACTTTACCAAACGACCTCCACCAATTGCCCATACGGTTTATACAACCGTTTGGTGGGCAAACGGTTTTAGGGTCGTATGAAGGCAAACGGCCTTCAAGACCGTTTGGTTACGTTGAACAAGCGACGACCATATGGGAATCTTGTTCATAAGTATGTAGGAGAATGACCCTCCAAATTTTAGGGGTTAACTCCAAAGGAATCGTAGGTTAAAGGCCAATCAATTAGGCAAATCAAATTGAATTAAGTGCTGTTTTTCCAATCTGTTTAACTTGAACTTCTTGGGTAAACGGTCTCAAACCGTTTGAGTGCGTTTACCAAGTGTGGACCGTTTGGGATTACTGTTCCTAATGATGTGGTCTAAAATACCACCAAATTTTATAGGTTAACTCCCAAGGAATCATGAGTTAAAGGCTAAACAATTAGGTAACCTAATTGGATTAAGTGCTGATTTTCCAATCTGTTTAACTTGAACTTTTTGGGGAAACGGTTTCAAACCGTTTGAGTGAGTTGACCAAGCGTTGACCGTTTGGGTTTCCTGTTCATAATAATGTTGGTTAATGACCCTCCAAATTTGAGGGATTAACTCCAAAGGAATCGTGAGTTGAAGGCTAATTAATTATGTAAACCCTAATTGGATTAAGTGCTGACTTTCAACTTGATTGATTTGACTTTTTGGGTTTTCTTGCCCAAACGGTCTCAAGACCATTTGGGGGATCATCCAAACGGTCTCAGACCGTTTGGGGGTCACCCAAGACCGTTTGAAGGTCTAGGGTAAAGTATGGATAGGTGTTTGAAGATCCAAAGATGTGGTGTGAAACCTAATCGGCTAAGTGTTGGATTTGCATTGAACTGAGTTGATTGTTTTGGGTTGATTGACCCAAACGGTCTCAAGACCGTTTGGGGATCACCCAAACGGTCTCAAGACCGTTTGGAGGTCACCCAAGACCGTTTGGAGGTCTGGGGTCAAGTATAGTTGACCAATTGAAGGTCCAAAGGTACACAATTACAAAGCAATCAATTGATGATTTGATGATCAACTCAATAGCTCAAACCCTAATGATTTTTTCACTAGAATGCAAGGGTTGGGTGAGCCAAACGGTCTCAAGACCGTTTGGAACTCATCCAAACGGTCTCAAGACCGTTTGGAGGTCACCCACGACCGTTTTGAGGTCTAGGGGTGAGTATGGTTAAGCAATTGATGATACAATGATACTAAGTTGGAATGTAATCAATTGTTGTTTTGGTGATCAATCCAATGATCCAAACCTTAATTGGTTGACTTAGATTTTGATGATATGATGGCCAAATGGTCTCAAGACCGTTTGGAGGTCATCCAAATGACCTCAAGACCGTTTGGGATCAGGTCATGTCCCAATGTAATGATGG
This sequence comes from Alisma plantago-aquatica, assembly GCA_963693085.1. Classification (NCBI taxonomy): domain Eukaryota; kingdom Viridiplantae; phylum Streptophyta; class Magnoliopsida; order Alismatales; family Alismataceae; genus Alisma; species Alisma plantago-aquatica. Next base: position 1,059,814,890 of record OY856413.1, read on the forward strand.
TTCAATAGGTTCAAATCAATTAGTCCCACATTGAAATATGTTGAAGGGTTATTGATTCCAATCCCTAATTCAATTGAGTTAAACCCTAATTGATGGTCAATTGAGGGTCACGTGAGGGACAAATCAGTTGAAGGTTGACCTATTAAACTCAATTAAGTTATGAGTATAGGTCCAATTGATGATTGGTTCCATGAATTCAAAGATTGAAGGAATCAACATTGGAAACCCTAATTCAATTGGATACCTTATGAAGTGGAGGTCCAATGTGATTGAATCTTTGAGAATTAAGATGATGAATGTTCTATTGATCCAATAATGATTAGTAATGATAATCAATGAAGGTGTGAAGGTTGAAACCCTAATAATACCTAAGTGATTAAGAACCAATTAAAGGAAGAATTCTTAATTGTTTATAGGATTAATAGCTTGATACACTATGTTAACCATGGTAGTATGTACTTGATTGAAGGGTCGATGTGACCTAATCAATTTGAAAGAATGAGAAATTAGAATACATATATATATAGATAGATAGAAATATGAATCATGTAATGATCTGCTGTAGCACGACCGTGCAAGGGAGCACGGCCGTGGTAGCCTTAGCTTGCACAACCGTGCAAGGGAGCACGACCGTGGTAGCCTTACTTTGCACGACCGTGCAAGGTGGAATGGCCGTGGTGTCCTATATAGAAATTGAGAAGTTTTGGTATTATGCTGACATTGTTATATATGGATGTCCTTATTTGTATAAGTCATACAGGTTGATATTATGAGGTAATCATAGCCAGGTATGAGTTATGATGTCATATTCCTTGAAAACAATTATAAGCTTTTAGAGTAATGATATGTGAAAAGTATATACATTGCTTCAATCAAGGTCATGCTAATAGATGACTTGATGCTGATATGGCACTTGATAGCAAGTGTTATGATGATATAAGGGTGTGAGCACCCATGTTCTTGAATCATAGTGATAAGATGATTAAGAATTGATATCCAGTTGATAACTGATATGAGTTATACTTTTACATTTAGTATTCTTCTATTATAGCCATGTTTAGTACTTGAATGTTTGGAAACATGTATGATGCTAAAAGAATACTAATATGTACCTAATAATCAAGTATAATCATACCATGTAGAGCCCTGATCATAGATCCATCATTGTCAGAATTTAAATAATAGTGAAACAGGTTTTACAAAGGGAACTCCTAGATCACATACTTTAGAGTATGTGGGAGTATATGGAATAACTGATAAAAGTTAAGCTTGACAGGTTTCATATAGAGGTGATCAGACCCAGGTAAGATTTATAATGCTAATTCATTAAGAACACTTGTTACCTATAATTCAAGAGTATAACTAAATGTCATGTTATCTGGCAAGTGATAACATATGAGCTTGATAGGTTGAATGAGCCACGAGTAATATGATTTGTTGATCTTCAAAGGTCATATTATTTAGATAACCAGATAAAATGAGATGTTACTTGGTAACAAATGCTATGATTAGTCCAGGGGTTTGAACTCCCACATTCCGGATTTCATATTAATAAGATGATTAGGGATTGATATCCCAATATTAAAAATATGAGGTATGACCTAAACCAAAGTGTTTCTATGTGAAATTCTATTACGGAATAATCCTATGAAAAGCTTAACTACAGACTAATGGGTTATGAATGTAAATAACCCTTGTATTACATAAGTAATGTTAAGTCTGATATCATATGTACAAGTTATGCAGATATGTTGTGGAGTTGGAATCCTAACATTTTGGGAGAAGGAGTATGGCTACAGGCCATCCTTTCCCAAATAATAATGCCAGGCAATGGATATATGATCCAAGTCTGAAGGGAGTTAGTGATGTGATAAGTGACATGTGATTTTATCAATTTATAGTTGCATTGCTTTTAGTAGAAAGAATAGTTTAATCTATTAAACATTGTTTTAACTACTCTCAAATATACATAACTTCTTTGTGTACATTTATTCTCTTATGCTGCAATAATTATGCTTCTGGCGAAGAGTTATATCTCTCGCTGGGACGTTTTTTATAATTGTCTCACCCCGTAGATTTCAACCTTTAGGTGGACATGGGCGAAGAGGCAGAAATCCTTCAATAGGTGAAGGGCAGCATCAGTAGTACCAAGGACAGCAGTGAAGCTTCAGGTGGAGGCATTGGCTGCTATGTCATGTGTAGATAGTGTTAGAGTCCTATATGTCGTCTCTGTACTCTCAGGTCCTCGGAGTAATAGTTAGTGCTTTCGAGTTTTTGGTCCAGTCCTTAGAGACTTTTGTATCTTGCCTTACAGAGTTTTACTGATGGATCAGTTGTAAACAACTTATCATGTTGCTTTATGAGAAAGCTTTACCTTTAAAGGATCTCTTTGTAAAAAGTTTAAAATTTTTAGTGATTTCTGGTAATCCGATGCTTAGTGAACGCTTCCGCATTAGTTAATCTTGTTTTCTCAAAATAGACGTTTCAATTAGTGGTATCAGAGCTCTAGGTTCACTGAGTCTACAGAGACATATGACTAAGATTGTAGAGTCTGTTCTAAGTGTTTTCCAGATTATCTGATAGTATCTTCTGCTCACATAAGAGGAGAAGAACTTGAAGATGTTTGGACCACGTGAAGAGCATGCCGATGAGGGCAGTTCTGCTGCACCAGGAGGAGGTGTAGGAGACCAGAATAGGGAAGGGCATGTACCTGAACAGCCCTAGTTTGACCCAGCTGAGATAGAAAATCCAGCTACTTATTCTTTATTTGATAAGTTTCTGGCAGCCATAACACACATAGCAGATAGGGTGCCACCATCTGCATCTAGGGCATCAGCCCATCAGGAAGGTTATGGAACCGGCAAGACTTTCGAGAGACTTCGCCGGGTGGGAGCCATAGACTATGCTGGTACATCTAATCCAGCAGATGCTGATCTATGGTTGATAGAGCTGGAAAAGGCTTTCAGGATCCTTGATATTCCTGAAGCTGAAAAGGTTAAGCATGCGGTATACCTCCTAAAAGGAAGTGCTGGTAATTGGTGGATGATAGAGGAAGATAAGAGACCAGGTGAAGAAATAGGATGGGAGGTTTTCCGACGAGAATTCGTCAATAGATACTTCCCTAAGATGTATCTAGATGAGAAGATCTGTCAATTTGATAAGATCACACAAGGACTGATGAACATTAGCGAATATGAAGCTAAGTTCATGGAGTTACTACGGTTTTGTCCACAGATGGCAGTTAGTGATGAAGAAAGAATTCGGCATTTTGAGAAAGGATTGAATGTTGAACTAGCCACTCCTGTGTCTGCCTTGGAGAACAGATAAAGGTTTGCCACCTTTGTGGAGTCAGTAAGAAGGATAGAGAGGTCGGAAACTGTGAAACAACAGACAAGTAGTAAGAAGATGTACACCCAGCCTCAAGAGCAAAGGCCTGAAAGTTTTAAGAAGCCAAGATTTTCTACACCAACGGCAATATCAGAATTCCCTACCCAGACACAATGGGTGTCAAGTGGAAATAGGGACCATAGTAGTATTCCAAGAAGACCCTCCGACATAGCCTCAGCATCGGTAATTGGATCGTATAGACACCTTGCACCCAGGATCTGTTACTTATGTAGACAACCAGGACATCTGGCAAGGGATTGTCCAGACATGAATGCAATAATGACTCGACCTCAAGGACAGAGTATGCAAGGCCCACAAGGGAGGCAATATAATAATAGAGGACGTGGACAAACATCCCATACATGTCAGATGAAATAAGTACTGTTTTATTATTACATATTAGGATTCTATGTGTTAAAAATATGGAAGTCAGCTGCTTTTGAATTTCTTGACTAAGTCCTAGAAGGACACAAGAAAGATAAGAATTCATATCTTACTCAATATTCTTTAAAACAATTTATAATCTCCCTTAACTGTGTATTACAAGGATGAGATATAGATGTGATACCTGAAGAATAACCTAGAGTGATAAATTCTGCGTGTATAATGATATGAAAAGCAAAGAATAGGATGATAAGTAAAATACATACTACCTAATCTCAATACTTATATACCCTGGCCAGGTATATGGTTATTGTAGATAAGGCAAGTATGAAACTCTTAGATTGTTATCTTTTGATTACTCTGATCAGGTAATTATTTTGAAACAATCTAAGGAGTATAAGAAAAATTAAATGAGAGGATCTTAGTGAATACTTAGTGAACATACTTTGTGAACATACTTAGTGAATATACTTAGTGAATTTCCTCAGTGAATACTTAGTGATCATACTCAGTGAATTTCCTCAGTGAATACTTAGTGAACATACTTTGTAAACATACTTAGTGAATATACTTAGTGAACTTCCTCAGTGAATACTTAGTGATCATACTCAGTGAATACTTAGTGAACATACTTAGTGAACATACTCAGTGAATATACTCAATGAATACTCAGTGAACATACTTAGTGAATATACTCAGTGAATACTCAGTGAACATACTCAGTGAATATACTCAGTGAATACTCAGTGAACATACTTAGTGAATATACTCAGTGAATATACTCAATGAATACTCAGTGAACATACTTAGTGAATATACTCAGTGAATACTCAGTGAACATACTCAGTGAATATACTCAGTGAATACTTAGTGAACATACTTAGTGAACATACTCAGTGAATATACTCAGTGAATACTTAGTGAATATACTTAGTGAATATACTCAGTGAATACTCAGTGAACATACTTAGTGAATAGAATCAGTGAATATACTCAGTGAATACTCAGTGAACATACTTAGTGAATATACTCAGTGAATACTCAGTGAACATACTCAGTGAATATACTCAGTGAATACTCAGTGAACATACTTAGTGAACATACTCAGTGAATATACTCAGTGAATACTCAGTGAACATACTTAGTGAATATACTTAGTTAATATACTCAGTGAATACTCAGTGAACATACTTAGTGAATATACTCAGTGAACATACTTAGTGAATATACTCAGTGAACTTACTCAATGAATACTTAGTGAGCAAACTTAGTGAATGTACTTAGTGAATATACTCAGTGAACTTACTTAGTGAATACTTAGTGAGCAAACTTAGTGAACATACTTAGTGAATATACTCAGTGAATATACTCAGTGAATACTTAGTGAACATACTTAGTGAATATACTCAGTAAACTTACTCAGTGAATACTTAGTGAGCAAACTTAGTGAATATACTTAGTGAATATACTTAACGAACTCTTTCAGTAAAAGCCTTTGAAAAAATGCACTTAGTAAATTTACTTAGTGAAATCCTCCAAGACAAATTGCTTAGTGAACCTTCTCAGTGAATGTTCCCAAATTAATTGATTAGCAAGATATGATACTTAAATAATATCTGCTTCCTTTTATCTGAGATTTCGAGGACGAAATCCTTGTTAGGGGGATAGAATTTGTGACATCCCTGACCTGGGTTATGAACTAACCCTAGGTGTTTTGCTTAATTATGTAATTAGATACTTGTGATTATCTTTTGGTATGTAATTAAATCTCCTAAGGAACATACATTTCCATTTCTGTCCCTTTTGAACAATGTTGTAATATTGTTTTGTAATACAGGGACCTATGTGCAAATTACCCAATTAAAAGGGGTTAACTTACAAATTGCACATGATAAGATGTTCCTTTGGTGTTGAGACATCATAAGAATGAATATGATAAAGTATGATGGATTCTCCAAGCTTGGGCACCAAGATGCAGCTTGTGGAGCAATCCTTGTACTTAAAACTCTAGTTTTGGTGTGAAGTGCAATTTACCCAAAATATGGGGTGAAACTTGTAAAATACACTTTATAGAGTATCTTTTATGACTCTTGGAATAATTAAGAGTAAGAATGGTGAAGAGGTCACTTCAATTGAATAATTAAATAAGAATGATAACCCTTATAAATTAAATGATCAAGTTATAAGTCTAATAACCCTTCTATATGTGCAACTTAGTAAGAAGTTGTCTTTCTTCACCTTTAGACCTTGGGTTTAAGATGAGTTTTGCTTAAGTATGGAAGGGAGAAACGTGGTTTATAATAAGGGAAGGACCTAGAGGAGAAATGGAGAAACAAGTTGTCCTTATGTTGAAATTTCACCTAAAGTATATATACACCTTTTCTCACTTAGCAAGGATCGTTTCCTTCACTTCCTTTCTTATCCCCTTGCTTAGACCGACATATGACAGAGCTCTGGGGAAGAGGAGAACGGCCAATCAGTTCTAGGTAAGCTTTGATCATCATCTTGCTCGAATTCATGGAGGAATTCATGGTGCAAGGTTGGTTTTATGGTCTTCCTTACTTGTTTCTTCTTTCTAGCCATCTTTTCCCAACCTTTCCTTCGAGAAACACCCTTTTCCGACCTTTGGAGCTCAAGACACCATTAAAGACTGGAATCTTGGAAGCTTGGAGCTCAAGGAACGACCTTAAGGCGGGTTTCATAACTCTAAACCTTATGCTTTGATTATATATCTTTTTCTATGCATATAGTTGCTAGTTCTTTTTCTTCCCTATCTTCCCTTGCATCCTTGCAAGCAAAATCGTGAAGAACTGCTACTGTTCTTGAGATAGAAGATAAGGGCATTAATTCCTATGCTTATCCATGGATTTCCACTTTACCAAACGACCTCCACCAATTGCCCATACGGTTTACACAACCGTTTGGTGGGCAAACGGTTTCAGGGTCGTATGAAGGCAAACGGCCTTCAAGACCATTTGGTCGCGTTGACCAAGCAACGACCGTATGGGAATCTTGTTCATAATTATGTAGGCGAATGACCCTCCAAATTTGAGGTGTTAACTCCAAAGGAATCGTAGGTTAAAGGCCAATCAATTAGGCAAATCAAATTGAATTAAGTGCTGTTTTTCCAATCTGTTTAACTTGAACTTCTTGGGTAAACGGTCTCAAACCGTTTTAGTGCGTTGACCAAGCGTGGAACGTTTGGGATTACTGTTCCTAATGATGTTTTCTAATAACCCACCAAATTTTATAGGTTAACTCCCAAGGAATCGTGAGTTAAAGTCTAAACAATTAGGTAACCTAATTGGATTAAGTGCTGATTTTCCAATCTATTTAACTTGAACTTTTTAAGGAAACGGTTTCAAACCATTTGAGTGAGTTAACCAAGTGTTGACCGTTTAAGATTCCTGTTCATAATCATGTTGGTTAATGACCCTACAAATTTGAGGGATTAACTCCAAAGGAATCGTGAGTTGAAGGCTAATTAATTATGTAAACCCTAATTGGATTAAGTGTTGACTTTCAACTTGATTGATTTGACTTTTTGGGTTTTCTTGCCCAAACGGTCTCAAGACCATTTGGGGGATCATCCAAACGGTCTCAAGACCGTTTGGGGGTCACCCAAGACCGTTTGAAGGTCTAGGGTCAAGTATGGATAGGTTTTTGAAGATCCAAAGATGTGGTGTGAAACCTAATCGGCTAAGTGTTGGATTTGCATTGAATTGAGTAGATTGTTTTGGGTTGATTGACCTAAACGGTCTCAAGACCGTTTGGGGATCACCCAAACGGTCTCAAGACCATTTGGAGGTCACCAAAGACCGTTTGGAGGTCTGGGGTCAAGTATAGTTGACCAATTGAAGGTCCAAAGGTACACAATTACAAAGCAATCAATTGCTGATTTGATGATCAACTCAATAGCTCAAACCCTAATGATTTTTTCACTAGAATCCAAGGGTTGGGTGAGCCAAACGGTCTCAAGACCGTTTGGAACTCATCCAAACGGTCTCAAGACCGTTTGGAGGTCACCCAAGACCGTTTGGAGGTCTAGGGGTGAGTATGGTTAAGCAATTGATGATACAATGATACTAAGTTGGAATGTAATCAATTGTTGTTTTGGTGATCAATCCAATGATCCAAACCTTAATTGGTTGACTTAGATTTTGATGATATGATGGGCAAACGGTCTCAAGACCGTTTGGAGGTCATCCAAACGACCTAAAGACCGTTTGGGATCAGGTCATGTCCCAATGTAATGATGGTTCAATAGGTTCAAATCAATTAGTCCCACATTGAAATATGTTGAAGGGTTATTGATTCCAATCCCTAATTCAATTGAGTTAAACCCTAATTGATGGTCAATTGAGGGTAAAGTGAGGGACAAATCAGTTGAAGGTTGACCTATTAAACTCAATTAAGGTATGAGTATAGGTCCAATTGATGATTGGTTCCATAAATTCAAAGATTGAAGGAATCAACATAGGAAACCCTAATTCAATTGGATACCTTATGAAGTGGAGGTCCAATGTGATTGAATCTTTGAGAATTAAGATGATGAATGTTCTATTGATCCAATAATGATTAGTAATGATAATCAATGAAGGTTTGAAGGTTGAAACCCTAATAATACCTAAGTGATTAAGAACCAATTAAAGGAAGAATTCTTAATTGTTTATAGGATTAATAGCTTGATACACTATGTTAACCATGGTAGTATGTACTTGATTGAAGGGTCGATGTGACCTAATCAATTTGAAAGAATGAGAAATTAGAATACATATATATATAGATAGATAGAAATATGAATCATGTAATGATCTGTTGTAGCACGACCGTGCAAGGGAGCACGGCCGTGGTAGCCTTAGCTTGCACAACCGTGCAAGGGAGCACGGCCGTGGTAGCCTTACTTTGCACGACCGTGCAAGGTGGAATGGCCGTGGTGTCCTATATAGAAATTGAGAAGTTTTGGTATTGTGCTGACATTGTTATATATGCATGTCCTTATTTGTATAAGTCATACATGTTGATATTATGAGGTAATCATAGCCAGGTATGAGTTATGATGTCATATTCCTTGAAAACAATTATAAGCTTTTAGAGTAATGATATGTGAAAAGTATATACATTGCTTCAATCAAGGTCATGATAATAGATGACTTGATGCTGATATGGCACTTGATAGCAAGTGTTATGATGATATAAGGGTGTGAGCACCCATGTTCTTGAATCATAGTGATAAGATGATTAAGAATTGATATCCAGTTGATAACTGATATGAGTTATACTTGTACATTTAGTATTCTTCTGTTATAGCCATGTTTAGTACTTGAATGTTTGGAAACATGTATGATGCTAAAAGAATACTGATATGTACCTAATAATCAAGTATAATCATACCATGTAGAGCCCTGATCATAGATCCATCATTGTCAGAATTTAAATAATAGTGAAACAAGTTTTATAAAGGGAACTCCTGGATCACATACTTTAGAGTATGTGGGACTATATGGAATAACAGATAAAAGTTAAGCTTGACAGGTTTCATATAGAGGTGATCAGACCCAGGTAAGATTTATAATTCTAATTGCATTAAGAACACTTGTTACCTATAATTCAAGAGTATAACTAAATGTCATGTTATCTGGCAAGTGATAACATATGAGCTTGATAGGTTGAATGAGCCACGAGTAATATGATTTGTTGATCTTCAAAGGTCATATTATTTAGATAACCAGATAAAATGAGATGTTACTTGGTAACAAATGCTATGATTAGTCCAGGGGTTTGAACTCCCACATTCCGGATTTCATATAAATAAGATGATTAGGGATTGATATCCCAATATTAAAAATATGAGGTATGACCTAAACCAAAGTGTTTCTATGTGAAATTCTATTACGGAATAATCCTATGAAAAGCTTAACTACAGACTAATGGGTTATGAATGTAAATAACCCTTGTATTACATAAGTAATGTTAAGTCTGATATCATATGTACAAGTTATGCAGATATGTTGTGGAGTTGGAATCCTAACATTTTGGGAGAAGGTGTATGGCTACAGGCCATCCTTTCCCAAATAATAATGCCAGGCAATGGATATATGATCCAAGTCTGAAGGGAGTTAGTGATGTGATAAGTGACATGTGATTTTATCAATTTATAGTTGCATTGCTTTTAGTAGAAAGAATAGTTTAATCTGTTAAACATTGTTTTAACTACTCTCAAATATACATAACTTCTTTGTGTACATTTATTCTCTTATGCTGCAATAATTATGCTTCTGGCGAAGAGTTATATCTCTCGCTGGGACGTTTTTTATAATTGTCTCACCCCGTAGATTTCAACCTTTAGGTGGACGTGGGCGAGGAGGCAGAAATCCTTCAATAGGTGAAGGGCAGCATCAGCAGTACCAAGGACAGAAGTGAAGCTTCAGGTGGAAGCATTGGCTGCTATGTTATGTGTAGATAGTGTTAGAGTCCTATATGTCGTCTATGTACTCTCAGGTCCTCGGAGTAATAGTTAGTGCTTTCGAGTTTTTGGTCCAGTCCTTAGAGACTTTTGTATCTTGCCTTACAGAGTTTTACTGATGGATCAGTTGTAAACAACTTATCATGTTGCTTTATGAGAAAGCTTTACCTTTAAAGGATCTCTTTGTAAAAAGTTTAAAATTTTTAGTGATTTCTGGTAATCTGATGCTTAGTGAACGCTTCCGCATTAGTTAATCTTGTTTTCTCGAAATAGACGTTTCAATTAGTGGTATCAGAGCTCTAGGTTCGCTGAGTCTACAGAGACATAGGACTAAGATTGTAGAGTCTGTTCTAAGTGTTTTCCAGATTATCTGATAGTATCTTCTGCTCACATAAGAGGAGAAGAACTTGAAGATGTTTGGACCATGTGAAGAGCATGCCGATGAGGGCAGTTCTGTTGCACCAGGAGGTGGTGCAGGAGACCAGAATTGGGAAGGGCATGTACCTGAACAACCCCAGTTTGACCCAGCTGAGATAGAAATTCCAGCTACTTATGCTTTATTTGATTAGTTTCTAGCAGCCATAACACACATAGCAGATAGGGTGCCACCATCTGCATCTCGGGCACCAGCCCATCAGGAAGGTCATGGAACCGGCAAGACTTTCGAGAGACTTCGCCGGGTGGGAGCCATAGACTATGCTGGTACATCTGATCCAGCAGATGCTGATCTATGGTTGACAGAGCTGGAAAAGGCTTTCAGGATCCTTGATATTCCTGAAGCTAAAAAGGTTAAGCATGCGGTATACCTCCTAAAAGGAAGTGCTGGTAATTGGTGGATGATAGAGGAAGATAAGAGACCAGGTGAAGAAATAGGATGGGAGGTTTTCCGACGAGAATTCGTCAATAGATACTTCCCTAAGACGTATCTAGATGAGAATATCTCTCAATTTGATAAGATCACACAAGGACTGATGAACGTTAGCGAATATGAAGCTAAGTTCATGGAGTTACTATGGTTTTGTCCACAGATGGTGGTTAGTGATGAAGAAAGAATTCGGCATTTTGAGAAAGGATTGAATGTTGAACTAGCCACTCCTGTGTCTGCCTTGGAGAACAGATAAAGGTTTGCCACCTTTGTGGAGTCAGTAAGAAGGATAGAGAGGTCGGAAACTGTGAAACAACAGACAAGTAGTAAGAAGATGTACACCCAGCCTCAAGAGCAAAGGCCTGAAAGTTTTAAGAAGCCAAGATTTTCTACACCAATGGCAATATCAGAATTCCCTACCCAGACACAATGGGTGTCAAGTGGAAATAGGGACCATAGTAGTATTCCCAGAAGACCCTCCGACATAGCCTCAACATCGGTAATTGGATCGTATAGACACCTTGCACCCATGATCTGTTACTTATGTAGACAACCAGGACATCTGGCAAGGGATTGTCCAGACAGGAATGCAATAATGACTCGACCTCAAGGACAGAGTATGCAAGGCCCACAAGGGAGGCAATATAATAATAGAGGACGTGGACAAACATCCCATACATGTCAGATGAAATAAGTATTGTTTTATTATTACATATTAGGATTCTATGTGTTAAAAATATGGAAGTCAGCTGCTTTGGAATTTCTTGACTAAGTCCTAGAAGGACACAAGAAAGATAAGAATTCATATCTTACTCAATATTCTTTAAAACAATTTATAATCTCCCTTAACTGTGTATTAAAAGGATGAGATATAGATGTGATACCTGAAGAATAACCTAGAGTGATAAATTTTGTGTGTATAATGATATGAAAAGCAAAGAATAGGATGATAAGTAAAAGGCATACTACCTAATCTCAATACTTATATACCCTGGCCAGGTATATGGTTATTGTAGATAAGGCAAGTATGAAACTCTTAGATTGTTATCTTTTGATTACTCTGATCAGGTAATTATTTTGAAACAATCTAAGGAGTATAAGAAAAATTAAATGAGAGGATCTTAGTGAATACTTAGTGAACATACTTTGTGAACATACTTAGTGAATATACTTAGTGAATTTCCTCAGTGAATACTTAGTGATCATACTCAGTGATTTTCCTCAGTGAATACTTAGTGAACATACTTTGTAAACATACTTAGTGAATATACTTAGTGAACTTCCTCAGTGAATACTTAGTGATCATACTCAGTGAATATATTCAGTGAATACTTAGTGAACATACTTAGTGAACATACTCAGTGAATATACTCAATGAATACTCAGTGAACATACTTAGTGAATATACTCAGTGAATACTCAGTGAACATACTTAGTGAATATACTCAGTGAATATACTCAGTGAATACTCAGTGAACATACTTAGTGAATATACTCAGTGAATATACTCAATGAATACTCAGTGAACATACTTAGTGAATATACTCAGTGAATACTCAGTGAACATACTCAGTGAATATACTCAGTAAATACTTAGTGAACATACTTAGTTAACATACTCAGTGAATATACTCAGTGAATACTCAGTGAACATACTTAGTGAATATACTCAGTGAATACTCAGTGAACATACTTAGTGAATAGAATCAGTGAATATACTCAGTGAATACTCAGTGAACATACTTAGTGAATATACTCAGTGAATACTCAATGAACATACTCAGTGAATATACTTAGTGAATACTCAGTGAACATACTTAGTGAACATACTCAGTGAATATACTCAGTGAATATTCAGTGAACATACTTAGTGAATATACTTAGTGAATATACTCTATGAATACACAGTGAACATACTTAGTGAATATACTCAGTGAACATACTTAGTGAATATACTCAGTGAACTTTCTCAATGAATACTTAGTGAGCAAACTTAGTGAATGTACTTAGTGAATATACTCAGTGAACTTACTTAGTGAATACTTAGTGAGCAAACTTAGTGAACATACTTAGTGAATATACTCAGTGAATATACTCAGTGAATACTTAGTGAACATACTTAGTGAATATATTCAGTAAACTTACTCAGTGAATACTTAGTGAGCAAACTTAGTGAATATACTTAGTGAATATACTTAACGAACTCTTTCAGTAAAAGCCTTTGAAACAATGCACTTAGTAAATTTACTTAGTGAAATCCTCCAAGACAAATTGCTTAGTGAACCTTCTCAGTGAATGTTTCCAAATGAATTGATTAGCAAGATATGATACTTAAATAATATCTGCTTCCTTTTATCTGAGATTTCGAGGATGAAATCCTTGTTAGGGGGATATAATTTGTAACATCCCTGACCTGGGTTATGAACTAACCCTAGGTGTTTTGCTTAATTATGTAATTAGATACTTGTGATTATCTTTTGGTATGTAATTAAATCTCCTAAGGAACATACATTTCCATTTCTGTCCCTTTTGAACAATGTTGTAATATTGTTTTGTAATACAGGGACCTATGTGCAAATTACCCAATTAAAAGGGGTTAACTTACAAATTGCTGATTTGATGATCAACTCAATAGCTCAAACCCTAATGATTTTTTCACTAGAATCCAAGGGTTGGGTGAGCCAAACGGTCTCAAGACCGTTTGGAACTCATCCAAACGGTCTCAAGACTGTTTGAAACTCATCCAAACGGTCTCAAGACCTTTTGGAGGTCACCCAAGACCGTTTGGAGGTCTAGGGGTGAGTATGGTTAAGCAATTGATGATACAATGATACTAAGTTGGAATGTAATCAATTGTTATTTTGGTGATCAATCCAATGATCCAAACCTTAATTGGTTGACTTAGATTTTGATGATATGATGGGAAAACGGTCTCAAGACTGTTTGGAGGTCATCCAAACGACCTCAAGACCGTTTGGGATTAGGTCATGTCCCAATGTAATGATGGTTCAATAGGTTCAAATCAATTAGTCCCACATTGAAATATGTTGAAGGGTTATTGATTCCAATCCCTAATTCAATTGAGTTAAACCCTAATTGATGGTCAATTGAGGGTAAAGTGAGGGACAAATCAGTTGAAGGTTGACCTATTAAACTCAATTAAGGTATGAGTATAGGTCCAATTGATGATTGGTTCCATGAATTCAAAGATTGAAGGAATCAACATTGGAAACCCTAATTCAATTGGATACCTTATGAAGTGGAGGTCCAATGTGATTGAATCTTTGAGAATTAAGATGATGAATGTTCTATTGATCCAATAATGATTAGTAATGATAATCAATGAAGGTGTGAAGGTTGAAACCCTAATAATACCTAAGTGATTAAGAACCAATTAAAGGAAGAATTCTTAATTGTTTATAGGATTAATAGCTTGATACACTATGTCAACCATGGTAGTATGTACTTGATTGAAGGGTCGATGTGACCTAATCAATTTGAAAGAATGAGAAATTAGAATACATATATATAGATAGATACAAATATGAATCATGTAATGATCTATTGTAGCACGACCGTGCAAGGGAGCACGGCCGTGGTAGCCTTAGCTTGCACAACCGTGCAAGGGAGCACGACCGTGGTAGCCTTACTTTGCACGACCGTGCAAGGTGGAACGGCCGTGGTGTCCTATATAGAAATTGAGAAGTTTTGGTATTGTGCTGACATTGTTATATATGCATGTCCTTATTTGTATAAGTCATACATGTTGATATTATGAGGTAATCATAGCCAGGTATGAGTTATGATGTCATATTCCTTGAAAACAATTATAAGCTTTTAGAGTAATGATATGTGAAAAGTGTATACATTGCTTCAATCAAGGTCATGATAATAGATGACTTGATGCTGATATGGCACTTGATAGCAAGTGTTATGATGATATAAGGGTGTGAGCACCCATGTTCTTGAATCATAGTGATAAGATGATTAAGAATTGATATCCAGTTGATAACTGATATGAGTTATACTTGTACATTTAGTATTCTTCTGTTATAGCCATGTTTAGTACTTGAATGTTTGGAAACATGTATGATGCTAAAAGAATACTGATATGTACCTAATAATCAAGTATAATCATACCATGTAGAGCCCTGATCATAGATCCATCATTGTCAGAATTTAAATAATAGTGAAACAGGTTTTACAAAGGGAACTCCTGGATCACATACTTTAGAGTATGTGGGAGTATATGGAATAACTGATAAAAGTTAAGCTTGACAAGTTTCATATAGAGGTGATCAGACCCAGGTAAGATTTATAATGCTAATTGCATTAAGAACACTTGTTACCTATAATTCAAGAGTATAACTAAATGTCATGTTATCTGGCAAGTGATAACATATGAGCTTGATAGGTTGAATGAGCCACGAGTAATATGATTTGTTGATCTTCAAAGGTCATATTATTTAGATAACCAGATAAAATGAGATGTTACTTGGTAACAAATGCTATGATTAGTCCAGGGGTTTGAACTCCCACATTCCGGATTTCATATTAATAAGATGATTAGGGATTGATATCCCAATATTAAAAATATGAGGTATGACCTAAACCAAAGTGTTTCTATGTGAAATTCTATTACGGAATAATCCTATGAAAAGCTTAACTACAGACTAATGGGTTATGAATGTAAATAACCCTTGTATTACATAAGTAATGTTAAGTCTGATATCATATGTACAAGTTATGCAGATATGTTGTGGAGTTGGAATCCTAACATTTTGGGAGAAGGTGTATGGCTACAGGCCATCCTTTCCCAAATAATAATGCCAGGCAATGGATATATGATCCAAGTCTGAAGGGAGTTAGTGATGTGATAAGTGACATGCGATTTTATCAATTTATAGTTGCATTGCTTTTAGTAGAAAGAATAGTTTAATCTGTTAAACATTGTTTTAACTACTCTCAAATATACATAACTTCTGTGTGTACATTTATTCTCTTATGCTACAATAATTATGCTTCTGGCGAAGAGTTATATCTCTCGTTGGGACATTTTTTATAATTGTCTCACCCTGTAGATTTTAACCTTTAGGTGGACGTGGGCGAGGAGGCAGAAATCCTTCAATAGGTGAAGGGCAGCATCAGCAGTACCAAGGATAGAAGTGAAGCTTCAGGTGGAAGCATTGGCTGCTATGTCATGTGTAGATAGTGTTAGAGTCCTATATGTCGTCTTTGTACTCTCAGGTCCTCGGAGTAATAGTTAGTGCTTTCGAGTTTTTGGTCCAGTCCTTAGAGACTTTTGTATCTTTCCTTACAGAGTTTTACTGATGGATCAGTTGTAAACAACTTATCATGTTGCTTTATGAGAAAGCTTTACCTTTAAAGGATCTCTTTGTAAAAAGTTTAAAATTTTTAGTGATTTCTGGTAATCCGATGCTTAGTGAACGCTTCCGCATTAGTTAATATTGTTTTCTCGAAATAGACGTTTCACAATCAATGGAGAATTCAACACTCAACCCGATTAGGGTTTCTAATTGGAGGATTGTCCATATATAGAATCAATCAATTGGATCCATTGGATCATCATCCAACATGTACTAGGGTCCTGACCTGAAAAGGTCAACCCATCCAAATGGTCAACCCTTCCAAACGGTTTGGGATCCAAACCACCAAACGGTTTGCAAACCGTTTGGTCTCCAAACAGTTTGGTGAAACCATTTGGACCAAAATTATGAAATTGTTTGCAATAGATATTTGTGGAGGTGTGTGCTTATGATGATGTCATCATTATCAAGCTATAAACCCATGAATCTTTCTGTAATTTTCATGGTGATTGCATCAATCAACCAAATAAAATTTCAAGAATAAAGAAGGAATCAACAATTGATAAAGATATGGAATCAATAACAAAGTTCAAGGGTTCAAGTTATATAACCTGCCTTCAATTGAGCTTCAAAGCTCCAAGATTCACGTTAACAATGGTGGATGAATCTTCTTCAACTATCCCACGGCTTATCCTCAAGATTGAGTGAAAAGATTGGCTAGAGTTGAAGATTGAGTGAAGGAAAGAAGAAATCAAGCATTGATTTGTGATTTCCACCATGAAATCAAGGTGAAAGAAGGTCAAGAAGCTTACCAACATATTGGGGGTCGTCCTCTTGTTTCTCCAAGCTCCCTTGGTCGTTTTTACAAGCAAGAAGTGAAAGTGGCTTCGAAATTACCCTTTCAACTCATGGATAAAGGAGCATATATATGAATTTTATGGAAAATTCATTTAAGAGAGAGAAAGTAGGGATTATTTCCTCCCTTTCCTTGCCACTTGCTCCCTTCCCATCCTTGGTTACGAGGCTATATCCTTTTCCTTTTATTCCTCTCAATTATCCATGATTTAAAAGAAAACAAACTAAGTACCTTAAATCATATTATAATAATATCCATAAGTGAGTGGGTATTTCTTTTTGTTTTCTTAATGTGAGTGGGTTCTCCACTCACGTAGATATTTCCATTGCCTTTGCAAGGCACATGCTCTTCCATCCTTGTGCAATATCAGCCTTATCATTTTGTTTGAAGGGCTCTTCAATTAATATATTTATTTTTGCATTAAATCGAAATAAAGTTCCACTTATGCTTAAATCTTGATTATTTTAATATCAATATTCTCTTTCCTCCAAAAAGATTTAAATGAGGCGCCCCTCTCAAATTATTTTCTCTACATGATTCCAAGAATCATGAGGGACCATATAGAAGTGGCATTTTGCATATTTAACCCTAGGTTTTTGGTAAATTGCACATTATACCAAAACTAAGTTTTAATGCATAAACATTGCTCAACATGCTCTTTCTTGTTATTCAGGCTTGTAAAAGACATACTACTGCATCATACTCACTTCTATGATGCTTCAACATATGAGGAACATTTTTCCATACACAATTTGCAATTTAATCCCTCAACTTGGGTAATTTGCACTTTAGTCCAAAACAAGTAAAACATTATTTCCACATTATTCCAAAAAGGTCTAAAATTGAAATATAAGTTCCTCTTGAGCCTTAATTACTTTTCAAGAGATAATAGAAAGCATATAATCAACTTTATTAAGAAAAACATCTAGGTTTAAGCATAACCTAGGTCAGGGTTGTTACAAATTATAAACCCCTAACAAGGATTTCGTCCCCGAAATCCCAGGAAAAAGGAGAGACATACCATCAAGTCTCCTGATAACATCTTAATGTCATGGAGATACCATACATCTGTAATCCACATAAAGTTTCTTCAATTAGTTCAACCTTATCAATGTTTATGTTTATGCAGAGCATAAACCCCTAACATATGATGTCCATATTATTTGATGTAACTATATTGATTTCACAGTTGGCCAATATAGATAACCAACATAAATCATATATTATTTAAGATACCAGAATCCTTACTTTGGTATTCATCATATGTGTTGAGAACACATCTCATCCTTATCATATTCATTTCTCTGTTCTTGCCACCAAGGGTACACATGCACAAGATATTTCTTTTATTTTATGACATTGCTTGTTCCCTATATTATTATCTTGGAACCAAAGTCCAAAGCAAATTGATACTTTTCTAAGTATCCATCAATGGATTATTTCTAATACATGTATATCAAATGTCATAATACTTACTTGATTTTCATGTTAATGATAGGAAGAAACATAAAGGATCATACCCCTATCATTACCCAAGGTTGTTCATAGAAAGGGAAACATATATATTTAACATAGGTAATCCACTTAGCAATCCTTTATTTGTTTGGGAAAGTTCACTTAGCACTTCATCATTAGTTGGGAAAGTTCACTTAGCACTTCCTCATTAGTTGGGAAAGTTCACTTAGCACTTCCTCATTAGCTGGGAAAGTTCACTTAGCACTTCCTCATTAGTTGGGAAAGTTCACTTAGAACTTCCTCATTAGTTGGGAAAGTTCACTTAGAACTTCCTCATTAGTTGGGAAAGTTCACTTAGCACTTCCTCATTAGTTGGGAAAGTTCACTTAGCACTTCCTCATTAGTTGGAAAAGTTCACTTACAACTTCCTCATTAGTTGGGAAACTTCACTTAGCACTTCCTCATTAGTTGGGAAAGTTCATTTAGCACTTTCTCATTAGTTGGGAAAGTTCACTTAGCACTTCCTCATTAGTTGGGAAAGTTCACTTAGCACTTCCTCATTAGTTGGGAAAGTTCACTTTAGCAATCCCTATATTATTTGGAAAATTTCACTCAACAATTCCTATTTGGTTTCATTATACTCACTTAGATTGTTTCCGAATGACTACTTGATCAGAGTAATAAAAAAGAATACAATCTAGGAGTTCCATATTTGTCCTATCCCCAATAATCATATACCTGGATAGGGTATACAAATATTTCGATTAGGTAGTATGCACTTTATTTACTATCATATTCCTCACTTTTCATATCATTATACACATAAGATTTTTCATTCCTGGATTTACTTTAGGCATCACTTCTATACCTCATCTTTTATCACACAGATAAGAGAGATTATAAAACATTTTAAGAAATACTGAGAAAAATGTAAATTCTCATCTTCCTTGTGTCCCTATAAGACTAGTTAGAGGTAATTCAAAAACAACTACTTTTTTATTTTTAACACATAGAATCATGAAATGAAATATCAAAATGAATCTATTTCATCTGACATGTCACAACCTGAGGGTTGACTATTGCATCAGATTGATTCATTGCATAGAACCTCGCATTTTCTTGTTGTTGACCTTATGCTTCATTGTTAGGTGTTAATGAACCAACTTGGGACACTCGTCCACGTCCTCTATTATTACTAGAAAACTGTCTCCTTTGTGAGCCTTGTTGACTCTGCCTTGGAGGTAGAGTCACCATTGAATTCCCATCTGGACAATCCTTTGCAAGATGTCCGGGTTGTCTACATTGGTAACAGATCCTGGTCGCAAGATAGCGTCTGTGAGATCCAGTCACCGATGTTGATGTTATTCCGGGGGCTCTACTTGGAACATTACTGCGGTCCCTACCCTTACTTGATGGCCATTGCGTCTGGGTATTGAATCTCGATGATGCTGCCGATGCAGAAAATCTCAGCTTCTTAAAACTTTCAGATCTTTACCCTTGAAACTGGGTGTACACCTTCTTACCACTGGTCTGTCGTTTCTTGATTTTAGACCTTTCTATCCTCCTTACCGACTCCACAAAAGTGGCAAACCTCTCCCTATTCTCTAAAGCAGACACAGGAGTGGTCAGTTCAGCGTTGAATCCCTTCTCAAAATGCTGAATTCTTTCCTCATCATTAATTGCCATATGTAGACAAAACTGCAACAGCTCCATGAACTTAGCTTCATACTCGCTAACATTCATCTGTCCTTGTCTGATCCTCTCAAATTGAGAGATCTTCTCGTCTAGATACATCTTAGGGAAGTATCTACTGATGAATTCTCGTCAGAATACCTCCCATCCAATTTCTTCACCTGGCCTCTTATCTTCTTCTATAATCCACCAGTGACCAGCACTCCCTTTTAGGAGGTACACATCATGTCTTATCTTCTCATCTTCAGGAATATCAAGGATCCTGAAAGCCTTCTCCAGCTCCGTCAGCCACAAATCAGCATCTGCTAGATCAGTTGTACCAGCATAATCTATGGTTCCAACCTAACAAAGTCTCTCAAAAGTCTTGTCGGCTCCATATCCCTCATTGTGGGCTGGTGCCCTAGGTGCAGGTGGTGGCATCCTATCCTCCATATGCGTCATAGTCACCATAAAATGCCCGAACAGGGTATGGAAAGATGGATTCTCTAGTGCGTCTTGATCAAGATGAGGAATCTCAGGTACGGGTTCCTCCCTAGCTTGATCCCTTGCACCTCCTCCTGGTGCAGCAATGCTTCTCTCAGCAGCATGTTCTTCATGTGATCTGAACATCTTCAAGTTCTTCTTATCCTATGTGGGCAGAAGATACTATCAGATAAATTGGAAGACACTTAGAACAGACTCAACAACCTTTATCATATGTCGTTGTAGACTCAGTGAACCAAGAGCTCTGATACCACTAAATTGTGACACACCGATCACAAAAACATGATTTACTTAAGCAAAAGTGTTTATTAACAGCATATTTCTAAAAATCACTAAAAATTAAAACCATTTTTACAGAGAGGTCCACACACAGGAAAACTCTTTTCACAAAGAACTGATGTAATTTAATTACATACTAGTTTACAAGTACATGTCCTATATCATCATTTTTTGAGAAATTACAAGCATCTTCTGCCCTGTTAAACTAAACACAGGTAGTATAAAATCTCGAGGCACTGAGCAAAAATCTCGAAAACATTAACTACTACTCCGAGGACCTGAGAGTACAGAGACGACACATAGGACTCAATGTACATCTATACAAGGCATATCAGCCAGTGTCACCACCTGAGAATTCACTACTACACCTGGTGTTGTTGTTGTCCTTCACCTACTGAAGGATTCCTGCCTCCTCGTCTACATCCACGGGGGTGATACAATTGTAAATTGCCCCAGCGAGAGATATAACTCTCTTCCAAAAACATTATTATTGCAGTTTATTAAGATAAATCTGAACAGAGCAATCATAATTGTTTAGCAACAAATAATTCATTGCCTAGCAGATTATAACATTAATCTTATCTAAAGCCTTTCAGCTATAACCTGATAGAGCAGCATGTCACTTATCCAATAAGGAATATGAAGAACATGTATGACATTTATCCGCTATACTAAGAAGGATAATATCAACCAATGTTTCTCATATTTCAACTTTATGCAAATACACTACACGGCTAATTATATTTTACACATCATGTGTCAAACTGCAATTAGCTTTCCAGAGTATATTGACATCTTCACTGTAGAGTTATAGCCGTAGAATATACTCTCTTCAGGCTTAGATCACATAACAAATTCCTGGCATTGTTTTCTGGAGTCATGGCCTGTAGCCATACTCTTTTAACAAAGTATTAGGATCTTAATCCCTCATCTCATCAAGTACATTTCCATTTCTTAACAATCTCATCATCATGATTATAGAGTATGGGTATTCAAACCCTTAGTTCATCATAGAATATTTGTTGCCACTTAACATGTAACTTAATACCTTTAGGTCATTTGACCAAGGTAAGCATGATTTTTGCTACACAAGCATTCCAAATAGTTCACAAGGTTCATATCACCTCTTGTTACCCCTTAATAGGCAACAAGGCATATTATGGATTATGAAGCCCATAAACAATTTCAATAATTAAAACATCATATGGCACACAGGGCTCATTCATTTCAGGCTACCTCTCACTAAGAAACAATGCATATGAAGGCTTATAAGGCCTATAAAACATTTTCAATATACAGAGCATCATAGCCCATTCCTGGATATGCTCATCATCTCAACATACCTGCATGATTAGTACTCATGATAACAAATATATCCATTATATATCAGTACCATGCAACAGAAAGTAATACCACTATTCCATTTTTAGGGTTAGGATTCCTCTTACATATTATCACCCTCCATTAGGGTTTTCCACAAACAACCATTTAGGTTCTTAAGATCATATTATTAATGATCAAACCTTAATTCATTGTTCTACACAGCTACGATCCAACATTGATAACATAAGCATTTAATCATGCTTATTTATTCTCATCATTTATCATTAAATGAATTATCACACAGGATATGAGTTCCTCTCTCAACTTTACCAGAATATGATTACATCATACTTTATTAACTTGGCTTAACCTTTTCTTAAGGTATGTTAGCCTACACTTATCAAAGTGCAATACTTCATAATATAACAATTGTCATGACACACTTCATGTGTCAGTCATCCAAATATATTGGATTTAAAATACATCAAGGTGTATAAATATTAAGGTGCTGGATTTGATATATGTCATGTCTTGATGTATCACTTCCCTC
Organism: Alisma plantago-aquatica; assembly: GCA_963693085.1. Taxonomy (NCBI): domain Eukaryota; kingdom Viridiplantae; phylum Streptophyta; class Magnoliopsida; order Alismatales; family Alismataceae; genus Alisma; species Alisma plantago-aquatica. The sequence goes on from OY856413.1 coordinate 1,059,837,957, forward strand.
ATCACCTTTATCTTACTTGAATTCATCCACCTAGCTTGTATTAGGGTATTTCTCATCCTAATACTTTATGCATCAACTCATCACATTCATCATGTAATGTATTGGCCCTAAGTCACTTATTCAGAATATACAACCATTGACAGTGATATGGACTCATCTTTGAGTTAGGAACTGTTAATATAAAGATATCCATTATCAACCTCTTTAGGTATTTCACTTGCCAATATATTAGTTACTATTCCATTATTAGGAATAGGGTTTTTCATCTTTATAAATTATGGTTCACATAACCTCTTCTCACATTTGAGTTTCACATAACATCACCCTTCGTTAGAATTTCACATAACATCCTTCTGTATTAGGGTTACACATATCATTACCTGAAATTAGGGTTTCATATCACATCACCCAATGTTAGGGCTTCACATAGTATTACCATGCATTAGGGTTTCATATACCTTTACCCTATTTGAGGGATTAGGGTTTACCATTCTCATCCAAGTAGGGTTTCTCACACCCCATTACCCAAATTAGGGTTAGGATGTACAATTACCATCAAATTAGGGTTACATCATCACCTAGATTAGGGTTTCACTCAACTTTTCCCTAAATTAGGGTCAAGTCTCAATAATCTTTTCAATTAGGGTTTCATGATCTGATTATTATGGATCAAACCCTAATTACATATTTTATTCATAATGAGAGAATTAGGTATTAATTATGTAAGAATTCCTCTCTCTCTTTCTCTCTCTCATCCTCTCTAGGATTGAAGTACTCCAAGATTGATCTAGGTCAGCTCTTCATTTAAGTACACACAGTTAGGGTTAATCATTATAATCACCTTTGTTTTGCAACATTAATAATCAAGCAATCAATGGACCTTTAATCATATTAGGTGTCCAAATGGTTTGACCAATTGAACCTCAAATGGTCTTGGTCACTTAGACCCCAAACGGTCTTGGTCACTCAGACTTTGAATGGTTTGAAATCATTTAAGCAAAACAATAATGAATCTGTATGGACAATTTGCACATGAAACCACTTGGGTCTCCAAACTGTTTGAGACCGTTTGGTCTCAATTGGTCTTGAGACCGTTTGATTCCAAACATTCTTGAGACCGTTTGGACTAAAATGTTCTTATGACCGTTTGGTCCAAACTCTCTCAAAACCGAATGGACCAAAAAGGTCTTCCATCACTTTATCAATTCAGGGTTTCAATCATTAAACCATCTATCAATTAAACCACTAATTTATTCTTCAATTGAACCATTAAATCACCCTTCAATTGGACCTTCAATTAGGGTTTTGAACCCAATTTAACTAGGGTTTATAATCAAGAAACCATCAATTAGGGTTTTGAAATTGAGGAACCATCAATGGTTGACATTGTGGAACTAATTCAATTGAAATCATCGGATCATCATCAAACCATGACATGACCTAACCTCAAATGGTCTTGAGGTCGTTTGGATGACCTCCAAACGGTCTTGAGACCATTTGACTCAAACCTTTATTATAATTTTTGAAAATCAATTATGGTTTGCATGATTGAATCGATCATCAATTAGCTATTGATTGTATTTCAATTTGATATCACGGGATCTTCAATCATCCAATCATACTTCATCATAGACTTCCAAATGGTCTTGGTTGAGCTCCAAATGATCTTGAGACCGTTTGGGTGACCTCCAAACGGTCTTGAGACCGTTTGGGCTAGTCAACCCAAAAATTAACTCAATCAATGGAGAATTTAGCACTCAACCCGATTAGGGTTTCTAATTGGAGGATTGTCCATATATAGAATCAATCAATTGGATCCATTGGATCATCATCCAAAATGTAATAGGGGCCTGACCTCAAATGGTCAATCCTTCCAAACGGTGTGGGATCCAAACCTCCAAACGGTTTGCAAACTGTTTGGTCTCTAAACAGTTTGGTGAACTGTTTGGACCAAAATTATGAAACTGTTTGCAATAGATATTTGTGGAGGTGTGTGCTTATGATGATGTCATCATCATCAAGATATAAATCCATGAATCTTGCGATGATTTTCATGGTGATTGCATCAATCAACCAAATAAAATTTTGGGAATAAAGAAGGAATCAACAATTGATAAAGATATGGAATCAATAACAAAGTTTAACGGTTCAAGTTATAAAACCTACCTTCAATTGAGCTTCACAGCTCCAAGCTTCACATCAACAATGGTGTATGAAGCTTATTCAACTATCCCATGGGTTATCCTCAAGCTTTTGAGTGAAAATATTGGCTAGAGTTGAAGATTGAGTGAAGGAAAGAAGAAATCAAGCATTGATTTGTGATTTCCACCATGAAATCAAGGTGAAAGAAGGTCAAGAAGCATACCAACAGTTTGGGGGTCGTCCTCCTATTGCTCCAACTCCCTTGGTCGTTTTTGCAAGAAATAAGTGAAAGTGGTTTGGAAATTACCCTTTCAACTCATGGATAAAGGAGCATATATATGAATTTTATGGAAAATTCATTTAAGAGACAAATTCATTTAAGGGAGAGAAAGTAGGGATTATCTCCTCCCTCTCCTTGCCACTTTCTCCCTTCCCATCCTTGGTTATGAGGCTATCTCCTTTTCCTCTTATTCCTCTCAATTATCCATGATTTAAAAGAAAACAAACTACGCACCTTAAATCATATTATAATAATATCCATAAGTGAATGGATATTTCTTTTTGTTTTCTTAATGTGAGTGGGTTCTCCACTCACGTAGATATTTCCATTGCCTTTTCAAGGCACATGCTCGTCCATCCTTGTGCAATATCAACCTTCTCATTTTGGTTGAAGGGCTCTTAAATTAATATATTTATTTTTGCATTAAATCGAAATAAAGTTCCACTTATGCTTAAATCTTGATTATTTTAATATCAAGATTCTCTTTCCTCTAAACTGATTTAAATGAGGCGCCCCTCTCAAATTATTTTCTCTGCATGATGCCAAGAATCATGAGAGACACTCTAGAAGTGGTATTTTGCACATTGAACCCTAGGTTTTGGGTAAATTGAACATTATACCAAAACTAGGTTTTAATGCACAAACATTGCTCAACAAGCTCTTTCTTGTTTGGCTTGTAAAAGCCATACAACTGCATCATACTCACTTCTATGATGATTCAACATATGAGTAACATTTTTTCATACACAATTTGCAATTTAACCCCTCAACTTGGGTAATTTGCACTTTAGTCCAAAACAAGTAAAACATTATTTCCACATTATTCCAAGAAGGGCTAAAATTGAAATATAAGTTCCTCTTGAGCCTTAATTACTTTTCAAGAGATAAGAGCAAGCATATAATCAACTTTATTAAGAAAAACATCTAGGGTTAAGCATAACTCAGCTCAGGGTTGTTAAAATGTCCCATCTTGAATCACTAGGTTCATTTCCATTGTCTCCACCTCTATGATTTCTAATTGGTTTATGTATATAATTAGTCTTACATATAAGTTTATATAACCATAGAATAAATCATATAAATAACTCTCATATTATAGTACCTCTCATATTATCAAGGATCATATTCCATCTCTAGAGATTTATAGATTTTAATATTTCCCCTCAAACTGCCTTTATCAAAGTAGATATGCGAGCGATAGATTTACATCTATTTGTAGGAATTTATGTTTTACTTTATTTTTGATTTAATCCTAGAGTCAAATGTATTTATGTTACTTATTTAATGGGTATGAATATGATCATAGTATACATTTGTATTCTAAATACCATCACATACATCGATGGACATCTAGGGATTCAATTCATGAAAAGGATAAGAATATGATATTGGTTATACATATCACTCATTAATTTGTACACATAAATGAATAGTACACATACTAAGTACATCGATTAGGAGGGGTTGTAACTGCATATATAAATGTTACATCTATCAAGGAGGTACTTTACTCGAATTTCAAATTAACATACTCGTTATGGAATATTTATGTATATAACTATATGATATACATACTACTTATCGTGACATTTAATATAATGCATCGGTTGTATTGATAATTTGAAATATTCTATTAATAGTGTTATATAAAGGAGAGGAGAATTGGGTAGGTACAAGGGTGTATCTTCCATAGCAGCGGCAAGGTTCCCTGTTGAGGGAGGTTGGGTACCTCATCCATGTTGAAGGGAGATGGTAGTCAAGTGGGGTTGAGCTTGAGTCTAGAGCTTGAGTAGTGTTCATCTACATCAGCATGCTCGTAGTAGGGCAATTGTTCCCCTAAATTGTCATCACAACAATGGTGGTCAGATGGAAGTGATGATGGTCACCTTCCACTTGACCAGAAGTAGTAGGGTAATATGAATTAATGTCTGGTGTGTTGAAGGTCTAAGCCATGATGTGGTGGGTGATGAGATTTTGGGATTATAGGTCCCTGTGGATTTTTGTTGCATAATTGATGAAACAACCATTGTTGTAGAGGACAGGTGGACTGGATTGCAAGGTCTAGAGAGTACATCATCATCTGAGATGTGATGGAGGAAAAGAGGAGGGTCGGCGTGGAGTTAGGGAGTCAGGGCAATTGGTTGTGTTCAAGGAATGTCGATAGGGTCGACAGTGTTCTTGAGGTTGTCAATGTTATAGGGGCTAGGAGATGGTGTCCAGTCACGACATTCAATGGTGTGGTAATTCTCTTGATTTCCCTCATCCTCACTTAAGATTTATATAGACTAGAGATTCACCTAGGGTTGAGGTAGCGTTGTGACATTCTGTTTATCTAGAACTGAGAGAATATCATCACAAGGTGAGATATGTGGTCGTGATATGTAACCAATGTCTCTTTTTTCTTGGTTGCAAAGATGATCGGGGTTTGGAAGGTTACCTTATCCTTTTATTACAATTGGGGGCTTAGTTTTGCACACTAATGGTGTCTTGAATGCCCCTATATCTACTGAGAATGGTGGGTAGGATGGGGAGAAGGTGTAACATCCCTGACCTGGGTTATGCTTTAACCCTAGGTGTTTTGTTTAAGAAAGATAATTATATTCTTTCTCTTATCTTTTGAAAAGTAATTAAAGTTCAAGAGGAACTTATATTTCAATTTTAGTCGTTTTTGAACAATGTTGAAATAACGTTTTGCCTGTTTTGGACTAAAGTGCAAATTACCCAAGTTGAAGGGTTAAATTGCAAATGTTACATGATAAAATTTTCCTCATGTGTTGAAGCATCATGAGAATGAAGATGATGCAGAGGTATGTCTTGGGAAAGCCTGAGTACCAAGAAAGAGCTGATAAAGCAATGTTTATGCATTAAAACCTAGTTTTGGTGTGATGTGCAATTTATCCAAAACCTAGGGTTCAATATGCAAATTACCACTTCAAAATAGTCCCTAATGTTTCTTGGTATCATTTACAGAAAATAAAATGAGAGGGGCGTCTCATTTGTATCATTTTGGAGGAAAGAGAATCTTGATATTAAAATAATCAAGATTTAAGCATAATTGAAACCCTAATTCAATTTAATGCAAAAATAATTATATTAATTGGGTTTCCCTTCAACCAAAATTGTAGAGGTTGAAATCCATATATGTGGACTTCCTTGTGCCTTGCAAAGGCAACGAAAATATCTTAAGGAGGTGAAGAACCCACTCACATTATTATAAGAAAAAGAAATATCCACTCACTTATGGATATTATTATAATATGATTTAAGGTGCTTAATTTGCTTTTCTTTAAATCATGGATAATTTAGAGGAATAAGAGGAAAAGAAGATATCCTCGTATCTAAGGAAGAGAAGGGGGAAAGTGGCAAGGATATGGAGGAGATACTTCCTACTTTCTCTCTCTTAAATGAATTTTCAATAAAATTCATATATACTCATTTATCCATAGCTTGAATGGGTAATTTCGAAGACACTTTCATTTCTTTCTTGCAAAACGACCAAGGGAGCTTAGGAGAAACAGGAGGACGACTCCCAACCTATATGTAAGCTCCATGGCCCTCTTTCACCTTGATTCCATGGTGGAAATCACAAATCAATGCTTGATTTCTTCTTATCTTCACTCGATCTTCAATTCTAGCCATTCCTTTTCACTCAAAGCTTGAGGACGAGCTTGGGATAGTTGAAGGTGTTTCTTTCACAATTAAATACGTGGAGGTTGAAGCTTTGAAGCTCAATTGGAGGTGGGCTATATAACTTGAACCCTTATTCATTGTTATTGAAATTCAATTTCACAATCCATTATGTTCAATTGTTCTTCTTGTAATTCCTTTGAATAATTGATGAAACTACCATGAGAATGGAATTAGAATTCGAGGGGTTGAAGCTTGATGATGATGACATCATCATAAGCACACATCTCAACAAGATTTATTTGCAAACAATTTCAACACTTTTTGTAACACCAGGGCCCACTGCCCATGGCTCAAGTAGAGTTTCAGGAATGATGACTGGCCCCACAGACCACTACTAGCCTTAACTGCGCACTTTGTCCACACTGACGCGCAAGCTAGGATCAACTTCCCGAATGGTCACCCATCCTAGTACTACTCCAAGTTGAGCACGCTTAACTATGGAGTTCTTTAGTGATGGGCTCCCGGAAAAGGAGGTGCACCTTGGTGATATGGGTAGTCCAATCATTCCTTTTAAGATCATGTTATCTGAGGCATGAAATCCTAGGACGTTAGAATCTCCCCTACTTAGACTCTTGATGTCCTCGTCAAGTCTCAACTATATGGCCTCATAATCTGACCCCATTTCAGTGCAGACCCACAATGGCCCATGGACACCCAGCTCCCGTCCAAGGCTACCAGCGTAAGGGTGGCTCCATCTCGTCTCTACGGATAGCCCTTTCCAACTTGCCTGGACCGCACGACTCAAGACTGGCATGCCACATGCCCATGTGGGCCCCACCTACTGGAGGGGTTGTGGCTCTGATACCATTTGTAACACCAGGGCCCACTGCCCATGGCTCAAGTAGAGTTTCAGGAATGATGACTGGCCCCACAGACCACTACTAGCCTTAACTGCACACTTTGTCCACACTGACGCGCAAGCCAGGATCAACTTCCCGACTGGTCACCCATCCTAGTACTACTCCAAGATGAGCACTCTTAACTATGGAGTTCTTTAGTGATGGGCTCCCGGAAAAGGAGGTGAACCTTGGTGATATGGGTAGTCCAATCATTCCTTTTAAGATCATGTTATCTGAGGCCTGAAATCCTGGGACGTTACATGACCAAACCCATGACATTATTCCAGGTATTGGGTTATTACCAATCCTGTGATATTGTTCCAGGTATTGGGCTATTACCAATCCTGTGATATTATTCCAAGTATTGGGTTGTTACCGATCCTGTGACATTATTCTAGGTATTGGGCTATTACCAATCCTGTGATATTATTCTAGGTATTGAACTATGTCAATCCTGTGATATTATTCCGGGTATTGGGTTGTTACCAATCCTGTGACATTATTCTAGGTATTGGGCTATTACCAATCCTGTGATATTATTCTAGGTATTGGGTTATTAGCAATCCTATGATATTGTTCCAGGTATTGAACTATGTCAACCCTGTGCAACTATTCCAGATATTGGATTATACCAATCATGTGCATCTATTCCAGGTATTGAACTATGTCAATCTTGTGCAACTATTCTAGGTATCGGATTATACCAATCCTGTGCATCTATTCTAGGTATTGAACTATGTCAACCCTGTGCAACTATTCCAGGTATTGGATTATACCAACCCTATGCAACTCATCACATATTATCACATCTTGTCACCTCTCATTAGGCAATCACCATTTTAGTGGCTTAAAAAGCACATTCAACATCTTGGCACCTCTCACTAGGTAACAATTAAAATCACTCTTTAAGAGCTGGATGTGACATCTTTCTATGATTTCTAGAAGCATTACCTTCCTTATTACTTTTAACATACTTAAGTTTATCAACTTATGTTGTATTAAGGTATTTCCCATCTCAATACTTTTATTCACTAACCTATCACCTTTATCATAAAGTGCATAGGTCATAGAACACTCATTAGAATTGTCCAACTATCTTCAATGATATGGACTCATCTCAGGTTAAGGTATTGCTTGCTATAAGGTTACCTATAATCAATCACTTTAGGTATTTCTATTATCAGTGTAATAATCACTATTACATTATTAGGATTAGGTCTCCCATACCATCAACCTTTATTAGGGTTAGGGTTTCATATAGCATCACCCTTCATTAGGATTTCTCATGAAATCACCCTCAATTAGAGTTTCTCATGGCATCACCCTCAACTAGGGTTTCTCATGGAATCACCCTCAATTCGGGTTTCACATGGCATCACCCTCAACTAGGGTTTCTCATGGAATCACCCTCAATTAGGGTTTCTCATGGCATCACCCTCAACTAGGGTTTCTCATGGAATCACCCTCAATTAGGGTTTCTCATGGCATCACCCTTAACTAGGGTTTTTCATGGAATCATCCTCAATTAGGGTTTCTCATGGAATCACCCTCAAATAGGGTTTCTCAGGGAATCACCCTCAATTATGGTTTCTCATGGTATCACCCTCAACTAGGGTTTCTCATGGAATCACCCTCAATTAGGGTTTCTCCTTATCCTAGACTAGGGTTACACCTAACATTGCCCTAAATTAGGGTTAAGGTTCATCAATATCCTTCAATAGGGTTTCATGATCTCTTCATCAAGGATCATACCCTAAATTCTTAGTTTATTCATATTGAAGGTGTTGAGGCTTATCCATTACACGATTATCCTACATGTATCGATTCCTCTCTCTCTCATCCTCTCTAGGATGCTGACTATGTCAAACTTGGATAGATTAGGTCAACCAATCCTTTAATTAAATACATTCAATTAGGGTTGACATAGTGTATTGAAATATTGCTTACTTAAGCTTCAAGGATTAACTCATCTAGGGTTACCAATCACTTAGTACCTTAAAGGTACAAACCTAGTGATCATCTTTGAGATAAATCAGTAACAATCATATGGTCATTTTATCTTTCATCACCATGGGTTTCCAATTGACTTAATCACATTGAAACATCCAAACATTCTTGACCATTGATGCTCCAAACGATTTGAAACCATTTGAATCCAAACGGTCATGATACCGTTTGACCCTAAATGGTTTCAAGACCATTTGGACTCAAACGGTCTCAAGACCGTTTGGTCCAAACTACCCTTGAAACCGAAAGTCCAAAAGAGGTACTTCTTCAACTAAACCGATTAGGGTTTTGCATCAACAATTCCTTCATCAATTGGATCATTGAAGTCTATCAATGTATGATCCTTGGATCTTCAACCCTCAATTACAACCATTAATCATCCAAACGGTTTTAGTTGACTTTGTCCAAACAGTTTGAAGTCATTTAAGGCTCCAAATGGTTTTGAACTTACTTGACCAAATGGTCAACTCAACCCAAACGGTCAACTCAATATGTCCAAATAGTTTGAAACCGTTTAAGGCTTCAAATGGTCAACTATCCCATTCGGTCAACCATGTGAAGATAAACCATTAAGACTAAACCTTCATGATTAAACTGTAGTGTCTTCAACATCTTTATCTGTACCCTCATGTCCACGCTATCAAGTATATCTGATACCTAAAACGCCGAAAAACAAATACGCAATCAGTATATTTGTATAGTGGTACGTGGGTTCAAACAATAATCACAAGTAACATATACACCAATATCTTTATCTTGCATATAAGAATATAAACTTGTTTTCATATTCTAACCCATATATGGTCAACTACCTCAGGTGTAATCACTGTCCCTACGGGGCTCGTGTGCATTACCATTAAGATCAGTCTAACCCACGGTTCAGAATACTATTATTTACTTTACATGATACTCATATGGACATTATAGTTTGCAAGAACTAAATAAACAAGCAAGCAGTTTATTTGTCGTTCAATCTCATCGAGAAACATCGGAAATCTCGGAATTCGATATGCATATTCATAAGCGTAACCACGTACCTTTGCCATGTAGAAACCATGCAGAATATATCACATGTACTTTAAGAGTATATCCAAACATCCAAGCAACAAACATTCAATCTAAAATATACATACTACATATGTGTCACCATGTATTCACATTTCATTAATCAGATCTAGATGCGCTTCTAAACTAGGGTTTAGGTTATCTTGTGTTTGGACTATAAGTTAGGGTTACAAACCCTAATCTGATCATATTATGGTTTCTAGGGTTACCAATTCCATTATGCATATTAGGTGAAACCCTAATCATCATCTTAAACATATAAGACTACTCATGATATCCAGATCACATTAATAGCATTAAGATTATATCACGATGTCTACATTGATTTCACAACCCTAAATCAACATGCATAAGATTATTAATCTAGCATCGACAATTAGTCATTAATAGCCACAATTCTTCATTATACAGTTCTAGATTAGGTATTGACTCAACCTAACCAAATCTAATCAATTAAGCATTAGATTAAGAAAAATATAGGTTTTCCCTTTATACTAATCACATTAACAAATGAATTGCATATACTTTTAGAACAGGAAGCATGATAAGATTCTAATTATATTTTTTTTGGGTTCCTCTCATTTTTTTGAGCAATTTGATATATAGGTTCATTATATTTAGACATCTGTAGCATGTTCTATGAATTAAACAAGATATGTAATATTACCTCATAGTTGGGCCACGTGGCGCCTTCCTATTGGTCAGCGCCATAGCCACGTTGGTTATTTAGGGGCGCGGTTCACTTCCTGGTTCATTTTTAAACCGGACTTCAGCTAGTTTATTTAGTTGAACCGTCGGCCAGCTCTAGGACCCGTCCGACTCACGACTCTCTATTCTCCTTCAACTTCACACGATCTGTAGTCGCGACTCCCGCGATCACGGCACTGCCAGATGCAACCCGACGGCGTCCCTTGCGTGCTCTTCGACATAGGCGCCGCTGCGCCCCATCATTCCAAGGTGTTGCGCCCCACTCTACTGAGCCGCGGCTCCAGGATTCACCCTAGAGAAAGTCTCACACCCTACGCTACTCCCCCCGCCAGCAGTCATACCCCCTCCTATGCTTCCTTCCGCGCTCCGGTGCTGTGGTCATCCAGCGAGCAGGTAGATCCCTGCTGGCCACGCGGTGGGTGCGGCAGACGTCGGACTGCCTCCGCACTACCCGCACCAGCCCAGTTCACCCCTCTAGAGGTCCTCCATGGACGAGGATGAGGGGGATCAACCTCCGATCCCTGAAACTGGAAGAAGAGCTGACGTCGAGGACACCTTGTGGTCCTGGCTGTTAGAACCCCCACACACATGGGGTCAACGCACTGGTCTTTTTTGGGGGTTTAGCAACTACTCGCTGTGTCCAAGGATCTTATCCACTTCTCATCTCAGAGTTTCCCGCCATGAAGGTCAGAACAACAAGAATAATGGTGACATGCTTCAGCTGTAGATGGTGGGTTCTCTAAGAAGGTTTGGAGAGTTGTGGGAGGCTGCATCGAAGGCAGTCCTTGCAAGAGGGATCCTAGGGTTAGGGGAAAAGACGATGACTAGAAGGGAGTATCTCCCCACGAGGGTGCAACCCTACGTGTTTATATACTACTCTCACCGAGATGATTCAAGAGTCCCACTATGTGGTAAACACTTATGGCAACGTGCCTCCCAAAGGCCATTTAGCCCTTTCCTATTATAATTATAATAAGACTCACAACATTCATTGCCTTTCCTTAAGTACTTCAAAGATATCTTCTTTATTTGATAATTGACACCATTTCATATTATGGAAACACAAAGAATAATCATAAGAAAGAATCTATTTCTTCTTTTTCTTTAAAACAAGCTTCCTATTTTCTTTAGGAAACTTACATATCGTTTCATTATTTGGCTTTCAAGATAAAGGTGGATAATCCTTTAAATAATTATCCAAGCTACATATTATCTTGGATTATCTGAGAAATCCTCTCTTTATTTTGTATTGTAATTATCCTTCAACATACCAGAAAGGTTACCCAAGGTAACACTATTTGTGTCCTTACCATTGTGTTTCCAATAATGGAAAGATAAGTATTCTTTTAATTATCTAACACATTATTAACTTTATTCTCCTTTGGAAAACATTTATCAATATCAAAAGTCATTACTATTTATTAATGCATGAATTCTGTTTATCTATTTGTCTTGTGCCAAAAGCACTTGTGCGACAAATGCAATTAACATTACTATTCCACCAATAAAATCATTGAGGAATTATCAAATTAATTCATGCATCATATTTTATAGTTCGGTTTTTACCAAAATATGAGGATATTACATTCACCCCTCCTTAAAAGGAATTTTGTCCTAAAAATTTAGGCCTACTAAGCCTAGGTGAATGATACTCATCTTATCCTCAAAACTGAGGGTTACCACCCCAAATAATTTTTTTTAACAACTTTTCTTTAGTATATCAATTTTCATTTTATTACTAAGATTGGCACCTGAATCAAAACTCAAGTATATCCACATCTATAGTATTCACACCTCATCATCTCTTGATGATTTCATTCTTACTTGGAATTTCATTGTGACTTGGTGATTTCTCTTTCCACCTAGGTTTCCAACCTATTATACATTATTTTCACATAAGGGTGAGGTGACACCTCCAATCCTAGTTTATGTCATTACACATTCAATGTGGGATATTTATCCTTATTATCTCAATTTTAAGAATAACGTGTGTCTATCCAATCTCCCTCCCTCATAATGAAATGAAATAAGCATTTGGCTGCAGCCCAAACACAAAGTTCAATCCATTCCAAGAGCGGAGATAGTACATCTACACATTACCTTGCAATTTCACATATTAAGTTGAATCATGCTCTATATGACTCTAAACTTTCTTTCTCTTAATTTTATAGCATTCTTTATCTCATGAAGTCAAGTGTCCCTTTTCTTACTCTTAATCTAGGGAACAACTTCTCTTAAGTTTTCATGACTTCTTTTATTTTTTTACATCTCATGTATCATTATGAGCCTTAGACAAATCCTCGAGGTCTCTAGGGGTATAGGTACTTTTGGAGTGATCTCATCCTCATGCATCAAGGGAGTGTCTTTACATTCACCCTACTGGGCCACATGAACATCAAGTAGGTGGACAACCTCCTGAGACATGGGCCTAGGGCAAACCAACTGTTACCTCCTGACCACTTGGTCATGTGCATTCAAGATTTATTAACTCCCAACCCATCGGTCCTATGTACCTCTAATACACCCTACTTGACCCTAGGATTGCATTAGGACTCTACCCTCCCTAAGGGTTTCTTTTGAGATGTCACATCTTTTAAGCACATTATCCTCTTATTTAATTCTTAAACCAGAATTGCCTTCATATCTCTCTTTTGAGTACACATAATGCAGTGTTGTCTCATCATTGGGCTCGGGCCACCTTCCCTCCAGGGCTTGGTGCCATGTTGGTCTTCCCTCCTGGGCTTGACCTCTGTGATCTTCCCCTCCAGGGGCTTGATCCTAAACAACTGCATTGTGGACTTAGGCCACCTTCCCTCCTGGGCTTGGTGCCTGCCTGGTCTTCCCTCCTGGGTTTGACCATTTCATGACCTTCCCTCCTGGGCTTGGTCATACACTTAGGCCACCTTCCCTCCTGGGCTTGGTGCCTTACTGGTCTTCCCTCCTGGGCTTGACCAGCTGTGTCACTCAAAGTATATCCTTGGGTTCAAAGAATTTAATTGCTTTCATTTTTTTTCTTTAACTCTTCACTCTTTTAGGTGAGGATTAAGGTTATCTCAAGACTTAATTACATTTATTCACTTACCTTTTAAGGGAAAGTCCTAGCCTAGGGTGCCTTCTTGGCTCATAGGAGGGGGTTAGGCTCTCTAGCCACAACCTGATCCCAAGATCTAAGGTTTTTCCTCCCTCATAGGTCATCTTCCCACTCTTTGGGTTGACCCACCCCAGGTTGGCTCACTAACCCTAAAGGTTTCTTAGACATCTTTTTTTTTCTTTTATTAGGCCTAATTTTTATCATTATAACGTATCAACCCATGTTTGCTCAATCTCTGGAATACCCCCCTCATGGTCTCTGTCCATTTAATGAACTTGGGTCACCTTCCCTCCAGGGCTTGGTGCTACCCCGGCCTTCCCCTCCAGGGGCTTGGCCACCATCACTAAACTTCTAGAGACAACATGAGGAGTTTGAGCAAGTTATATTCCAACTTTTCATTTTATGATATATTCAACTATTGGGTTTTTATATCTCTTAAGACTTATCACATAAGTTTTATGCTCCTCATGCCCACATGCATGGGAGATTGGGTTTCCTAAACCATCCCTTATCTTTTTATTCATGATTTCAAGTTTCACATGGGCAGTGTCCCATACCACCACACCATGTTGATTAGAAATTTTAAGTTTCACATGGGTAGTGTCCCATACCACCACACCATGTTGATTACCGATTTTAAGTTTCACATGGGTAGTGTCCCATACCACCACACCATGTGGATTAAGGATTTTAAATTTTCACATGGGTAGTGTCCCATACCACCACACCATGTGGATTAACAATTTTAAATTTTCACATTTTACTTCTCTTATTAATATTTTCTTTTCAAAGTTTTTTTTTAAAAAGCAAGAGATGAGAAGTAGACGAAAATGTGAGATGAGAAACCTAATTTTTCTCTTAACATTTCTAAAGATAATTTGAAATTGTATACTATTAAGTATTAATTGATGAATCTGTGCTCTGATACCAAATGTAACGACCCGCACTTTTGAGTGTCTAAAAGACCTTAAAGTCGCAGATCGTTAATCATAATTTCCAGGATCAGATTCATGAAATAATACAAAATAGTAAACAATTTCCATTAATGATCAAATATTTACATGTTTAGATAAAAAGCTCCTCTAAGGAGTTACATAACTTTTAAACAGAATTAACTTTTACAGGTGTGAAGATAAACCATTAAGACTAAACCTTCATGATTAAATTGTAGTGTCGTCAACATATTTATCTGTACCCTCATGTCCACGCTATCAAGTATATCTGATACCTAAAACGCCGACAAACAAATACGTGATCAGTATATTTGTATACTGGTACGTGGGTTCAAACAATAATCACAAGTAACATATACACCAATATCTTTATCTTGCATATAAGAATATAAACTTGTTTTCATATTCTAACCCATATCTGGTCAACTACCTCAGGTGTAATCACTGTCCCTCCGGGGCTCTTGTGCATTACCATTAAGATCAGTCTAACCTAGGGTTCAGAATACTATTATTTACTTTACATGATACTCATATGGACTTTATAGTTTGCAAGAACTAAATAAACAAGCAAGCAGTTTATTTGTCGTTCAATCTCATCGAGAAACATCAGCAATCTCAGAATTCGATATGCATATTCATAAGCGTAACCACATACCTTTGCCATGTAGAAACCATGCAGAATAGATCACATGTACTTTAAGAGTATATCCAAACATCCAAGCAACAAACATTCAATCTAAAATATACATACTACATATGTGTCACCATGTATTCACATTTCATTAATCAGATCTAGATGCGCTTCTAAACTAGGGTTTAGGTTATCTTATGTTTGGACTATAAGTTAGGGTTACAAACCCTAATCTGATCATATTATGGTTTCTATGGTTACCAATTCCATTATGCATATTACGTGAAACCCTAATCATCATCTTAAACATATAATACTACTCATGATATCCAGATCACATTAATAGCATTAAAATTATATCACGATGTCTACATTGATTTCACAACCCTAAATCAACATGAATAAGATTATTAATCTAGCATCGACAATTAGTCATTAATAGCCATGATTCTTCATTATACAGTTCTAGATTAGGTATTGACTCAACCTAACCAAATCTAATCAATTAAGCATTAGATTAAGAAAAATATAGGTTTTCCCTTTATACTAATCACATTAACAAATGAATTGCATATACTTTTAGAACAGGAAGCATGATCAGATTCTAAATATATTTTCTTTGGGTTCCTCTCATTTTTCTGAGCAATTTGATATATAGGTTCATTATATTTGGACATTTGTAGCATGTTCTATGAATTAAACAAGATATGTAATATTACCTCATAGTTGGGCCACGTGGCGCCTTCCTATTGGTCAGCGCCATAGCCACGTTGGTTAACTAGGGGCGCGGTTCACTTCCTGGTTCATTTCTAAACCGGACTTCAGCAAGTTTATTTAGTTGAACCGTCGGCCAGCTCTAGGACCCATCCGACTCACGACTCTCTGTTCTCCTTCAACTTCACGCGACCTGTAGTCGCGACTCCCGCGATCACAGCGATGCCAGATGCAACCCGACGGCGTCCCTTGTACGCTCTTCGACACAGGCGTCACTGCGCCCCATCGTTCCAAGGTGTTGCACCCCACTCTACTGAGCCACGGCTCCAGGATTCACCCTAGAGAAAGTCTCACCCCCTACGCTACTCCCCCCGCCAGCAGTCATCCCCCCTCCTCTGCTTCCTTCCGCGCTCCGGTGTTGTGGTCATCCAGCGAGTAGGTAGATCCCTGCTAGCCACGCGCTGGGTGCGGCAGACGTCGGACTGTCTCCGCACTACCCGCACCAGCCCAGTTCACCCCTCTGGAGGTCCTCCATGGACGAGGATGAGGGGGATCAACCTCCGATCCCTGAAACTGGAAGAAGAGCTGACGTCGAGGACACCTTGTGGTCCTGGCTGTTAGAACCCCCACACACATGGGGTCGACCCACTGGTCTTTTTTGTGGGTTTAGCAACTGCTCGCTGCGTCCAAGGATCTTCTCCACTTCTCATCTCAGCGTTTCCCGCCATGAAGGTCAGAACAACAAGAATAATGGTGACATGCTTCAGCTGTAGAGGATGGGTTCTCTAAGAAGGTCTGGAGAGTTGTGGGAGGCTGCATCGAAGGCAGTCCTTGCAAGAGGGATCTTAGGGTTAGGGGAAAAGACGATGACTAGAAGGGAGTATCTCCCCATGAGGGTGCAACCCTACGTGTTTATATACTACTCTCACCGAGATGATTCAAGAGTCCCACTATGTGGTAAACACTTATGGCAACGTGCCTCCCAAAGGCCATTTAGCCCTTTCCTATTATAATTAATATAAGACTCACAACATTCATTGCCTTTCCTTAAGTACTTCAAAGATATCTTCTTTATTTGATAATTGACACCATTTCATATTATGGAAACACAAAGAATAATCATAAGAAAGAATCTATTTCTTCTTTTTCTTTAAAACAAGCTTCCTATTTTCTTTAGGAAACTTACATATCATTTCATTATTTGGCTTTCAAGATAAAGGTGGATAATCCTTTAAATAATTATCCACACTACATATTATCTTGGATTATTTGAGAAATCCTCTCTTTATTTTATATTGTAATTATCCTTCAACATACCAGAAAGGTTACCCAAGGTAACACTATTTGTGTCCATACCATTGTGTTTCCAATAATGGAAAGATAAGTATTCTTTTAATTATCTAACACATTATTAACTTTATTCTCCTTTGGAAAACATTTATCAATATCAAAAGTCATTACTATTTATTAATGCATGAATTCCGTTTATCTATTTGTCTTGTGCCAAAAGCACTTGTGCGACAAATGCAATTAACATTACTATTCCACCAATAAAATCATTGAGGAATTATCAAATTAATTCATGCATAATATTTTATAGTTCGGTTTTTACCAAAATTTGAGGATATTACAGGTCACAACCCAATACCTGGAATAATGTCACAGGATTGGTCACAACCCAATACCTAGAATAGGTGCACAGGATTGGCATAGTTCAATACCTGGAATAGTTGCACAGGATTGGCATAGTTCAATACCTGGAATAGTTGCATAGTATTGGAATAGTTCAATACCTAGAATAGTTGCACAAAATTGGCATAGTTCAATATTTGGAATAGTTGCACAAGATTGGCATAGTCCAATACTTGGAATGGATGCATAGGATTAGCATAGTCCAATACCTGGAATGGATGCACAAGTTTGGCATAGTCTAATACCTAGAATGGATGCATAGGTTTGGCATAGTCTAATACCTAGAATGGATACACAATAATAATATAAGTCTAATGCTTATACTAGTTGCACAAGATTGGTATAATCCAATGCCTGGAATATTTATACAGGATTGGTATAGACCAATGCATGAACAAGACATGATGATGTACACTCTCATGTCCCGTATAAACCAAAATTTGTTTAGCAGATTGGCTAAGGCCAATCGATAGAAATAAGAAAGACTCATGGGTGATATATCAGAGTAACGAGTATCATTAGAAAAGCATGGGATGTTGAGTTAATATAATAGATAAATGATATACATGTTCTTCCTATTCCTTATAAAGAGAATAGATGATTTAATGCTCTATCATAGATAGTTGCAATATTTATAGATGAGAATGATCTAAACTGCTTATCCTCTTCTCAGATTTATATTATAAACTGCAATAATAATGTTTTTGGCAGAGAGTTATATCTCTCGCTGGGGCAATTTTCAATTGTCTCACCCCCGTGGGATCCAACATTTTTTTAGGTGGACGAGCATGGAGGAGTTTGATAACATCTTGCAGAGGAAGAACTTCAGCAGTAGTAGGGACAACAGTGACAGCTCAGGTTGAGTGTATTGTCTGTCGTGTCTTGTTGATAGATGTCCTATGTGTCATCTTTGTACTCTCAGGTCCTCGGGGTTAATAGTTAGTGCTTTTAATGAATTGTTTGGAGATTTTGGTTTGATGCCTCGAGGTTCTTATGCTATCTGTTTTTAGCTTTTAACAAGGCAGTTGATGTTGTAACCCTTGAGAAGAGATGGTACAA
Source organism: Alisma plantago-aquatica (assembly GCA_963693085.1). NCBI lineage: Eukaryota > Viridiplantae > Streptophyta > Magnoliopsida > Alismatales > Alismataceae > Alisma > Alisma plantago-aquatica. The sequence continues at coordinate 1,059,856,828 of OY856413.1, forward strand.
GATATGTACTTATGAATCAGGATGTAAATATAATACTTTGGTTCTTGATGAAAGAGTTTTCCTATGTATGGATCTCTTTGAAAAAGGTTTTAATTTTTAGTGATTTTCAGTAATCCACTGCTAATGAATGCTTCCGCTTAAGTAAATCTTGTTTTTGTGAGTTGGATGCCACAGAAGGGCTCATTGTCGTCCTTCTACAACAACGGTCATGGAATTGTGTTTGGTAGGGTCACTGGGGTTAGGGACATGTCAAACCTGGTTTGACCAATTAATACTTTGTACATTTTTTTTTAAGACCCTAATGACTTTGGGAATTTATATATTGTGAATTTCTCATCTGTTTACTCTCAAATTTTGAACATCTTTTAATGGTCACTACTCCAGTAGATAAATATATCAAGTGTGAAATCTCAAGTACTCATGATTTTAGAGTTTTAATTGGATTGATTATTTATTAACCACTATTGTGATCTCCCCTAAGTTCATGGCCATGGATGATGAAAGCAAACATCAATGCACACATACATATGTAACTTCCACAATATAAATATTGGCTTATGATGGGGTCAATTCAATGTTATTTATCTTATTTTTAGTTTCTTTAGTGGGTTTTAAGCCATGTTCCTTAGTTCCACATTGGCTACAATCAATGTTGCTTCATTTATTGTACCTATATATAGGCTCTGTAAGTCTTTGTAAAGAGGCATATTTAGTGACCAAAATGAACTTGATTTATCATTTTCTCTAATGCTTAAATAACCTTGCTTTATTGGATTTTAGTCATTAGGTTCCTTGTCATTTGATACAACAATGTTACCCTAAATCTTCTTGGTATTTTGGTTTTGCTTCCCTTGTAGTCACCACCTTCTAAAGCCCACTTACCTTGCCATGTAGTTTTAACTTTTCCCTTCCATCACCACAACAATGGGTTCCTTCAATTTCTTCTTCTCCTATAAGATTCATGGACTTTATCACCTACACCCTACCTCTTCAATTCCATGCCACCATTTGTGTCAACTACTTGTATAAGAGTCACTACAAGAAACAAAAAAGGTGAACGTTGTAACCTCCCTCAATATTAGGAAAACATGTGGTTTTTTCTACTAGTGGTAGAAACACCTTTCATGAGTTAGCTGCATGTGTCTATTACTGTGGCATCCAACTCATAAAAACAAGATTTACTTAAGCGAAAGCGAATCATTTGCAGCAGATTATTGAAAATCACTAAAAATTAAATTTTTTTGCAAAGAGATCCAATCATAGGAAATCCTTTACAACAAGAACCATATCATAACATTTACATCCTGTTTCAAAGTACATGATTTGCACTATCTCTTCTCGAGGATTACAACATTAGTTGCCCTAGAACACTATATACAGAAAACATAAAACCTTAAGGCATCATGCCAAAGTCTCATATTGATTCATTAAAACACTAACTATAGACTTCGAGGACCTGAGAGTACAAAGACGACACATAAGACTTTTTAACTATATGACTTGACAGTCAGGGTCTCCTCTTGAGATCTCACTACTGTCTAGGTTGTTGCTTTCCTTTTCCTGCAAAAGAATACCTACTTCTTTGTCAGTGACCACCTAAAAATGTTGGATCCCACGGGGGTGAAACAATTGTAAATTGCCTCAACGGGAGATATAACTCTCCGCCAAAACATTGTTATTGCAGTTAAAGATATGATAATGGGCAGAGGAATAGCAGTTTAAAGCATTCTCATCTTTGAAAGAATTGCAACTATTTATGATAGAGCAATATATCATCTATTCTTTTAATAAGGAAAAGGAATGACATGTATATCATTTATCCATCATATTATGTCATCATATCAAACTTTTCTTGTGGCACTCATTATCTTGTCATGTCACCTATGAAACATTTTTGTTTTAATCTATTGGCCTTAGCCAATCTACTAAACAGATAAGGAATTACATCTACCATGTACTCATATATCATTGATACATGCATTAAGTTATTACCAATTCTGTGTTATTAATACAGGCATTGGACTACTTCCAATCCTGTGTCATCATTGCAGGCATTGAGCCTCTGCCAGATATTGGACTCTTCCAAACCTGATTACACCACCAGGCATTGGACACTACCAATCTTGATTTCACAGCCAGGCATTGGACTTTAACCAATCCTGATTATAGGCATTACACCTCTGCCAGGTATTGGACTTCTCCAAACCTGATTACACCGCCAGGCATTGGACTTTAACCAATCCTGATTACACTGCCAGGCATTGGACTTTAACCAACCCTGATTACACAGCCAGGAAGTGGACTCTAACCACTCCTAATTACAGGCTTCATGCCTCTGCCAGGTATTGGACTCTAACCAATCCTGATTACACATCCAGGTAGTGGACTTTAACCACTCCTGATTTCACAGCCAGGCATTGGACTTTGACCAACCCTGATTACAGGTATTACACCTCTGCCAAGTATTGGACTCTTCCAAACCTAATTACATGGATCATGGAATATAACCTCCTTTGACCCATCATTAATCATCTTGGTGTCTCTTACTATGCTATAATTGTTCTCATGGCTCATAAAGTCCATAAAGCATCTTGTCACCTCTCATTAGGCAACATCTAATCATATGGCTCATAGGGCCATTCAACATTTTGTCACCTATCATTAGGCAACAAAATCATTTTATCTCATGTAATATAATAGTAACACCACTGCTCCCTCACTAGAGTTAGGGCTTGATGTTTAAATCACATTAGGGCTTCTCATGTCCCATTACCCAACTTAGGGTTAGGGTTTTCCCATCTCACATTAATTAGGGTTTCATACTCACATTATTAATTCAACTTTTAATATGTTGTTCCACACCTCTAGGAGCATTCAAAGATATCATAATTATTTGTTTATGGTCACAAATCTCATCATATATCATTAATGATCATCAATTCAAGGTATGAGTTCATTTCTCATCCTTATCATGGTATGATTACATCATACTCCTTGATTTCGCTTAGCCCCATTCTCAAGGTATATTAGTCAACAGTTATCAAAGTACATTGAGTTTATTACATCTTTATTATAACAATTGCATAACACACCCTTCATGTGTTTCTTATCCAAGAATGTTGAATTAGAGGTCCATCAAGGTATGCTTACCCTGAAATATTGAATGTGATATCTATCATATCTTTATGTATCACTTTCTTCTCATCTCCATCTTACTTAAGTTAATCAATAAACCTTGTATTAAGGTATTTCCCTCTTAATACTTTATCCACTAACTTGTCACTTTCATCATATGGTGCATAGGTCACACATTGGGACTGTCCAATTATCTTTAAGGATATGGACTTAACCAAAGGTTAGGCATTGCTGATATAGATTAAATCATTATCAGCCACTTTAGGTATTTCAACCCATAGGATGTTATCCACTCCATTATATAATATTGCATACATCACACCTAAGAGTTTCATACCCTCATCATTGTAAGATGTATAGGGTTCTTACACATAAATGAAATTAAAAATATATAATAATCTAGGCATCATATTGTCCTTTAGACCTTTATTCATTAGGATATCAACACTATCATTCATATAGTTCATCAACTTTATCCTTCATGGTTATAACATCCTCATCTTTCTTGATTGCAATAACCACATCCTACTTTATTATACTGGCCATTATACCATGACTATGGTTGCACATAACATTATATGGCATCATCCTGGATTTAAGTCTCACTTCACATCATTCTTCAGGGTTTCCATAATACTACTCCTAATTAGGGTTTCACATGACATTACCCTAGATTAAGGTTTCTCATAACATTAATCTTAATTAAGGATTCTCATAACATTACCCTCAATTAGGATTTATCATGGATTCACCCTCAATTAGGGTTTATATTCAATGACCCATGATTACGATTTAATATTCACCCCAAGTAGGAGTGATCATCAAAATACCTTGAATTAAGGTTTGTCATGTCATCACTATGAATTAGGATCATACCATCATCAAGTATTGGGATTACTTCCATTAATTCCCTCAGTTAGGGTTATGATTCGTTATCCTTCATAATTAGGGTTTCATGATCTCACTATCATGGATCATACCCTAGTTAGACATTCATCTATAATAAAAGTCCATTAGATTATTAACATTCATGTAGGAAGTTCTTTCTCTCTCATCCTCTATAAGATGATGTTTTACTTCAGCCTTAATTAGGCTCAGTCAACTCAATCTTGAAGAAAAATTGACATCATGGGTTATGTCAACATCACCATGATCATTAAATCTTAATTACTTAATGGGTACTAATCACCCTATCTCATTAAAGGTACCATTATAATAAACACCATTGATTTACATCATGTAATTGACCACTTAAATCATTGACCTTTATTCACCTTCAGTGTTCATACAATTGGATTAATTACCTTCCAAATGATCTTGGTCACTTAGACCTCAAATGGTCTTGACCAATCAGACCTCAAACAGTCTTGGTTGAATACTCAAAACCATTTAGAAAAGGTCGTCATTGAAATCGTTTGCTAATGTAACCACTTGAGATCGTTTGCTAAAGTAAGGTTTTGAAACCACATGAACTCAATTTGGTTTGGGATCGTTTGGTCCCAAATGGTCTTGAGACTGTTTGGACTCAAACGGTCTTAAGACCGTTTGCTCCAAACCTCCTCAAAACCGCAAGGACCAAAAAGGGTCTCAACCATACAAATTAAATTAGGGTTTCCAATGTTGGTTTCCTTCATTAATTGTAATCATGTTATCACTCATCAAATGGACCTATCACCATACCTCAACTGAGTTAATTAGGTCAACCTTCAACTTATTTGACCCTCAATTGACCCTCAATTAATCATCAATTAGAGTTTTAATCATTTGATTCAGGGTTTGGAATCGTTGAGATCCAAAGCTATAAAACCCACCTCCAATTGAGATCCAAAGCTCCTAGCTCACGGAAACAATGGTGTATGAAGCTCTTGCAACTCCCCCTAGGCTCTTCCTCAAGCTTTTGGTTGAAAAGTTTGGCTAGGGTTGAAGAGGAGATCGAATTAAGAAGAAATCAATGATTTACTTTCAATTTCCACCATGGAATCAAGGGGAAAAGAGGTCAACAACCTTACCAACAGGTTGGGGTCATCCTGCTCCTGTTCCTGAGCTTCTCTTGGGGTCGGCCAAGGCAAAGAAACAAAGGAAATCCAAAAAGAAGTCCTTAAGTGAGTGGAAAAAGTGATATGTATAAGGAAATCCCAACGAGAGAGAAAATGGGATTATTTCCTTTAATTACCAAAATAATTTCCACCAAATACCCCTCCATTTCTTGGCCACGAAGACATATTCATGTTATTGCAAAACCTCTTCATTATCCAAGAATAAAGGGAAAAGAAATTAAGCACCTAAACCCTTACAATATTAATATCCATTTTTGAGTGGAATTTCTTTTTCTTATAATAATGGTGAGTGGAATTTCACCTCCTTAGGATATGCTCGTGCCTTTGCAAGGATTAAGCTCGTCCACACACATCTTAATCCAACCATTTTAATTTTGGTTGAAGGCCCCTTCAATTATTTTATTTATTTTTGCATTAAATTGAATTAGGGTTCCAATTAGGCTTGAATCTTGATTATTTTAATATCAAGATTCTCTCTCCTCAAAGTTAATTCAAATGAGGCGCCCCTCTCATTTTCTTTGCTTTTCATGATGCCAAGAAACCGTATGCACCTTATTGAAGTGGTAATTTTCATATTGAACCCTAGGTTTTGGGTAAATTGCACATTACACCAAAACTCAGTTTTAATACACAAACATTGCTTTATCAGCTCTTTCTTGGTACTCAGGCTACCACAAGTCATACCTCTACGTCATCTTCATTCTCATGATGCTTCAACACATGAGGAACATCTTATCATGCAACATTTGCAATTTAACCCCTCAACTTGGGTAATTTGCACTTTAGTCCAAAATAAGAAAACATTGCTTCAGCATTATCCAAACAGGACCAAAATTGAAACATAAGTTCCTCTAGAGCCCTAATAACTTTTCAAGAAGTAATCACAAGCTTATAATTAACTTTATTAAGCAAACCACCTAGGGTTAAAGCATAACCCAGTTCAGGGATGTTACAAATTATAAACCCCTAACAAGGATTTCGTCCCCGAAATCTCAGATAAAGGGAAACATATATTATTAATGTATCATATCATCATGTCATCACATAACATCTCATTATTATGGAGACAAAATAGAGTTTTGATCAATACAAAGTTGTCCCACACAAGTTTATCATGGAATGATTCACATGGAACCTATACTCCCATGTTCCTTAGTTAGTTCAGTATTTCTCTTTCAAGATCACAATTATATTCTATCATCCACTTGAGACTATAAGTCTTTTCATACCCTAATTGTGTCATCTCACCTGATAATACCATACTAGCTTTCCTTATTACTTGCACTAACTATTTCATTAGTTGTACATTCTCTTATCAAAAGGAAAGGTTACTTATCAATCAAGAACTTATCTCAAAGATATCTTCAATTGATATGTTTATGAAAAACATAAACCCCTAACATGTGATGTTCCTACTATTTTACATGATTAATCTGATTTCATGGTTGACCATTCTAGATAGTCAACATAAATCATCAAATATTTCTTAGATACCAGAATCTTTCACCTTGGTATCTATCACAAGTATTGAAAGCACATCTCATATATATATATATATATATATATATATATATATATATATATATATATATATATATATATATATATATATATCTTCCTTTCATTTTGGGACATTACTTGTTACATATATCTTCACCTTGGAGCCAAAGTCTAAGATAAACCGATACCTTTCTAAATGTTCATCACATAAACATTTTTATATTATGCACATCAAGTGTCCTATGACCCACTTGATTGTCATGTCTCTGAAAGGAAGGAGAACAAGGGATCATGTTCCTCTTATTATTTCATGTATTTTCAACTATTCATGAAACATTTACTCTTTATCTCATCCTAGGTTCCTTGCCCTAGCATAGGAATTATAAGGATGATTACATGACATTATTCTTTTCTTTATTATTATCTAACATGTTTATGATCATCTTAGGATCTCATCACATGTTCCATTTCCACATCATGGAAAGGATCTTTATTATGCTTGTAGCATTATTGAACAGGGACCATCTCCCTTATCCTTATTCTTATCTTATGAGGAGTACACTTTTAGTTCCTCATACAACATGCTCATCTGAGATTATCTTAGACTTCTCTTTCTTATGCTAAGGATATGATACATTTATTCATCCATATTTCTAATTTCATGATACTCATTAGATTGTCTCAGAAAGACTACTTGATCAGAGCAATCAAAAAAGACAACAATCTAAGAGTTTCCATACTCACTTTATCATCAATAGTTGTATACCTGGCCAGGGTATATAAATATTGAGATTAAGTGGTATGCACTTTGTATAGTATCATATTCCTTCCATTTTATCACAAGCATAAGGTTTAACATCCCTGGATTTTATCCAGGTATCTCTTTTGTACCTCATCTTTTCTTATAGAGGGAAGAACAACATAAAACATTTGTAATGTTTTACTATGCAAAACATAAGTCCTCATAGGACTAAACAAGGAAAACTCAATCAGTTACTTCCTCAATTAATCCAGGAATTCATAAAATGACATATTCGCACTACTACAGAAACAGCCTTCAGTGTCGCTTATCTGGGCGTTGGTTATTAAGATAATTTGACGCCTATATTAGTCAACGTTGGATATTTAGGGAAACTGACGTCTATCGTCGAAGACCAGCCAGACACAGGTACCGCTTTCTATTTAGCGTCGGCTGGATATAACAAACCGACGCCTAAATTTCGAGCGAAAAAAATTTGCGTCACATACAGCGTCGGTGTTTTCAGTAATCCCCGACGCCTATACTAGAAGGATATTTCCACGAAAAGTTCTGCTTTTGGTGTCGGTCAATCCTTTGATAACCAACGCGGATAATATTTTTCGCCAAATAAGATTGTCTAATTTGGACGTCAGTTGTTTCCTAAAAACTGACGCTTATCTGAATCGCCGTCGGTTATCTACAGAACAACTTACACTATTTGATATGGCATCGGTTTTTTGTAATGACCGACGTCGATTTTTTACTAATTAGCACCCCACGAAACAGACTCTTCCCCTTCTCTATTTCACTGCAATCTAGCGTCGATCCATTTGAGGTCTGGTGATTCCGGTGAGAAAGCACCCGTTGCCGCCGCCGCTCCTTCCCCCTACTTGGTGATTCTGGTGAGCAAGCACCATCTTCCGTCGCCGCTCCTTCCCCCTTTGCCGACACTGTCTCCTGGTCGGCCCTGACACGCCTCCTGGTTGCCCGGCCGCTCACCGTCATCGGCACTCTGCTCTCTCCTCGCTGGCGCTTTGCTCCTGGTCACCCGCTCACCTGGTACCCTTCTTCTTCCTCTTACTGCTTAGACAATAGGGTTTCTCCGGCTTGCTCCTTGCTCCAGCTCCTGGCCCCCTACCCTGTTCTTGCTTTTTCCTACTCTTCTCATTTTTAATTGAGTTGTACATGCATCAAAATCGTTCATACTTCATATAAGCTCTGTATGTATGTACTGCTGCACCCATTTACATCTTTATGTATGAACTGCTTTATGAATGAACTATTGCACCTACATTACATATTTATCATTTTCACATACATTGATGCTCTACTATGAACACAACCACTAATATTTACTGGTACATTATACTTGTACCTATACATACATTCATACCTTAGTTTTTCTTGTATTGTTATGCGTTCAACTAATGTATTATCTATTTAGATGTACTTTTTAGTTTGCAATACATATAACGGTATAATGTACATATCATGTACTGCCTACTACTAATTTTATGCGTTCAACTAATGTATTATCTATGAATATTCTATACTATGTTTCAGGAATTAATTGATCATCTACTGCTGCCTGCCGTCTCCCTGCCCGTCGCCTGCTCACCTGCTTGCCTGCCTACTCGCCTACCCTCCGTCTCGCCCTCTCTCCTTGCTGATGCTCAAACAGAGGTAATTGATCTAGCTTGCTTACATTCCTTGTAATGCCATCTTTTATGTGCTATGACCCACTAGTCACCTTTAGAGTATTAAAATGATGCAACTTATACACTTGTTAAATTTGAATTTATAAATCCTATGAAATGATATCACCCCACAAAATCAGTAGTCAGTATTATGTCTTGTACACTCTAGAATCAAGATCTAATACTCGTATGCCCATTCTAGTGGATTATTATGACATATGATGACCTAACATGAAACCATGCTCTTAATGATATGATTTTGTTGGCCTAGAAACCCGTCTAAGATTTACTCATTAGGAGTAAATCTTGGATAGTCCCCAGTTTGGGACTGTTCTTGAACACCTAATCTCACTTAGGATGTAAGTGTATAATGTGTATTGGGTTTTCGAGAAAATTTCGGTAGCATTTCCCTGTTTGTTCTCTAAGTACATATGTACTTAGAGAACAGCGGGGAAATGCTGTCGAAATTTTCTCAAAAACCCAATACACATTATACACTTACTAGTTAGATTAGGTGTTCAAGGATGGGATAGGTGGTACACATTTATTATATATAAGAATGACATCACATATATTTGTTAACCGTAGACCCTAATCTTATACTAATATATACTTATTTTCTCTTTGATCATAGAATGGATAGATCATGGATGTCCATTCGCAATCGCTGCACCCCAGAGTTTATATCTTGTCTTGATCAATTTATTAGATTTGCCGAGGAACATAGGAAAGAACCTGGAGATAGGTTGTGTTGTCCATGTAGGCATTGTGGTAACAACTTGAAAGTCAGCACTGGTGACGAAATCAAAAGTCATGTCATGTGCAACGGGATTGTACAAGGATATACAGAATGGCACTGGCATGGAGAGATTTCAAACTCGAAATTAGTGGATGTCGATAGCAGTGATTGGGTTGAAGAAGAAATTTCCTCTGATGATGTAGATGTGAACAAACCAGTTCCAGTAGACATCTTTGATGCGATGATGGATAGTTGTTGGGTAGAGCACACCGATCCACCTCCTATCTTTACAAACATTGTGCATGATGCTGAGATACCGTTATACACAGGCTGTGCTAAGTTTATGAAGCTTAGCGCTGTGTTGAGATTGTATAAGTTGAAAGCTAACAATAGATGGAGTGACAAAAGCTTCACTTCATTGTTGAGTTTGTTGAAAGAAATGCTTCCTGAAGGAAACGAGCTGCCAATCTCAACATACTGGGTAAAGAAATTGTTGTGCCCAATGGGAATGGAGGCCCAGAAGATACACGCATGCCCGAATGATTGTGTATTATTTCAAAAGGACTATGTGGATTTGAAAGATTGTCCAAAATGTGGTGCGTCACGGTATAAATTGACGACTTCGGGGGAGTCCAAAACTAGTTTTCCTGCCAAGGTGATGTGGCATCTACCTATAATATCACAGTTTCAACGCTTGTTTGCAAATCTGAAAGATGCGAAGAATTTGAGGTGGCATGCTGATGTTAAGAAAAATAATGATGGGATCCTACAACATGCGTCTGATTCGCCACAGTGGAAGAAGATTGATCTATTGTACCCCAAATTTGGTGAAGAAGATAGGAATCTAAGACTTGGGCTTTGTACAGATGGGATGAATCTGTACGGGACATTGAGCAGCCAACATAGCACTTGGCCAGTCATGCTTGTTATATACAATCTTCATCCCTGGTTGTGTATGAAAAATAAGTACGTTATGTTGTCGTGCTTGATATCGGGCCCTAAACAACCCGGAAATGATATCGATGTTTATCTTGAACCTCTGATTGATGACTTAAAGAAACTTTGGGCTGAAGGTGTGATGACCTATGATGCTTCAAGAAGAGAGACATTTCGTTTGCACGCTATGTTGTTTTGCACTATTAATGACTTTCCAGCATACGGGAATTTGTCTGGATATAGTGTCAAAGGAGCTAAAGTGTGTCCTATATGTGAAGAAAACATTGATTCAATAAGACTAAAACATGGCGGCAAGACTGTATATCTTGGTCATCAAAGGTTTCTTTCAAAATTCCATCCGTATCATAGGAAGCGCAAAGCATTCAATGGATGGAATGATGAACATAGTGCACCTAAACCTATACCAGGGGATGTTGTTTATGAAAGAGTAAAAGACATTGTCAATGAATTTAGTAAGAAATCACAACGTAGTATGGCCACACAGAGTGACAATTCTTCATTCAAGAAGAAGTCAATATTTTGGGATCTTCCTTATTGGAGTTCTTTGACAGTCAGACATTGTATCGATGTAATGCACGTTGAGAAAAATGTCTGTGATAGCATCATTGGTACTCTGTTAAATATACCAGATAAGACTAAAGATGGGATAAAATCCAGACTGGACCTACGTGAAATGGGAATAAGGTCAGAATTAACAGAATTACGTGAAATGGGTAATAAAAGAACATACTTACCTCCCGCTTGTTACACGTTGTCTAGAAAGGAGAAGAAAGCTTTTTGTGAATGCTTGGTAAATGCTAAGGTGCAACAGGGTTACTCATCTAACATTCGTAGATTGGTATCAATGAAAGATCTGAAGTTGATAGGTCTTAAATCTCATGATTGTCACACTCTAATGCAACAAATATTGCATGTGGCAATTCGATCTATATTGCCGAAGCATGTAAGATTTGCAATCACCAGACTTTGTTTCTTTTTCAAAAGTCTATGCAGCAAAGTATTGACCCTGATACTCTCGATAATTTGCAAAGAGAAGTGGTTGTTACCCTATGTCAGCTTGAGATGTATTTCCCTCCTTCGTTCTTTGATATCATGGTACATCTTGTTGTCCACTTGACTAGGGAAGTGAAAATGTTGGGACCAGTTTTCTTGCATCGGATGTATCCCTTTGAACGATACATGAGCATTTTTAAAGGTGATGTTCGAAATCGTTATCGTCCTGAAGGGAGTATTATTGAAGGTTATGTGGCGAGAGAGGTTATGGATTTTTACAATGACTTTCTGAGTGGTAATAACACTCATGTTAATGACAAGAATATTGAGGAGGGTAAAGGAATTTTGGGATCACGGGTGAAAGTAATCAGCCATGAGAAGTTGGAACAAGGTCACTTGTATATTTTACACAACATGGACGAAGTGAGTGTTTATATCGAGGAACATACCAATTTCATCAAGAGAAAACATCCTCGAGCAAGTTCAATGTGGCTTGCTAGAGAGCATAACAAGACTTTTACTAACTGGTTTAAAGATAAAGTCTTAAATCAACTATCTCAAACACCAAATGATATTACGGAAACTATCAAATGCCTCGCGTTTAAACCAAAACCAAATATTATGTCTTATGAAGGGTTTGAAATTAATGGGTTCACATATTACACAAAGCGCCAAGATGATAAGAGTGTCGTCCAAAACAGTGGGGTCACTCTTCAACCGTCGACTATGTATTTTGCAAGTGCAAAGGATAAGAGTCCACGTGAAGCTAAATTGTCATATTACGGTTTCATTGAAGACATATGGGAATTTGACTACATAGATTTCAGAATTCTGCTCTTTAAATGTAATTGGGTTGATAACACCAAAGGAGTATAGTGGATGAATTGGGTTTCACTTTAGTGAACTTCAAAAAGATTGGCAAGAAGGGTGAACCATTCATATTGGCATCACAGGAGAAACAAATATTCTATATCGATGATCCTGCAAATGATAAATGGTCGGTTGTTCTTCATGGTAAAAGACAGTTCATTGAAGATCCTATAGATGAAGAAGAGTACTATGATAAATATGATGACTCCAGTCAATTCTCTGTTGTGTTGCCAACTCCACAAAATATTGAAGCTAATGATGACTTATATGTGCGTGGAGATCACAATGAAGGATTGATAATTGATAAAAGATCACAATTTTAGAGGCATGCGTGTTTATATTTTTTTATTGAAGCTAAATGTTTGCTTTTTTAATATCAATATCATTTTTTGATTTGATGTTTCATTATCTTCTAGTTAATACAAATGCTAAACGTTGTGGGAGGGTGGACCAATCTCACCCGAGATTACATACGCGATGCTGAGAATAGGTTCTTGATTGATTCCAATTCTAGACATTGATCAGTATTTCACTAACTCGACACTTATAATTTTTGTTTGTATTCTCTTTGAAAAATAAATATAGGAAGAAGGAAGCCACACAACAATGGAACTACTTGGACCCCAAAGACTGGGAGGAGTTTGTTACCCAAAGAAAAATAGATGAATTCAAGGTATTAAGCGCCACTCCCAATTTAATTAATATACGTTTTTATGTATTCACCTATTCAAGATTAACCTTTATTGTTACTAACCAAATCAATGTGCTAACTAACTAGGCTATCAGCGATGCTCAACGACAACTACATGTTACGACCACACAATGGGTCCAAGAGGATATGTAGGTGTTCGTCAAAGACTACAGGCTATGCAGGACGGCCATGACATAGCTATGCAGGATATGTAGGTGTTCGCCAAAGGTTATATAGATATATAGGCAGCAAGCCATGAAACAACAAAAGAAGCCACAATGAAGAGAAGCAGGATACAGATACAATACATAAAGTGCAGCACGTGCAAGTGCTTCAGATTCATATAACAACATGACAGACTAACACATATATAGTGCATAACAACAACAGCGCCGAATTTACATACAACACTAGCTTAGTACATATATAGTGGGACTAAGGTGACGATCCCACCTGCTAAAACAGGTTACCGACAACTGGGAGGTCGTGATTCAGCAATCGTATGCATTAGCAGGAGGACAAATAGATTTCACCACGGTGGAATCTATTTGTCCTCCTGCTAATGCATACGGTTGCTGAATCACGACCTCCCAGTTGTCGGTAACCTGTTTTAGTAGGTGGGATCGTCACCTTAGTCCCACTATATATGTACTAAGCTAGTGTTGTATGTAAATTCGGCACTTTTGTTGTTATGCATTATATATGTGTTAGTCTGTCATGTTGTTATATGAATCTAAAGCACTTGTGCGTGCTGCACTTTATGTATTTTGTAAATGAATATAGATGTATTTTGTTATATGAATCTGAATGTTTATACATATCTAAATGTTTATAGATGTATTTGAATGTTTCTACATGAGTGAATGTGAGAATTGAAATGATGTCTGAATGTACGTATCAATGTATCTACTTTTGAGAAAAGTATTTTTTTGATTTTGCAGGTTTGTGGCCTGTTTGTAGGATGATATCAATGGATGTCGTAAACCTGCAGTTCATAAAACTGAACTGCAGGTTCTCATCCTGCTGACCAGCCACAGCAGGCCTACAAACTAATAAGAAAAAAAATTAAATCATAGGCATCGGTTATTTATATAACACCATCATCAAGGGCCGACAACATCAGTTATTGGATAAAAACCGCCGCCTAATATGACAAACAACCTGACCGTGCAGGAAAGCACGACCGTGGTGGAAACAGCGTCGCTTATTCGTATAAAACTGACGCCTATAGTACTAAACATGGCCATACAGGGAAGCACGGCCGTGCAGGGAAGCACGACTGTGGCGTCTGGGAATATGGCGTCGGTGCTTTAGGTGAAAACTGACGCAGATAGTGTCCTAGATGGTGCCCTTTTTGTGGTGTGAACCCTATAAGCGTTGGCCATCTATATATAACCGACGCCTATAGGTTATATAGGCATCAGTTATCAAACTGACGCTGAAGTGTTTGACCTTTAGCGGTGCCCGCATAGGCGTCGCTCGAAAACCGTCGCTAAAAGGGGTTAAACAACCGACGCCAAAGGCATGTTCTGTAGTAGTGTTGAATGACATTATCTTGTTTAACCTGTTATTATTCATGAATTATTCACTGCCTCAGGCTAACTCTGCCTCAAAGGTTGATTCAACAGGCTAAGGTTGAGCACAAACTCAGTTTAAGTCCAGAAATTCATCATTTCCTTTGCTTCAACCTGCTGATGCTAATTATAAATCTTGTTGATATCTAAAACATCATCATTGGGACTTGTAATTCTAGATTACATTGCCAATGCTGGATCCACTATATACATTACTGCTGCCCTAAATTCTCCAACAGTAATACTTAAAGAAGGATTTTCTTATTATAGTTGGATCAGCTAGGGGATTCTTAGGTAGTTGTCTCTCTCTCTTGCCTGCTCCCATGCACCTCTTCTTGGTGCAACATTGCTACTTTCAGCAGCAACCTCCTCATGTAACCCAGTCATCTTTAAGTTCTTCTTCTCTTATACGAGTAGAAGACACTATCATATACACTGGATGACACCAGAACAGTCTCTACTACCTTAGTCCTATGTCTTTGTAGACTCAGCAAACCTAGAGCTCTGATACCACTAAATTGTGGCATCCAACTCACAAAAACAAGATTTACTTAAGCGGAAATGAATCATTTGTAGCGGATTACTGAAAATCACTAAAAATTAAAACTTTTTGCAAAGAGATCCAATCATAGGAAATCCTTCACAATAAGAACCATATCATAACATTTACATCCTGTTTCAAAGTACATGATTTGCACTATCTCTTCTCGAGGATTACAACATAAGTTGCCCTAGAACACTATATACAGACAACATAAAACCTCGAGGCATCATGCCAAAGTCTCAGATCGATTCATTAAAACACTAACTATAGACTCTGAGGACCTGAGAGTACAGAGACGACACAGGACTTTTTAACTATATGACTTGACAGTCAGGGTCTCCTCCTGAGATCTCACTACTGTCCGAGTTGTTGCTTTCCTTTTCCTGCAAAAGAATATTTGCTTCTTTGTCCGCGACCACCTAAAAATGTTGGATCCCACGGGGGTGAGACAATTGTAAATTGCCCTAGTGGGAGATATAACTCTCCGCCAAAACATTGTTATTGCAGTTAAAGATATGATAATCGGCAGAGGAATAGCAGTTTAAAGCATTCTCATCTTTGAAAGCATTGCAACTATTTATGACATAGAAATATATCATCTATTCTTTTAATAAGGAAAAGGAATGACATGTATATCATTTATCCATCATATTATGTCATCATATCAAACTTTTCTTGTGACACTCATTATCTTGTCATGTCACCTATGAAACATTCTTGTTTCAATTTTTTGGCCTTAGCCAATCTGCTAAACAGATAAGGAATTACATCCAACATGTACTCATATATCATTGATACATGCATTAAGTTATTACAAATTCTGTGTTATTAATACAGGCATTGGACTACTTCCAATCCTGTGTCATCATTGTAGGCATTGAGCCTCTTTCAAGTATTGGACTCTTCCAAACCTGATTACACCGCCAGGCATTGGACACTACCAATACTGATTTCACAGCCAGATATTGGACTTTAACCAATCCTGATTACAGGCATTACACCTCTTCTAGGTATTGGACTTCTCCAAACCTGATTAAACCGCCAGGCATTGGACTTTAACCAATCCTGATTACACCGCCAGGCATTGGACTTTAACCAACCCTAATTACACAGCCAGGAAGTGGACTCTAACCACTCCTGATTATAGGCTTCATGCCTCTGCCAGGTATTGGACTCTAACCAATCCTGATTACACAGGCAGGCAGTGGACTTTAACCACTCCTGATTTCATAGCAAGGCATTGGACTTTAACCAACCCTGATTACAGGTATTACACCTCTGCCAGGTATTGGACTCTTCCAAACCTCATTACATGGATCATGGAATATAAACTCCTTTGACCCATCATTAATCATCTTGGTGTCTCTTACTATGCTATAATTGTTCTCATGGCTCATAAAGCCCATAAAGCATCTTTTCACCTCTCATTAGGCAACATCTAATCATATGGATCACAGGGCCATTCAACATCTTATCACCTATCATTATGCAACAAAATCATTTTATCTAATGTAATATAAAAGTAACACCACTGCTCCCTCACTAGGGTTAGGGATTGATGTTCACATCACATTAGGGCTTCTCATGTCCCATTACCCAATTTAGGGTTAGGGTTTTCCCATCTCACATTAATTAGGGTTTCATACTCACATTATTAATTCAACTTTTAATATGTTGCTCCACACCTCTAGGAGCATTCAAAGATATCATAAGTATTTGTTTAAGATCACAAATCTCATCATATATCATTAATGATCATCAATTCAAAGTATGAGTTCATTTCTCATCCTTATCATGGTATGATTACATCATACTCCTTGATTTTGTTTAGCCCCATTCTCAAGGTATATTAGTCAACATTTATCAAAGTACATTGAGTTTATTACATCTTTATTGTAACAATTGCATAGCACACCCTTCATGTGTTTCTTATCAAAGAATGTTGGATTAGAGGTCCATAGAGGTATGCTTACCCTGAAATGTTGAATGTGATATATATCATGTCTTGATGTATCACTTTCTTCTCATTTCCATCTTACTTAAGTTAATCAACAAACCTTATATTAAGGTATTTCCCTCTTAATTCTTTATCCACTAACTTGTCACTTTCATCATATGGTGCATAGGTCACACATTGGGACTGTCCAATTATCTTTAATGATATGGACTTAACCAAAGGTTAGGCATTGATGATATAGATTAAATCATTATCAGCCACTTTAGGTATTTCAACCCATAGGATGTTATCCACTCCATTATATAATATTGCATACATCACTCCTAAGAGTTTCATACCCTCACCATTGTAAGATGTATAGGGTTCTTACACATACATGAAATTAGATATATATAATAATCTAAGCATCATATTGTCCTTTAGACCCTTATTCATTAGGGTATCAACAATATCATTCATATAGTTCATCAACTTTACCCTTCATGGTTATAACATCCTCATCTTAATTGATTGTAATAACCACATCCTACTTTAGTATATTGGCCATTATACCATGATTATGGTTGCACATAACATTATATGGCATCATCCTAGATTTAAGTCTCACTTCACATCATTCTTTAGGGTTTCCATAATACTACTCTTAATTAGGGTTTCACATGACATTACCCTAGATTAAGGTTTCTCATAACATTAATCTTAATTAAGGATTCTCATAACATTACCCTCAATTAGGATTTATCATGGATTCACCATCAATTAGGGTTTATATTCAATGACCCATGATTAGGGTTTACTATTCACCCCAAGTAGGAGTGATCATCAAAATACCTTGAATTGAGGTTTGTCATGTCATCACTATGAATTAGGATCATACCATCATCAAGTATTGGGATTACTTCCATTAATTCCCTCAGTTAGGGTTATGATTCATTATCCTTCATAATTAGGGTTTCATGATCTCACTATCATGTATCATACCATAGTTATACATTCATCTATAATAAAAGTCCATTACATGATTAACATTCATGTAGGAAGTTCTTTCTCTCTCATCCTCTATAAGATGATGTTTTACTTTAGCCTTGATTAGGCTGAGTCAACTCAATCTTGAAGAAAAATTGACATCATGGGTTATGTCATCATCACCATGATCATTAAAGCTTAATTACTTAATGGGTACTAATCACCCTATCTCGTTAAAGGTACCATTATTATAAACACCATTAATTTACATCATGTAATTGACCACATAAACCATTGACCTTTATTCACCTTTAGTGTACATACAATTTGATTAATTACCTTCCAAATGATCTTGGTCACTTAGACCTCAAATAGTCTTGACCAATCAGACCTCAAATGGTCTTGGTTTAATACTCAAAACCGTTTAGAAAAGGTGGTCATTGAAACCGTTTGCTAAAGTAACCACTTGAGATCGTTTGCTAAAGTAAGGGTTTGAAACCGCATGAACTCAATTTGGTTTGGGATCGTTTGGTCCCAAACGGTCTTGAGACCGTTTGGTCCCAAATGGTCTTGAGACCGTTTGAATTCAAACGGTCTTAAGACCATTTGGTCCAAACCTCCTCAAAACCGCAAGGACCAAAAAGGGTTTCAACCATTCAAATTAAATTAGGGTTTCCAATGTTGGTTTCCTTCATTGATTGTAATCATATTATCACTCATCAAATGGACCTATCACCATACCTCAATTGAGTTAATTAGGTCAACCTTCAACTGATTTGACCCTCAATTGAACCTCAATTGATCATCAATTAGAATGTGAATCAATTGGTTTAGGGTTTGGAATCATTGATCCTTCAACATTAATCAATGTGAGATTGGTTACTTGGAAACAATTGAACCTTCATCCAAGTTGGGCATGACCTGACCCCAAACGGTCTTGAGGTCGTTTGGATGACCTAAAAATGGTCTTGAGACCATTTTCCCATGTCAACATCAAAATCCAAGTCAACCAATTAGAGTTTGGATCATTGGATTGATCACCAACTCAGCATTTGATTGCACTTCAACTTAGTACCTTTAGATCTTCAAACACCTAACCATAGTCAACCGTAGACCTCCAAACGGTCTTGGGTGACCCCAAAACGGTCTTGGGATCATTTGGATGACCCCCAAACGGTCTTGAGACCGTTTTCCCATCACATCATCATTAACCATGTCATTCAATTAGGGTTTGGACCCTAGGATTGATCACCAAATCAACAATTGATTATACTTCAACTTAATATTTTTGGACCTTCACTTTCTCAACCATACCTAACCCTAGACCTCCAAATGGTCTTGATACCGTTTGGGTGATCCCCAAACGGTTTTGAAACCGTTTGGGTCAATCAACCCAAAGCATCAACTTATTCAATTGCAAAATCAGCACTTAGCCGATTAGGGTTTATACCATATGATTGAATCTTCAAATGCCTAACCATACTCAACCTTAGACCTCCAAACGGTCTTGGTTGACCTCCAAATGGTCTTGAGACCATTTGGGTGATTCCCAAACGGTTTTGAAACCGTTTGGGTCAATCAACCCAAGTTTCAAACTCATTCACTTATGAAATCACAACTCAACCTGATTAGGGTTTAGGTGATTGATTGACCTTCAAATCATGAACCAATTGGAACTAACCAATCATAATTGATGGTTCATTAACCTAAATCATTTTCAACAGATCTATGAATGGTCAACCCTGGTCAACACCACCAAACGGTCTGAAACCGTTTGGCCTCATGCGGTTTGGTGAAACTGTTTCCCCTCAAACGGTTTGAAATCGTTTGCTCCCAAACGGTTTGGGAAACCGTTTGAGCAACTCTTTTGAAACCGTTTGCCTTGGATATTTGGAGAGGTGTGTGCTTATCATCTTCAACCTCTAAACTCACGAAACCTTCTGTGGTTTCCATGGTGATTGCATCCATCAACCAAATCGATTATGGTAAATGTAGAAAAGATCATTATTTTATATGGAATTGAATGCAATAACAAAATCAAGGGTTCAAGTTATAAATCCCACCTCCAATTGAGCTCCAAAGCTCCACGCTCATGGAAACAATGGTGGATGAAGATCTTGAAACTCCCCCTAGGCTCGTCCTCAAGCTTTTGGTTGAAAAGTTTGGCTAGGGTTGAAGAGGAGATCGAATTAAGAAGAAATCAATGATTTACTTTCAATTTCCACCATGGAATCAAGGGGAAAAGAGGTCAAGAACCTTACCAACAGGTTGGGGTCGTCCTAATCCTGTTCCTTAGATTCTCTTGGGGTTGGCCAAGGCAAAGAAAGAAAGGAAATCCAAAAAGAAGTCCTTAAGTGAGTGGAAAAAGGGATATGTATAAGGAAATCCCAAGGAGAGAGAAAATGGTATTATTTCCTTTAATTCCCAAAATAATTTCCACCAAATCCCCCTCCATTTCTTGGCCACGAAGCCATATTCATGTTCTTGCAAAACCTCTTCATTATTCAAGAATAAAGGGAAAAAAAATTAAGCACCTTAACCCTTATAATATTAATATCCATTTTTAGTGGAATTTCTTTTTCTTATAATAATGGTGAGTGGAATTTCACCTCCTTAGGATATGCTCGTGCCTTTTCAAGGCTTAATCTCGTCCACACAAATCTTAATCCAACCATTTTAATTTTGTTTGAAGGCCCCTTCAATTATTTTATTTATTTTTGCATTAAATTGAATTAGGGTTCCAATTAGGCTTAAATCTTGATTATTTTAATATCAAGATTCTCTCTCCTCCAACTTAATTCAAATGAGGCGCCCCCCTCATTTTATTTGCTTTACATGATGCCAAGAAATATTAGGGACCTTATTGAAGTGGTAATTTGCATATTGAACCCTAGGTTTTGGGTAAATTGCACATTACACCAAAACTCGGTTTAAATACACAAACATTGCTTTATCAGCTCTTTCTTGGTACTCAGGCTACCACAAGCCATACCTCTGCATCATCTTCATTCTCATGATGCTTCAACACATGAGGAACATCTTATCATGCAACATTTGCAATTTAACCCCTCAACTTGGGTAATTTGCACTTTAGTCCAAAATAAGCAAACATTGCTTCAGCATTATCCAAACAGGACCAAAATTGAAACATAAGTTCCTCTAGAGCCCTAATTACTTTTCAAGAAGTAATAGCAAGATTATAAATAACTTTATTAGGCAAAACACCTAGGGTTAAAACATAACCCATATCAGGGATGTTACAATTACACTCACATATCCCTTTCTTCTTATCAAATCTATTGGATCAATATCTTAGGGTGTGTCAATCACACTTATAGAGAAGAAGTCAACCTCAACAACAATAGCTCTACCAAGGAATGCAACTAGGGCATAATCTAACCAACAATCAATGGCAATGGATTTATTTGTTTAATTTTACCTGGATATTATCATGTAGTCTAGTACAACCATAACAAAGTATGACCTAATAATCTTTGTCCATATCCTATTCTATTTTACTATTTCATGTTTGTGCACACATCATTTCACATTGTCATTCTATTTTTCTTGTAGAATACAAAACTTTATCTTCTTAACTTGTTATTTCATTAATATTCTTACTTATTTTTCAATTGTAATATAATTCATTAAATTCATTATGATAGTAGTCCAATTATAGAGACATCTTACATAATTTATCATTCAATCCTTCCATACTCTAGTAATTCAAGACACTAGGTCTCATCATATGGATACCTATTATCCTTAGGAGATATTTGGCCACAAACGTCTCAAGATGTTGTAAACAATGCATAAACTGAACCTTAGCAATCCCAATCATGCTTCCTTCTTCTAGTTGAAATTAGAGATACATCTGTAAGTAGGTCTGTGTATACACATATATCCACAAAATCTATACCCTTTAAACCCATCAAGGGTCTATATTTTTATACATACGTATCTGCAAACCCACAATTAAGAGGGTCCACTGATGGGTATATTTGAACCTAGACATGTGTATATATTGTATGTAGATAACTATTTAGATAACATGTTATTTATATCATTGGATTCATAATTAAGATCTCTACAACATTGTATACGTTAAGGAGCAAGGAAATATTACCGATAAGGTTTAAATTAAATGGAAACATAGTGGATCATTTAAGCATAAAACATAGATCAATGTGCAAATTACAACCATGCATGGTGTAATTGATCATTGAGGTGACCAAATTGGAGCATCTTGAACTTACAAAAATGAAGTTAACATTAAATTGATTAAGAATGATGATTTATGTGAGAAGAATAGTATAAAAGATGATAGAGATATCTAGTTTGTCACAATATGATTCTACAATCCATAGAGCCTTCCATGTAAATGATGGGGGTTCCATTCTTTCTAATATGATTAACTCAACCCTTCAAATCCATAATGAGGTTTCCATATTTGGATAGTTGTGGTGCGGCAACAAATAACATGCTCAGTTGAACATGAACAAATGCCCTAGGTATAACCTAATTTCAATAATTAAACCTCATCAATGAAGTAGCAAGTAACTAGTATTAGGACAACCTAGATATAGTATCATAGATTATTGGAGTATCGAGATATCATTTAAAATATGATCACATCTCAAGAGTGTTGGTTTAACTACAATATAGGTTTTAATCATGATAATTCATTATTATGTAAAGGAAATCTTGTTGGTCCACTCACCCTACAAACCTAAGGGGAAGGATATATCATGTTCAAGGTTCCATCAACTAACCCACTATGTTATCATATTATACTTAAACCTCCTATTCACATTAATTTATCTCAACTCAGCATATTTCATTTGACACTCATCTATGAAAATCAACATATAGTACGTTTAGAAAATCATAAATCAACATGAACACATAAATAGAGACATGTCAATATGTACTATTTTAAATTACAACTTCAACATAATAATCATCATTTATGAAGTTCACTTCTCAACTCAACTAAAACTATATTCCCAAAAAACCAACATAGTTAATCACAACATTTAACATCTTACTTTATTTTCACTGATTTAACTACTCATCGTAGTATTTTAAGCATCACAAATAGTGTATGTTCACTTAATCGAGTAAATATTCCACTATCTCATAACTCATTATTAACCCACTTTATTCAATGTCAAGTGCTAGCGTTATATTTTAGGTCAAAAATCATGATATTCCAAAAGTATCTTTGAATATACTTTCATCCATTACTTTATGTCAATTTCTAGTATAATTTGGTTTTTCCCTATACATATTCAATATATTTCCATATAAATACAATAAATCACTATAACTACTAATGAAGCAAACATGTCCTTTTCTATGATACTCATCCCTATAATTTTTCATTCTATGTTGGAAAGAGTTGATTTTACATCAATTTGAATTTTTAAATGTTAATTTATAATTGCATACTTTGATAATTTAACCAAAGAGAAACTAAAGATGTTTTATATAAATTAACAAGAATCAAGATTAAAGAGCTAGTCTCTAATTTGTCAATCATAAACTTGGATGTTCATATTGCATATACATTTATGTCATCTAATCAGTTTATACATCCACACTATAATGTAACCCTCACATTTAACTTGTACTAATCATCACATTAAAATCACATGTCTTAAGACATGTTTAAACTTATAAACAAACATTGATATAACATTCTGGATAATTTTCATATATAAAAAGATATGTTAGTGATATGTACCCAGTTATTTATAATTACAGATGATTCAGTTTTTACCTCATCACTAGATCCTCATCCTTTTATTCACTTCCTCAACTCTCATTTAATCCTATTTTGAGATATAAATTAATTAAATGTTGTTGTAAGTTCAACATTCTCCTAGAGAAAATTTTCCTTCTATTCTCATCTAGGATTGTGAAATAAGTTATATTTCATCTAAGTATAGCATTCACATACATATCCTTTGAAAGATCCAAGTATTGGCATAGGAAATGTGAGCATTGGATATCATTCATTAAAGCAATATTGTTTTGTATATACATAGCAATAATGTAATGTTAACTCTATATACATAGCAATATTTTGTTCTAGCCAAGTATATACAAAATAATATAATGACAATGTGACATCTTATACAGAATAACCACACCACTACCGGTTAATATTGTCAGTACGATTATAGTGTGAGTTTATTTTTCATTTAGTGTGTCTAATCCATTTTAATAACCATTAAAATTAAGAGTATTGATATAGAACACACCATATACACCAGGACTCACACCCCAACCTCGGGACCATGCGACAAATAATAGCCACACATGCTATTTTAATTTTTGCGTATTCCCAAAGCTCTGTCCGCACAATGCTAGTTTTTAAAAATAACAGTGCTAGAAGATGAAGAGGCGCTGGTTCAAAAAAAATTCAAACTTGGGGCTATAAACATTGGCCCTCTTCCTCATTTTCACGTGATTCCTTGCAGCTTCTATTTGCCCTCACGCTGTCGTTCCGCCCACCTGCCGCCGCTACGCCCCCCGTCGTCGCCCCTATGCCCCCGTCGCCGCCGTCGCGCCCCCTCCGTATTGCTCCGCCCACTCGCCGCCGATGCGCCCCCTGCCGTCACCGCTGTTGTGCCCCCACTGCCGCCGTCGCGCCCCCCTCTATTTCGCTCTACCCACCCGCGGCTGGTGCGCCTCCTGTTGCCGCCGTTGTACCACCGCCACCGCCTCCGCTCCCCCCTCCGTCTTGCCCCCGTCGTTCCGCCCACCCGTTATCATGACGTCCAGCCTCCTTCCACGCACAGCTTCCAGCCGTTGTTGTCACGTCTATCCCTCCACCACCACACCCACCATTGTTGTCACGTCGAGTCATCTTCGTCCCAGCCGACCGTCGTATCCAAGATGTGAGCGCGCCCAGGTTGAAGTGAGGTCCAACTCGCCTCTACGCCTAGATTGCACTGATGATCTTCGTCAAGCCTACTCCGCCATCGAGTTTCGTCGTGTCGTGACTATGTCACCTCCTCCGCCATAGAATATCAACATAACACCACCACGTTGATGTGTCCCATGCCAATGGCCACCTGGGTCATTCGTTGGTGTTGTAATTTTTGTTCATTTTAGTTGTTGGTCCTAATTTTGGCATTCTAATGTACAAAAATTGGACATTTATTGAAGAAATTATGGTACTATGACATTTGTAAAGGAGTATTCATTTCGTTCCAAAATGAAAAATGTTATTATTTTTTCATCTTATGCAATACTGTAGATTTATACGGTTACAATGTAACATTTTGAAATAATAACAAATGTCTATTGTGCTTTGTTATTATATTTTTTAATCACAAAAGTTTTCAGATCATAAATATAGTTCTAATTTATATTTGGTATTGTTTAGGATATTTTTTGGTAGTGCAATGAGGATCAATGTGTACTTTATTCATATTTGCAGCAAAATATGACAATGTCAACTAGAAGTGGAGGGAAATAAAAAAAATTGAATTCAAATGCAAGTGGGGGGAAAATGAAAAAAAGATTTGTTATGTGGCAAGGAGTGGTTGGGTGGTGGGTGGTTGAATATAATTATTATTTTTATTACAACAGTTGTATGCATGCAACCATGCATCAACAATAGTGAATTTTCGCCTTGACGATTGTGTCGCATTTGATATGCATTTTTTAGTATGTTACCATTGTATATTTAGCATTGTATTAGATACATTTAAGTATTAATTTTGAACTTAACAAAAAAATATGATAATATAGACATTATATGCAGTGGCTACATGCATGCAATAATGATGCATGCAATTTTTTATTGGTCAATGAAAATTTACAATTGTCGTAAGACAAATCGAAATTTTGACTGTACGCATTGTGTTAGTTCATATCTGGTATAAATGTTAAAAAATTTTGGCACTACGTTGAATATATTTAAGTACTGGTTCTGGATTTAGCCGTAAAACGTGTACAAAAACGTATGTAGTCACCCTATCATCGTCCATGTCGCATAGTGCGGATAGTTGTGCATATATTTTGGCACTACTATGAATAAGATTAAGTACTTAATATTTTTAGTACATTTATCAATTAATTTAAATTGTGAAATGTTATATTGTGACACCATAAAATATTTTTTTAGCGTGACGATATTATTTTGTTAATTTTTTCTTAGATAAAATCAAATAATATTTTCACATATGTAAAATGAATCATATATATATAATAGGTAGTTTTGTATTTTATTTCGTTAGTCAAATCGAAAATCTGACTCTACGCACTGTGTTAGTTTATATTTGGTATATTTGTTAATGATTTTTGGCACTACGTTACATATATTGAAGTATTGGTTCTGGACTTAGCCGTAAAACGTGTATGTAGTCATCCTATCCAAAAGTTGAGGGAATTCAAAAAAAAAATTAAATATTCAAATTTATTGCTTTGTGTGAAAAGTAATAAATGCAAATAATTTGGTGGTGGTTGTTTTATTGCAGCGTTTTAATACAACGACACATTAACTATTGCACTTTTTCGGAGTCTGTGTGATGGAAGTGGTGTGCTTGAAGTAATTTTCCTAAAATTAACTCGGTAACGATAGAGGTTTAGTAGGACCCGCGCTGCTTAAACTCCAAGCTGCAGGTTCCTCCTCAGCCATAAAACAAGCATAATTCTCATTTCACTTCCCCAATAAAGTAATGTCCATATTCCGTCAGACCCCAATACGTTTATATTATTAGAGAGTCACAATTTTCTTGTTTAACGAGCACCTCATTCGTAGTGCCGCACCACTGATCCCTAGCAAAACGGCCTCTACAGTGGTCCTTCAGGGCGTGATTTGTGCCATAATCATTATGAACAATTATAAATTAACCATGCTGGCATCTATCCACCATACTATAAAGATATTCCTTGAAATGTCAAGTTGGATGCACCTCGACTATCACATATAAGGATCTACGAAGATTTTTAGGATATGTATCTCCACCTCAACCACCATTTTATCTTCCCCGCCCCTAGCTACCGGACATCTCGTGGCAGAGCGAGCCCAACACCCGTGGCCCAGTGGAACACCCTTGCCCAATGAGAAGGAAGATGAGAGATATTGCATGGGATAACTCAAGCCTAAGCTCAAGGAAGGCTATCCGTGTCTTCTCACTCCGCCTATCACCGACTAAGGCAATTGTATATATACATCTCGTCTCAGCTAGTGTTACTCACTGCAGCTTGAACAACATTACCACCCCTACTGCAGTCTCTAGCTTCACCCGCCAGCAGCTAATCATTAGCAATGGCAGCAGCATCGAGCATGGCTCTGTCTTCTCCCTCATTGGCTGGCAAAGCCGTGAAGGTCGCCCCGACAACATCAGAGATTCTCAGTGGCGGGCGCGTCACTATGCGCGGGAAAACCGTCGGTAAGCCTAAGCCCGTCTCATCCGGCAGCCCGTGGTACGGTGCAGACCGTGTCAAGTACCTGGGCCCATTCTCTGGTGTGGCACCATCCTACCTCACTGGCGAGTTCCCAGGCGACTACGGCTGGGACACCGCAGGGCTCTCAGCCGACCCAGAAACTTTTTCCAAGAACCGTGAGTTGGAGGTGATCCACGCCCGCTGGGCCATGCTCGGCGCCCTCGGCTGCGTCTTCCCAGAACTCCTTGCCCGCAACGGTGTCAAGTTCGGCGAGGCCGTGTGGTTCAAGGCTGGATCACAGATCTTCAGTGAGGGCGGCCTGGACTACTTGGGTAACCCAAGTCTCATCCACGCTCAAAGCATCCTCGCCATCTGGGCTACCCAGGTCATCCTCATGGGCGCCGTCGAGGGATATCGTGTTGCCGGTGGCCCCCTTGGAGAGGTTGTTGACCCCCTCTACCCAGGTGGAAGTTTCGATCCATTGGGCTTAGCCGACGACCCAGAGGCATTTGCTGAGCTCAAGGTCAAGGAGATCAAGAACGGTCGTCTTGCCATGTTCTCCATGTTCGGCTTCTTTGTCCAGGCAATTGTCACCGGCAAGGGCCCTCTCGAGAACCTTGCCGACCACCTTGCTGACCCAGTGAACAACAACGCCTGGGCCTTTGCCACCAACTTTGCCCCCGGCAAATGAGCTTTGCTGACCATTGCAATGAAAAAAATGCTGGATTGAACAGATCGACATGTACATTTCATAGGTGAATTTGTATAATTCCCGGTTATATTTGAGATGCTTTCTACGTGAGGCATGCGTGAATAGTTTATCTCATCCGGTTTCAATTATATGTACAATTATACCTATGAATATGTTCTTACCACTACATTTTTACATTAATAACTTATCTTTTCCTAGAAATTGAATAGAGACTTTGAAGTTCTACCGCAAGGGGGATCAAATTAGCACTTCAATTAACAATTGAAATAAGACTTGTCTTAATTAAACATTCACAAAATTCTTTAATGAGCCAATTTCATTGATGAAATTAAATGGGTCCAAATCTTCTCTACCCATTGTCTGTCCCAACCTCTGTCCGACAATATCTGATCCGTTTACTTGTGGGCTCCACAACAAAGTGTGCGGCTGGGATGTGCAGGGCACAATGTCCCAGGCACAGAGGATGTGAACCGAAATTAAATGATATCCATCATAAGAGTTACTGCAACAATGAATGAACCAAGAAGAACTGTCATAATAAAGCATAGAGTTTAAAAGATAGACATAGAAATTCCTATAATAAAGCATAGACTGAGTCCCAATTAATTTTTACATTTTATAAATTTGAGCTATAGCACCATCGCTTCCTTCTACTTTCAAATCCTAATAATAACGTTGCTACCTTTCTCAGTTAAAAAGTATTCATCTAAATTTTAATGAACAACCCTCTTCTAGCATATAGCCATTAAAGTAGGATTGGGCATAAAATTGAATTCGACAACTACACCAAACCAGACTTTACTAGACCACACATTCTACTCTAGTTAGGTAGGTAGTGTGGTCAAGTTTTGTCCATAAATTATTTCAAACGATCTTATGTTGTCTGGTCAAAGTTTAAGGGAGCAATTAACCACTTAGACTAAACTCGGCCGGCTACATTACAAGATTCATATGCTTACTATAATAAATATAATTCAACATAGATATATTATACTAATGCAAAATAAAAAATCATGTGGCATGCTTTCTTATAAAGTGAACCCAATATATTATAAAATAAAACATGAACACATATGAATAAACTAATAGAACCATCACCTCAATCATCTCTACTAGTTGACTAAAATTTAGTTTTCTTCCAAGCAGACTCGTATCCACCTCTTAACAACTTCACATCTTCCAATGAGACATGTACCCACCTCTTCACAACTTCACATCTCAACATGTTTAGTAAAAGTTAGTTTTCTTCCAATGAGACTCGTACCCATCTCTTCACAACTTTACTAAATGAAGGATTATTTTAGGCCTTATAATATATTGACGACAATAGCTACACAATTGTGTGTTAGGACTTATCAAACATTGTTGGTTTTGAACTAGACTTAAGCAAACTTGATCATATTTTTGTAGTTGAATTTAAGTTTGTTTTGGATTCTCCCACCAGTTAAGTTTTGTCTTTAATTTTCTTTTATCACTAAGGTTAGTCTAATATGTGGTTATGGGGCCAAACTAGACTTGACCGGAACACACCAACCCCTAATAGAATGTCCCAATATCAAATAACATAGATTGAATGCCTATTTACTATTTTATTATATAAATTTAAGATATAGCATCATTTTTGTCCTTTAGTATCAACTTTTAATGATAAAATTGCTACCTTTCTCAGTTACAAAATTTTCATCAAGATTTGGAATGGAGCAACCATGCTCTACCAAATTACTCAAATCACAATTGTAGTTGACATATAAAGTCATCTAATGTGATGAAATTTTGAATATATTAATCAATACTGATATTATCATTCAACATAAATATATATAGGAAGATTTATAAAAACCCACTATAGATGCATTTACATATTAATTTCCAATCAAGAAATCCAAGTCCATTTTGTCAACGTAATTTAATTTGAATAACAATAATAGTCATTT
The DNA here is from genome assembly GCA_963693085.1 of Alisma plantago-aquatica. Classification (NCBI taxonomy): domain Eukaryota; kingdom Viridiplantae; phylum Streptophyta; class Magnoliopsida; order Alismatales; family Alismataceae; genus Alisma; species Alisma plantago-aquatica. The sequence goes on from OY856413.1 coordinate 1,059,887,298, forward strand.
ATATGGAATCTTAGTAACAAAATATAATAATCATTAAATACAAGGTATTGCCAATTGTTCTATTTTTCATATACACAAACATCGAGGGATCATTCACAAATCATTCGAAACCTATATAGTAATTGATTTGAGACTCACTTATCATAGATTTATTTTTGTGTAAATTCTACCATGTTAGAATCTCTTACAATGGGAACAAAGCACTCACCTAAACACATAAGGTCTTAGATGTTATCATGTTGTTGACTTTTTTTTAAAAACTAGATGAACTTTCTATGAACTCATTAACTTGTCCTTCTTTGACAACTATCATATTTGGAATGTTGACTTGTAAGAAGAGATTGAGGGATAATATTTTAGATATATAATGAAGGGAATTAGAGGATTTTGGAGTTCAACATACTAGAGGTAAAAATATTATTTTAGTTAAATTCATTAGTCAATTCCACCACTTACAACAAGAAAAGGTCCAACTACAACCCAACTCTATATCTCACACACTAAACCCTAATTCATCTTAGCACAACTATATCCAAGTCTCTAAGGATGGAACAAAGAAAAAACATTCAATTTCATGTTTAGATGGTTATAATGGTGATTATGGGCATGGGATTCTATTTAAACCCCCTTTTGTAAGGAGTGGGATCCCAAAGGGGAACCACTCCCCACTAAAAATTTGAAGAACAAAACATCCACCCCAAACATACTCATAAGTTATGCTGAAACGGGTGTAAAATTTTCAAATCTGGTGAATGATATTCAAAACAACCAGAGTGTAACAACAGAAGAAAATAATGACTATATTCAGTTTCTCAACAAGTTTATGAAATTATATCTTAATCTCCCACATAGGGTTTACATGTATGATACTACAAAAGGATCTAAGATACAGGGAAGTCTAAACTATAACAACTTTGTCTCCAAGCTTTAACTACTTAAGCTATGTCCATATTTTCATGCCGTATCAACCAAGTCCTTCACCTAGGGTTGGAAGCATACCCCAGCAAGAAAAGAAAAATAGAAGACATCAACAAAGGCTAGTATGTGCATACTATATAGGAGATTGAGCAATTTATAAAGAATAAAGGATAATAAATATAATAGGCTTCCCTTAGAAAAGTAAATTACTACCTGAAGGGGGCATAAAAGAAATGAACAACAAAATAAGAGTGAAGCAATAGAGTATATAAAAAAGGCTTTCATGTATTTCACTTGTGACAAAACTAGATAGTATAAACATGCAGGTAGGAAATAGCACATCTATCCTAAATGTGGGGTGTGAGGGAACTGTATACATCCACTCTAAATATGGGGTGGTAGGGTCTGTCAACATCTACCTGGGTAGGAATTTAACATCTGCCCAATTATATAAATATGCAGGAATTTAACATATGCATTCATATTTGGGAATTTAACATCCACACAAAAACACATGCAACATTATACTAGTAGTCACCACATGACGCATACCAAAATAATAAAAAACAATAAACCAAATAAGGAGGATGAGAACATCCATCAAGTATAAAGTGAGATCAGAAGATTCATGCCATCACATAATGTGCCATATAAACATCCACTACCAAGGTGGGCAAAGAAGCACATATCATTAACTAAGTCCAGCATTCACAATGAATAAGAGAGAGTCTAAAAGAATATCCATGATCATAAGATGAATATCAATTAGGGTACTTCACATGAACCATGACTTTCAAAAGAAAAGACATTATGTATAGGCTAATGTCCATAGGATCAAGAGAATGATATAGGTTATTGCTCAATATAGACAAGTAGGAGATGCAAACATACATAAGAGAGGAAATAGATTTATTACTTAATATATAAATAATGTGGGATACAATCATACCTTACTTCAAAGTCTATACAAGTCCAAGATAGATCTATATCCAAGTCTAGGTCTCCAAAGCACCTAATAATCATGTATGTGAAATTAGGGTTAGATTTACATTGATTTCATAAACCCTAATTATCACCTTTTAATTATATATGAAATAGGTTATAAAAACCATGCCATATTTTAGTTTACCTTTTTCTTAGTACAAAACATATTTTATTATATTTTTCTAGCTTATGTATATTTACTTATGAATTTTGTAATTTATAACCTATTAAGAAATTCCATTAAAATTCACATGTTAATCATTTTGGAATGAGGCAATAAAACTTATACCATTAGATAGAGTATCTTTTTTTTAATTCAATGTGTATTTATCTGTAATTTTTGGATAAGTTGATAATTAGTTCTGATTTTTACAAAAGCGGCCAATCATGTAATTCCATGTCAGTAAAACCACCGAGAGAGAGGAAGAAAGGGGCCCGACCCTACTGACTCAGCCCAATCAGAGATCGTCGTGTCAGTAGGTCAAGGGTTGGTTAGTGACTCATTTGACCAGCCAAAAACATAGGGAAAAAGAGGCAAAATGACGATTTTACCCTTGTGTAGAAAATAAAGGAAAGCAGAGAGTGAAAGGGGAAAAATGAGGAAGTGCACAGGGGGATTCATCCCTAGGTTAATGCAACCATGGCCGCTCCAAGTAGCTGGCCAAGATTAAGGAAATCCATGAAGCACGATGATCTGGGAAAACAAGTACACTGAAAGCTAGAGAAGCAGGAGACAGACTTACCGGTCGTATTAATTTAGATACTGGCTCAACAAAGCACTACAGAATATCGTCACCGGTGAACTCCATGCTGCAAGCCCACGATCATGATGGGAAGGGGTTGAGTTGGAATTGAGGTGACCACAAGATGGAATAGAACCCAGGGGTCAACAGAGTAAGGGTATATATAGGTGTGGTTGGGAGGAACTCAAAATAAGCAAGTCGTCAGAGAAGCAACTTGCCCAAATTTGGGAAAAACAACATCAAAAGGAATATAGATCACATGTTTAGGATCATTTTCTGTAGAATCAAATAAAGAATCTAATGTCGACGAAAACTCACGAAAAGACCAAGATAGAGAGATAAATCGTTGACCGATTACATAAGAATCAACGGGTTACTATACCAATCCGACTCGGGGTTGAAGATGAGTTTAGAGCCATTCGATCAGAGAATCGACAACCCAGATCAAATGGTTGAAGACTAATTCGATTAAATAAAAAGTGACAGATTAAATATGATACCATAATATATTCGACTAAAGTGTGTTGACATTAATCCCTTATTTTCTCTCTCCTCCAAAATGGGTGCAAACAAACTCCTAACTTAATGGAATTTTGTGTGGAGGATAATTAAGGCATGTATATTCTAATTATGTAATTATATTTGCCTTTTGGGAACTATTAATGTGTTAAATAAATCAAATATTATTTTCTCTTTCCTCATGAATTAATGGCTTTAAGATTCTCCAAAATAAATGAAACTTCACCCACAAGTCATATTTAATGTGTTGGACACAAATTTGCCATCAATTTTACATGTTGGAGTTTTTGTGCATTTCTTTAATATTTGGAAGGTTCTTCACACTTTCTCTCTCCTAACTTCATATTTATATTAAAGATTATCCAAATTACATGAAAATTCACAAAAAGGCATATTTTAATGTGTATATTATGAATCTAATATTATTTTCCTTTTTTGGAGTCATTTAATATTTTATTTTCTATTTGGATAAAAACTTATATTTCCTTTCCTAGAAATTACAAGAATTATAATTATTATGCAAATAAGTTGAAGCTTGACTCCCAAGTTAATTGGGACCCAAGGAACATGATTCTTAACTTAGATTCCATTTTAGAGATTTCTTTTTAGGAGATATGTCACATCTTTATTAGCATGGCCATTATTATATTATTTCATCATTAACCCAATTATCCATCCAATTATGTTCCTTATTTTCATATTATCACTAAAGGAATTATTATGACATATTTGATGTGTCCATTAATGTCCTAAGATTAATGTGAGAACATTAGGTTTCATTAAGGTGATTTATACATACATTAGCTCATTAATGTTATAATAAACATCTTTTAGGTCTAACCTCAACCTTGTTTGGCAAGATACAAAAGTTCAGAGTTCTAGGGTAGGGTCCAAGATCTGGTATGTTACATCACTCCAACCCTTAAAAAAGGATTTCATCCTCAAATTCTATTGATCCAGACATCAATAGCCAACTACTCTCCACCCTTAAAAATGTTTATTCTAACAAGTCAAACTAAACAACATTTAGGGTTACCCACATATCCTTTAGTTGTGGATGTTTTAGAGATTTATGTTATTCATGTTTCCAACTAATAAGCCAAAGAAACTAGGGTTCAGTTTTAGGTCCTTGTGTCTCTAACCCATCAACCCTAAGATCCAAAAAGTCATAGGGTACAAAGGGTAGGTCCACTACACCTTTATATTATCTCACATATTCCTAGTCACTTCTTCAATACTAGGGTTGAGATTATATTATAATTACATATAAGGTTTTTCTAGAAAAGCTTGGCATATCTCTTTATTGTGACTTAGTTCAAGGAATCATCGAGAAAATCATAGAACGTTTTTGTACATATAGTAGTATATTGAAAATAATTTGGTGTGAAAACTTTTGTGAGTGAAAACTGAAATCAGGGCACAAATTCAATGCGAAAACCAAGTCACAATATTCCATTTTAAGATCTCCATATCCTACCATCTCCTCATAATCTAATTGCATCCTCAAGATAAACCTCATCGCATCAAGAGATAATAATCATCTCATCATAGATCAAAGAGTGAACATCTCACCTAGAGGTCACTATCCAAGTCAAGTGTTCTAATAATGGAGACAAACTTAAAATAGTCAGATTCTAACTACCATGGGATCTGATACCATGTTGTAAGGAGTGGGACCCCAGAGGGAAACCACTCCCTACTAAAAATTTGAAGAACAAAACATCGATCCCAAACATACTCATAAGGTATGCTGAAACGGGTGCAAAATTTTCAAATCTTATGAATGGTATTTAAAACAACCAAAGTGTAGCAGCAGAAGAAAATAATGACTATATTCAATTTCTCAATAAGATTATGAAAGTATATTTTAATCTCCCACACATGGTTGACATGTATGATAAAACATAAGGATCTAAGATAGAGGGAAGTCTAAACCATGAAAACTTTGTCTCCAAGCTTTATCTCCTTAATCTATGTCCATATCTTCATGCCATATCAACCAAGTCCTTCATCTAGGGTTGGAAGCATACCCCAGCAAGAGAAGAAAAATAGAAGACATCAGCAAAGGCTGGTATGTGCATACTAAATAGGAGATTGGGCAATTTATAAACAATAAAGGACAACAAAGATAAAGAGCTTTCCATAGAAAAGTAAAGTACTACCCAAAGGGGGCATAAAAGAAATGAAAAAAAATTAGAGTGAAGCCATAGAGTATATAAACAAGGAATTCATGTGTTTCACCTGTGATAAAACTAGACAATATAAACATGTAGGTAGGAAATAACACATCTACCATAAATGTGGGGTGAGCGGGAACTGTATACATCCACTCTAAATATGGGGTGACATGGTCTATCAATATCTGCCCGAGTAGGAATTTAACATCTTGCCAAATATATAAATATGTCGGAATTGAACGTCTGCATTCATTTGTGGGAATTTAACATCCACATAAAAACACATGAAACATTATACTAGTAGTCACCACATGATGCATAACAAAAGAATAAATTAGAAGAAACCAAATAAGGATGATGTGAACATCCATCAAGTATAAAGTGATATCAGAGGATTCATGCCATCACATAATGTGCCATATAAACATCCGCAACCAAGTTGGGCAAAGAAGCACATATCATCAATTAAGTCCAACATGCACAAAGCATACGAGAGAGTCCAAAAGAGTATCCATGATCACAAGATGAATAACAAGTTGGGTACTTCACAAAAACCATGATGTTTAAAAGAAAAGACATTATGTATAGGCTTATGCCCATAGGACCAAGAGAATGATAAAGATAGGTTATTGCTCAATATAGAAGAATAGGAGATGCAAACATACATAAGAGAGGAAATGGATTTATTTCTCTGTATAGAAATAATATGGGATGCAATCATACCTTCAAAGTCTATACAAGTCCAAGATAGATCTAGATCCAAGTCTAGGTCTCCAAAGCACCTAATAATCATGTATGTGTAATTAATGTTAGATTTACATTGATTTCATAAACCCTAATAATCACCTTTTTATTATATGTGAATTAGGTCATCAAAACCATGCCATATTTTAGGTTACCTTTTTTTTAATATAAAACATATTTTATTATATTTTTCTAGCTTATATATATTTACTTTTGAATTTTATAAATTATAACTTATTAGGAAATTTCATTAAAAAATCACATTATAATCAGTTTGGAATTAGGTGACAAGACTAATACCATTAGCTAGAGTATCTTTTTCTGAATTCAGTGAGTATTTATTTGTAATTTTTGGATAAGTAGATAATTAGTTAGGATTTTTACAAAAGCGGCCAATCAAGTAATTCAATGTCAGCGAAACCACCAAGAGAGAGGAAGAAAGGGGCCCGACCCATCTGACTCAGCCCAATCTGAGATTGTCGTGTCAACAGGTCAAGTATCAGTTAACAACTCATTTGACTATCCCAAAACATATGGAAAAAGAGGGGAAATGATGATTTTACCCTTGTGTGGAAAACAAAGGAAAGTAAAGAGTGAAATGGGCAAAATGGAGAAGTGCATAGGGGGATTCATCCCCAGGTTCACACAACCATGGCCACTCCAAGTAGCTAGACAAGATTGGGGAAATCCATGAAGCATGATGATCTGGGAAAATAAGTGCTCTGGAAGCTAGAGAAGGAGGAGACAAACTTATCGGTCACATTAATTTGGATGATGGCTCATTGAAGCTTTACACAACATCATTGCTAGTGAGTTCCAAACCACAAGCTTGTGATCATGATGGGAAGGGGTTGAGGTGACCAAAAGATTACATAGAACCCAGAGGTCAACAGAGTAGGGGTATATATAGGTGTGGTTTGGAGGAACTCAAAATAAGCAAGTTGCCCTAGAAGAAACTTGTCCCAAATTTGGGCAAAACAACATAAAAGGAATATAGATCTCATGTTTAGGCTCATTTTGCATGGAATTGAACTAGGAATCCAATGTCAAAGAAAACTCATGAAAAGACCAACAATAGAGAGAGAAATCATTGACCAATTACATAAGAATCTACGGGTTACTGTACCAGTCCGACTCGAGGTTGAAGACGAGTTTAGAGCCGTTCGATCAGAGAATCAATGGCCCAGATCAAATGTGTGAATATTAATTTGATTCAAAATCCACATGATCAATTAAATATGATACCAAAATATATTTGACTAAAGTGTGTTGACATTAATTAATTATTTTCTCTCTCCCTCCAAACTTAATGAAATTTTGCACAGGCTAATTAAGGCATTTACATTCTGATTATGCAATTAGATTTTCCTTTTGGGAACTTTTAATGAGTTAAATAAATCAAATCTTATTTTTTCTTTCCTCATGCATTAATGGATTTAAGATTGTACAATATTAATGAAACTTCACCCACAAGTCATATTTAATGTGTTGGATACGAATTTGCCATCAATTTTATATGTTGGAGTTGCTTGTGCATTTATTTAATATTTGGAAGGTTCTTCACATTTTCTCTCTCCTAACTTCACATGTATATTAAATATTATCCACTTACATAAAAATTCACCCAAAGGCATATTTTAATGTGTAGATTATGAATCTAAGATTAATAATAGGTGTAAGGGATGTTCGTATGTAGGATGCCTCTTTCTTCTTCTTGATAAATTATGAATGCATTTCTATCACAAAAATATATGCTTTGGTGTTCTAGTCTCAGTTCGCTTACTAGTCAAGTATTATATTAATATTCTCATAACTAAAACCAAGGCATGTTCCATCAAGAATAAGAACAAGGGCATTGTTGTCTGAAATCATCATTACAAACACTATAGTATGGATACCCATACTTGTTCTGCACATTTATGTTGAAATAAAATTGGTATCCTCTCTAATTGTTTATTACTTGTTTTCTTTAGAGAATCATCAATGATGGGTTTATATAAAAACATTCATTAATGGTGGAAGCATATCCGAAACCAGTATATGTTGTTGGGAAAAAAACTTAAATTTCCTTTCCTAGAAATTACAAGAATGATTATTATTATTAGGCAAATAAGGTGAAGCTTGACTCCCAAGTTAGTTGGGACCTAAGGAACACAATTCTTAACTTAGATTCCACTTTTGAGATTGATTTTTAGGGGATATCTCACATATTTATTATTATGTCTATTATTATATTATTTCATCATTAACCCAATTATCCATCCAATTATGTTCCTTATTTTCATATTAGCACTAAAGAAATAATTATGACATATTTTAAGTGTCCATTATTGGCCTAAGATTAATGCGAGAACATTAGGTTTTATTAAGGTGACTTATACATACATTATCTCATTAAGGCTATAATAAATATCTTTTAGGTCTAACCTCAAACCTGTTTAGCTAAGTCCAAAAGGTCAAAGTTATAGGATAGAGTCTAAGATATGGTATGTTACAACACTCCACCCCTTAAAAAGGATTTCATCCTCAAAATATATTTATCCAGACATCAACAACAAACTACTCTCCATCCCTTAAAAATGTTTATCCTAACAAGTCAAACTAAATAACATTTAGGGTTACCCACATATCTTTTAGTTATGGATTTTTAGAGATTTATGTTATTCATGTTTCCAATTAATAAGCCATAACCTACTAGGGTTGAGTTTTAGGTCATTGTATCTCTAACCTATCAACCCTAAGATCCAAAAAGTCATAGGGTACAAAGGTTAGGTCCACTACACCTTTATATTATCTCACATATTCCTAGTCACTTCTTCAATACTAGGGTTAAGACTGTATTGCAACTATATCCAAGGTTTTTCTAGAAAAGCTTCACATATCTCTTTATTGGGACATAATTCAAGGAATCATCGAGAAAATCAGAGATTTTTTTTTACATATAGTACTATAATGAAAATCATTTGGTGTGAGAAATTTTACGAGTGAAAATTGAAATCAGGTCCCAAATTCAATGCAAAAACCAAATCATAATATTTCCATATTAAGACCTCATTATCCTACCATCTCATAACCTAATTGCATCCTTAATACATACCTCTTCGTATCAAGAGATAATAATCATCTTATCATATATCAAAGTGTGAACATCTCACATAGAGGTCACTATCCAAATCAAGGGTTCTAATAAGGGAGTCAAAATTGAAATAGTCAAATTCTTACTACCATGGGCTCTGATACCATGCTGTAAGGAGTGGGATCCCAGAGGGGAACCACTCCCTACTAAAAATTTGAAGAACAAAACATCCATCCCAAACATACTCATAAGGTATGTTGAAACTAGTGTAAAATTTTCAAATCTTATGAATGGTATTCAAAACAACCAAAATGTAGAAGCAAAATAAAATAATGACTATAATCAATTTCTCAACAAGATTACAAAAGCATATCTTAATCTCCCACATAGGGTTTACATGTATGATAAAGCATAAGGATCTAAGATAGAGGGAATTCAAAACCATAACAACTTTGTCTCCAAGCTTTATCTCCTTAAGCTATGTCCATATCTTCATGCCATATCAACCAAGTCCTTCACCTAGGGTTGGAAGCATACCCCAGCAAGAGAAGAAAAATAGAAGACATCAACAAAGGCCGGTATGTGCATACTAATTAGGAGATTGAGTAATTTATAAAGAATAAAGGACAAAAACATAAAAGGTTTCCCATATAAAAGTAAAGTACTACCCAAAGGGGGCATAAAAAATGAACAACAAAATAAAAGTGAAGTAATAGAATATATAAACAAGGCATTCATGTGTTTCACCTGTGATAAAACTAGATAATATAAACATGCACGTAGTAAATAACACATTTACCATAAATGTGGGGTGAGCGGGAACTCTATACATCCACTCGAAATATGGGGTGGTAGGATCTGTCAACATCTACCTGAGCAGGAATTTAACATTTGCCCAAATATATAAATATGCATGAATTTAACATCTCCATTCATATATGGGAATTTAACATACACATAAAAACACATGTAGTAGTCACCACATGATGCATAACAAAATAATAAACAAGAATAAACCAAATAATGAGGATGATAACATCCATCAAGTATAAAGTGAGATCAAAGGATTCATGCCATCACATAATGTGCCATATAAACATCCACTACCAAGGTGGGCAAAGAAGCACATATCATCAATTAAGTCCAACATGCACAAAGCATAAGAGAGAGAGTACAAAAGAATATCCATGATCACAAGATGAATAACAAGTAGGGTACTTCACAAGTATAATGATTTTCAAAAGAAAAAACATTATGTATAGGATAATATCCATAGGACCAAGAGAATGATAAAGATAGGTTATTGCTCAATATAGAAGAATAGGAGATGCTCCCCGCTGCCCTCCGGAGGCAGCTAGGGTTCGTGCGTGGGACTCTCCCGCTCAGGGGAGGTGGTCGGCTGTCAGCGCGTAGCCACCCTCTTCCCCTGGGTGTTCGTAGGGCGACTATCCTCTTCGTTGATCGTGTGGCACTGGGGTTGTGGCTGGCTGGCTCTCCTCTCCATTGCCTTCGTCCTCCGTGCCTTTAGATCGGGGCTTTAGGGTGGTGGAGCGGTGCTTTTCTGGGTGGTGGCTTCGTCTCTGGCGAAGCTGGTCACTTGGTGGAGGCAAGGAGATGGCCGCCACGAAGCTTTTGGCGTGGATCTGTTGGGGACGGGCATTTCTCGCTTTGCTGCTTTCGCTCTATTTTTCAGTTCAGTCTGTGTCGGCTCCCTGCCTTTCATTTTGGTCCTAGTTCTAGGTAGTTTCTTGCCTTCTTCTCGCTGTGTTCCTTCGGCGTTGGTCTCTCCCTTTGGGGTTTGGGTGTCTCTCCTTTCATGAGAGTGAAGAGATCCCTGGTTGGTCTCGTTTTTGCCTCAGGTTCTTTTCTGCTCGAGCTGTGCCATGGATGATAGAGTAAACAATCGGACGGAATCTCGGTCGGGTTCATGCTTAATGTCGCTGCCTTATGCTCAATTTGAAGGTATTTCTCACAATAGCTGCTTTGGTTAGCCACGAAGAAGAGAGTTCTATGCAAATGTGTTTCAATCTCGTTCCAATATGAGTGGTAGTGGTGTTAGATCTATGTTCATGACTGATCTAGGTTTCTTCTGGTTGTACTTCTCTACTTGTAGATGGCGTATGTCTTGAGTAATGAATGAATCTATTTGCTGTCAAAAAAAAGGAAGAATAGGAGATGCAAACATACATAAGAGAGGAAATAGATTTATTTCTCAATATAGAAATAATGTGGGATGTAATCATACCTTACTTCAAAGTATATAAAGTCCAAGATAAATCTAGATCCAAGTCTAGGTCTCCAAAGCACCTAATAATCATGTATGTAAAATTAGGGTTAGATTTACATTGATTTCATAAACCCTAATAATTAAATTTTTATTATATGTGAATTCAGTTATAAAAACCATGCCATGTTGTAGGTTACCTTTTTCTGAATCCAAGACATATTTTATTATATTTTTCTAGCTTATATATATTTACTTATGAATTGTATCAATTATAACATATTAGGAAATTCTATTAAAATTCACATGTTAATCACTTTAGAATTATGTGACAAGACTTATTCCAATGTCTAGAGTATCTTTTTTTAATTCAATGAGTATTTATTTGTAATTTTTGGATTAGTTGATAATTAGTTATGATTTTTACAAAAGTGGCCAATCTGGTAATTCCATGTCAGCAAAACCACTGAGAGAGGGGAAGAAAGGGGCCCGTCCTTGCTGACTCAACCCAATCAGAGACCGTCGTGTCAGCAAGTTAAGGCTCGGTTAGAGACTCATTTGACTAGCCAAAAATATAGGGAAAAAGAGGAAAAATGACAATTTTACCCTTGTGTGGAAAACAAAGGAAAGCAGAGAGTGAAAGTGGCAAAATGAAGAAGTGCACAGAGGGATTCATCCCCAGGTTCACACACCCTGGCCGCTCCAAGCAGCTAGACAACGTTGGGGAAATCCATGAAGCACGATGATATGGAAAAACAAGTGCACTGAAGGCTAGAGAAGGAAGAGACAGACTGACATGTCGTATTAATTTGGATGCTGGCTCAACAAAGCACTACAGAATGTCACCACTGATGAGCTCCATGTCGCAAGCCCGCAATCATGATGGGAAGGGGTTCAAGTGAAATTGAGGCGACCAAAAGATCGCATAGAACCCAGGGATCAACGAAGTAGGGGTATATATAGGTGTGGTTGGGAGGAACTCAAAATAACCAAGTCGCCCGAGAAGCAACTTGCCCCAAATTTGGGAAAAACAACATAAAAGGAATATAGATCACATGTTTAGACTCATTTTGTGTGGAATCGAACAAGCAATCCAATGATGATGAAAACTCGTGAAAAGACCAACGGTAGAGAGACATATCATCGATCGATTAAATAAGAATTGCTGGGTTACTGTATCAGTCCTGTAACGACCGTCTCGTGAAAACAAGATCAACGAATTTAAACTAATGTGGAAGCGTTTCGTTAGCAGCGGAAATATTGAAAATCACAAAATTTTAAAACCTTTTGTAAAGAGATCTACAATCTGTTAAACTCTTTTATAAAGAAACAAGACAAGTCATTTACAAACGGATTCACTATTACATCTCTGTAATATCACATCTCGAGAGTCACAACATCAACTACCATGTTAACTGTACAAGTAAAGATACAAAATTCTCGAGGCATTACGCCAAAAATCTTAGATCTATATATAACATCTAAAGACTCCTAGGACCTAAGAATACAGAGACGACACATAGGACAGTCTATCTACAAGGCTTGACAGACAGTGTCTCCACCTGAGGATCACTGTTGTCCCGGATGTTGTTGCTGTTGTTGTTGTTGTTGCTCACCCACTGAAGGGTTCCTTCATCCACGGCGTCTACCTAAAAAGTTGAATCCCACGGGAGTGAGACAATTGCATAATTGTCCCAGCGAGAGTTATAACTCTTCGCCAGAAACATTGTTATTGCAAGGATTAAGAAAATATTGAGCAGCAAAATTATATTTGTTTAACAGTAGGCAATTCATTGATTAAACTAAGTAGAACAGTATTCTCTAAGCAATCATTTCAATTATAATTTGATTGAATGATAAGACATATATCAATAAAGAATATGTAGACTAGTTATTTAACTAGAACATAGCAAACAATGCATCATCAATCATTGTTTCTCGTAGTTTAACCTAAGCAATTATGCCACACGGCTGATTATGTTTTTCAAACATATTTCTGCCCTGAGGAGATGAGGTATACCACTCATACTCCAACCAACCATTATGAAATCACAATCGGTACCATACATAGGTCATCAGAAGAGCCGGATTCCTATGACCTCATCTTCCTCAGTCATTGTATGGTACAACATGCAGGACATCTTGTGTCTCTGCTATAATAGTTTTCCAGGGTATTCTGGCAACATCGCTATTAGAGTTACAGTGGCATGCTGTACTCTCTTCGACATCGAGGGATTTCTTGTTTATCTCTCATCGATGCAGCATAGACAGCATCATCGGGAGATTAGTGATACATCATCCCGGCATAAACATATGATGAAGGATTGAGAGATTTGATGTTTATCTCACATCAATTCCTTCATTAGGATGTAAGGATATTCACATCCATAACCCCCACATACTCAAAAGTATGCTCTCCAGGAGTTCCCTTAGGAAAACCTATTTCACCATCATTTAATTTCTAATAATGATGGATCTATGGTCAGGGCTCTACATGATATCATTATACTTGATTATTTAAGTACATTATAGCATTCTTTTATCATCAGGCATGTTTTCAAACATAACCAATAATACAATTGCTATAAAGAAAGAGTACTACTTGTATCAAGTTCATTTCACATTTAGTTAACATTGGGATCTCAATCCCTAACCATCTCATCTTTGTGATTTAGGAATAGGGTGTTCAAACCCTTAGATCATCAAAACACTTGTTATCAAGTAACACATTGCCATTAAATCATTTAACAGTATGAATATGATTGTAGCAATGCAGGTATTTCTCATGGCTCATACAACCTATCAATCTCATATGTTACCTCTCACAAGGAAACATGGCATATCATTACTTTCAAAGCTTATAAGTGCTTTCAATGAATATGACATCATAACCCTTACCTGGTTATGCTCACTTCTTTATAAAAACCTGCATGACTAACACAATTGATAACATGCACATTATGTCTATATTAGCACATTACAAATCATTTCCTAATTCAATCATAGAGTTTCATGCTTAAAAGCATAACCAAGCATAACCCAGATTTAGGGTTTACAGTTCACATCATCACATTTCCCAAGATTAGGATTTACTATTCACCTTACATCACATTACCCTAGATTAGGGTTTACTATTCACATTACATCACATTACCCTAGATTAGGGTTTACTATTCACATTACATCACATTACCCTAGATTAGGGTTTAGATTCATTAACCATCATAATTAGGGTTTCATGATCTCACCAACATGGATCATACCCTAATTAGATATATTCATTCCTATTGGAGGTTTATCACTTGATTCTCATTCATATAAGGAGTCTTCTCTCTCCTCTTTCTATTAGATGATGTTTACATCATCCATGATTAGGTTAAGTCAAATCAACCTTGTCATCATGGGTTATGTCATTACTAATGTGGTCATTAAGGCTCACTTGATCAAAGGGTATTGGTCACTCTATCTCATTAAGGGTACTTTAGTAATGCTCACCACTTGATCATAACATGCATTAATAAACTAATTACTTGATCCCTTGATCACTTTAGGTATCTATAAGGTTTAGGTTAATCAACCACTAAACCATCGTGACCACTAAGGCATCAAACACTCTTAACCTTTTTAGACCTCAAACGGTCTTGCACACAAACTCCCCAAATGGTCTTGGACAGACCTTGAAACCGTTTGGTGTTGTTGATAATTTGGTCTAGTTTAACTTTTGAAACCATTTGATAAAGTGCACACTCAAGACTGTTTGCCCAAGATGGGGTGAAGACCATTTGGTCATGAAGACCATTTGGTCAACTTGACTTTGAAACCGCATGGACATAACCGATCTTGAAACCGCATGAGCACCAAACGGTTTGGGATCGTTTGGTCCCAAACGGTCTTGAGACTGTTTGGTCCCAAATGGTCTTGATACCGTTTGGACTCAAACGGTCTTGAGACAATTTGGACCCAAATGGTCTTGAGACCGTTTGGTCCAAACCACCTCAAAACCGCATAGACCAAAAAGTGTCTTAACCTTTTCAATTGAGTTAGGGTTTCCAATGTTGAACCCCTCAATTGGTCAGGCACTTGCTAACCACTTATCAATTGAGTCAATTAGGTCAACCCTCAACTTATTTGACACTCAATTAACCCTCAATTGATCACGAATTAGGGCTTCGATCAATTGGATTAGGGTTTGGAATCGATCATCCTTCAACATGTTTCAACATGAGTCTAATTGATTTAAAACCATTGAACCATCCATCAATTTGGTTATGAACTGACCCCAAACGGTCTTGGGATCATTTGGACATCCTCCAAATGGTCTTGAGACCGTTTTCCTAAGTCAACACCAAAAACTAACTCAACTTATTAAGGTTTGACTCATTAATTTGATCATTAGGTCACTAATCAATTGCACTTCAACTTAGAGCCTTTGGTTATTCAACCACTTTCCATAGTCAACCCTAGACCTTCAAATGGTCTTGGGTGACCCCCAAACGGTCTTGAGACCATTTGGGTGATCCCCAAATGGTTTTGAAACCGTTTGGGTCACTCAACCCAAACTTCAACTTAGTTAAATTGTTGAAATCAGCAATTAACCCGATTAGGGTTTAGGTGACTAATGGGCCTTCAATTGGTGATTTACTGGGAATTAATGGATGATTTTTGGTAGGCAATTAGTCTACTTTATTCACAACAGACCTCCAAGTGGTCAACGCCTAGTCAACACATACAAATGGTCTTAGACCGTTTGCTTCTATGCGGTCTTGTGAAACCGTTTGCATTCAAACAGTTTGAAACTGTTTGCTCCCAAACGGTTTGGGAAACCGTTTGCAAAAGTTGGGAGACCGTTTGCTAAAGCAAGTTTTTAGATAAACATAGGAATTAACATCATCATCTTCTACCTCAAGAACATGGATTGTTCTTCACGGAAAAAGTAGCAAGAACACACAAAGGTGTCTAAAGAAGAAAAATAAGCAACGATTCTAGGAGAAGAAGATGCATTAACAAAACTTTAAGGGTTAGAGTTATAAAACCCACCTTTAATTCTGATATAGAGCTCCAAGATCAGTGGCTTTAATGGTAGCTTGATCTCCAGTAGGTATCCAAGGTTCTTTCTTCAAGTTTTGGATGGAGAAGATAGCTAGAAAGAAGAGTTGTGTATAGAAAACCAACAAGCCAACCTTATATTTGGGTTTCCACCATGAATTCGATCTAGGTGATGATCAAAGCTTACCCAAACCAGCTTGGTCGTCCTTCTTCTGGTCCAGAGCTCCTTGGTTGGCCAAAGCAAAAAGATAAGAAAAGGACTAAGGGAAACGATCCCTTGCTTTGTTTGATAAGGATCCTTATATATTTTTGGATATTTTCAAGGCAAAGGAAAAGATAGTTATCTCTTTTATTTCCTAATATATTCACCATGGCTTGCTCCATCCATGCCCACATTTACTCCTTCTATCCTTATGCGAAACTTCTCCATTATCTAAGGTTAAAAGGAAAAGAAACCAATCATCTTACTAAGTTATATATATATTAAAGGGCTATTTACTTAAATCTTGTTTATTCAATACCAAGATTATCTTTCCTTCTATGATCCTTCATATGAGGCGCCCCTTTCATTTTCTTTGCTCAACTTTATGCCAAAAAACATGAGAGATACTCTAAAGGGTACATTTTACATGTTGGACCCTAGGTTTTGGGTAAATTGCGCATTACACCAAAACTAGGTCTTAAAGCACAAGGATTGCTCTACAAGCTGTATCTTGGTGCCCAAGCTTGTGGAATCCATACCACCACATGATATTCATTCTTATGATGTCTCAACATCAACAGAGCATCTTAACATGTGCAAATTGTAATTAAACCCCTCAACTTGGGTAATTTGCACTTTAGCCCATTATAAACTAAACAATGTTGCAATATTATCCAAAAAGGACTAAAATGGAAATATAAGTTCCTCAAAAGCTTTAATTACATTTCAAAAGATAACCACAAGCATATAATCACATAATTAAGAAAAACACCTAGGGTTAGTACATAAGCAAGGTCAGGGATGTTACAAATTATCCACCCCTTACAAGGATTTCGTCCCCGAAATCATTACAAAACATATTAAGAGAAAAGAGCAGGGTATTTCTTTCTCATCTCTTTCTCTAGTTCCCACGTGGCTTCTTCAACACCACGGTGATTCCAGAGAACTTTTACAAGACTTATATCTTTCTTTTTCAGCTTTTTAATTCTTCTGTCAAGGACCGATACAGGTCCTTCCTCATAAGATACATCATCATTCAATTCTATTTCCATAGGTTGCAGAACTGATTCCGTATCAAGATGACATTTCCTAAGAATGGAAATGTGGAACACAGGGTGTAACTTCTGTAACTCTGATGGTAACTCTAGCTTATAAGCTACCTTTCCAATTTGTTCAATGATTGGATAAGGCCCCATAAACCTAGGAACTAACTTTCCTTTCCTTCCAAATCTAGAACTCCTTTCCAAGGTGAGACCTTGAGGTACACTCTGTCTCCAACCTATAATTCTAAAGGTCTACGACGCTTATCAGCGTAAGATTTCTGCCTATCATGTGCAGTCTTCAACTATTGTTGTATTATTTTTATCTTCTCAGTGGTCTATTTCACTAGATCAGGACCTAAAAGTTGATATTCACCGGTTTCATACCAACATAAGGGTGATATACAACGTCTACCATACAAAGCTTCATAAGGTGCCATATCAATACTGTTTTGATAGCTATTGTTGTAGGCAAACTCCATCAAGCTTAGATGTAGATCCCAACTCCCTGTGAACTGAAGAACACATGCTCTAAGCATGTCCTCCAAGGTTCTTATAGTCCTTTCTGATTGTCCATCAGTCTATGGATGAAAGGTTGTACTAAACCTTAACTATGTGCCTAAATCTTTATGAAGTCGCTCCCAAAAATGACTTGTAAACTGGGGACCTCTGTCAGAAACAATGGTAACTGGAATCCATGCAGTCGTACTATCTCATCTACATACAACTGTGCCAGCTTCTCAACAGAATAGGTTGTTTTGACAGGTAAAAAATGTGCTATCTTTGTCAACCTATCAACTATTACCCAGACGGAATCATGACCCTTGGCTGTTTTAGGTAAACCAACCACAAAATCCATGGTCACATGATCCCACTTCCATTGTGGTATGGGCAAAGGTTGCATTGTTCCTGCAGGCTTTTGGTGTTCAGCTTTAACTTGCTGACACACAGGACACCGCATAACAAACTCAGCAACATCCTTCTTCAAAGCAGGCCACCAATACATATCTTTCAAGTTTCGATACATCTTGGTGCTTCCTGGATGCATAGCATACATTGAAGAATGAGCTTCTTCTAGGACTAACTTTCTCAAGTTATCCACATCCGGTACTATCATCCTACCATGATAAAAGGCTACTTGATCATCTGAGTCATGGAAACCTTCTCGTTTCTCACTACCATACTCCGATCTAAACTGCTGAACTACAACATCAACTTGTTGTGCCTCCTTAATCTGCTGTCTCAGAGTAGGTTTTATGTGCATCTCAGCTAACAATGACACTCGCAACTGTATATTGTCTTGTCTTAAGGAGATAAGCATATCTCTCCTAGAGCACACTAAATAATTTAGTTGTGCTCTATCTAGGACTGGTGTTGCTGATTTCCTACTTAAAGCATCAACAACTACATTGGCCTTCCCTGGATGGTAATCAATCGTACAATCATAGTCCTTGATTAACTCCATCCAGCGGCGTTGCCTCATGTTAAGCTCATGCTAAGAAAAGATATACTTAAGGTTCTTATGGTCTGTGAAAATCTGGAATGTCTCTCCATAAAGGTAATGTCTCCAGATTTTCAAGGCATGAACTACAACAGCTAGCTCTAGATCATGTGTCGGATAATTTTCCTCATGTTTCTTAAGCTGTCAAGAAGCAAAAGAAATCACTTGTTTATCCTGTATTAACACACATCCTAGTCCATTCTTAGAGGCATCATAGAAAACTATATATCCTTTTCCTTGTTTAGGTAATACAAGCACATGTGCACTTGTTAACCTCTCCTTTAATAGCTGAAAAGATTGCTGACACTTGTCACTCCAGGCAAAAGGAACATCCTTCCTAGTCAACTTAGTCAAGGGTAAGGCTATAGAACTGAAGTTCTTAATGAACCTACGATAATAGCCTGTCAATCCTAAGAAACTACGAATCTCTGTTGGTGTCTTCGGTTGTTCCCATTGTAGGACAGATTCTACCTTTTTAGGGTCAACACGTATACCTGAAACAGATATTACGTGTCGAAGAAAAGAAACTTCTGGTAACCAGAACTCACACTTGCTAAACTTAGCATATAACTTATGCTCTCTTAGCAAAGTTATAGCCCGTCGAAGATGTTGTTCATGCTACTGAGCATCTCTACTATAGATCCAGATGTCATCTATGAAGACAACTACACACTGATCAAGAAAAGGTCGGAAGATTCTATTCATGAGTTCCATAAATGCAGTTGGTGCATTAGTTAATCCAAACGACATAACTGTGAAATCATAATGACCATACCTTGTCCTAAAAGAAGACTTAGGTATGTCACCATCCTTAATACGCAGTTGGTGATATCCTGACCTCAAATCTATCTTTGAGAAGATGGCTGCACCACGCAATTGGTCAAAGAGATCATCAATCCTCGGTATAGGATACTTATTCTTTATTATTACCTTATTTAACTGTCTATAATCAATGCACAACCGCATTGAACCGTCTTTCTTCTTAACAAAGAGGACTGGAGCACCCCAGGGTGAAGTACTCGGTCGGATGAAACCTTTCTCAAGCAACTCTTGCAGTTGTTTCTTGAGTTCTGCCATCTCAGCAGGCGCCATCCTATATGGTGTTTGTGCTATACGTTGCGTGTCTGGAACTAGATTAATTTCAAAATCAATCTCCCAGGGTGGTGGTATACCTAGAAGTTCTTCAGGAAATACATCTGCAAATTCCCTGACTATCGGAACTTCAACAGGGTTAGTACTGTCCATGGTAGTATCTACCACATGGGCCAAGAATGCATAACATCCTTGCCTCATCAGCTTCTTAGCAACCACAGCTAATACAAGATAGGTTGGTAGAATCTTTCTATCTCCTTAAAAGATCCATGTGTCACTTTCATCAGTGAACATAGCTTGCTTGGACTCACAATCCAAGACAACCTTATACCTTTCTAAGGTATCCATTCCTAGGATTACATTGAATCCATGCATCTCAAGTGGTATAAGATCCACTTGAATGCGATGTTTAGAAAAGAAGAGGATGCAGGGAGAACATATCTCCTGCAACACAACATATCCCATTAACAGAGTTTCTAGCAACAAATTATCTATCCTATGATTTGTAGTCAGGTTGCAGTCAAGAATCACTATTTGAGTGATAAAGGAGTGCATAGCACCCAGATCAATTAAAACAGATACAACGCAAGATGTAGACATATCAGAATATAACAATTTCATTTGACCTGCCACAACCCGAGGGTTGATCACTGCATCAGGTGGATTCATTGTGTAGAATCTTGCCGTTTCTTGTGGTTGATTCGGTGCTCGTTGACCTGGTGCCGATGATCCAACTTGGGATACTTGTCTACGTCCTCTAGCTCCTCCTGGGAACTATCTTCTTTGAGATCCTTGTTGACTTTGCCTCTGAGGTTGAGTTACACTCACTTCTCTTGCTCTACAATCTTTCTTCAAATGTCCCATCTTTCCACATATATAACAACTTCTGTTCAGTTGTTGTGGTCTAGGTGGTCCTGTAACTGACATAGATGCTGAACTGCGAGCTCCTTCTAGTGGTAGGCTTCATCCTCTACCCCTATTTGATATCCAATGTGTCTGGGTACTGAATCTAGGTGGTCGTGTAGGCGCAAAAAACCTAGGTTTCTTGAAATCTTTAGATGAAGATCCTTGGAGCTGGGTATACATCCTCTTGTTTTGGGTCTGTCTTTTCTATGCCACAGACCTCTCTATCCTCCTGACTGATTCTACAAAGGTAGAAAACCTTTCCGTGTTTTCCAGAGCAGACACCGGGGTGGTCAACTCAGTGTTTAACCCTTTCTCAAAACGTCTAATCCTTTCTTCATCTGTAGCTGCCATGTGCGGACAGAACTGCAACAGCTCCATGAGCTTAGCCTCGTATTCACTAATGTTCATAGGTCCCTACCATAACCTCTCAAACTGAGAGATTTTCTCATCTAGAAACATCTTAGGGAAGTATCTGTTGATAAATTCCCGTCGAAAGACTTCCCATGCAATCTCCACACCTGGCCTTTTCTGTTCTTCCATGGTCCACCAGTGACCAGCACTCCCCTTGAGAAGGTATACATCATGTCTAACCTTCTCAGCTTTTGGGATGTTCATGATTCTAAAGGCCTTCTCTAGTTCAGTTAACCACAAGTCAGGATCTGTAGGGTCAGCTGTTCCCGCATACTCAGTGGCTCCAACTCGGCAAAGTCATTCAAACGTCTTGCGGATTCCTTGTCCTTTAAGATGGGTAGGTGCCCTAGGTGCAAGTATAGGCATCCTATCAGTCATATGTGTCATGGAAGTCATAAACTGCCCAAACATAGCTTGGACGGCTGGGTTCCCCATATCAGTTGGATTGAACTGGGGTGGTTCAGGTACAAGTTATTCCCTTTCTTGGTTTCTTGCACCTTCTCTAGGTGCAGTGACACTACTCTCTGCAACATGTTCATCATGTGGTCTAGACATCCCTAGTTTCATCTTCTCCTCCTGATGAGCAGAAGACACTATCAGATATATTGGAAGACACTAGAACAGACTCAACAACCTAAGTCCTATGTCTCTGTAGACTCACCGAACCTAGAGCTCTGATACCACTAATTTGTAAAGACCGTCTCATGAAAACAAGATCAATGAATTTAAACTAATGCGGAAGCGTTTCGTTAGCAGCAGAATTATTGAAAATCACAAATTTTTAAAACTTGTTGTAAAGAGATCTACAAACTGTGAAACTGTTTTATAAAGAAACAAGACAAGTCATTTACAAACTGATTCACTATTACATCTCTGTAATATCACATCTCGAGAGTCACAACACCAACTACCCTGTTAACTGTACAAGGCAAGATACAAAATTCTCGAGGCATTATGCCAAAAATCTTAGATCTATATAAAACATCTAAAGACTCCTAGGACCTGAGAGTACAGAGACGACACATAGGACATTCTATCTACAAGGCTTGACAGACTGTGTCTCCACCTGAGGATCATTGCTATCCTGGATGTTGCTGCTACTGTTGTTGTTGTTGCTCACCCACTGAAGGGTTCCTTTGTCCACGGAGTCTACCTAAAAAGTTGAATCCCACGGGGGTGAGACAATTGAATAATTGTCCCAGCGAGAGTTATAACTCTTCGCCAGAAACATTGTTATTGCAAGGATTAAGATAATAATGAGCAACATAATTATATTTGTTTAACAGTAGGCAATTCATTGATTAAACTAAGTATAATAGTATTCTCTAAGCAATCATTTCAATTATAATTTGATTGAATGATAAGACATATATCAATAAAGAATATGTATACTAGTTATTTAACTAGAACATAGTAAACAATGCATCATCAATCATTGTTTCTCGTAGTTCAACCTAAGCAATTATGCTCCACGGATGATTACGTTTTTCAAACATATTTATGCCCAGAGGAGATGAGGTATACCAATCATTCTCCAACCGACCATTACGAAATCACAATCGGTACCATACATAGGTCATCAGAAGAGTCGGATTCCTATGACCTCATCTTCCTCAGTCAGTGTGAGGTACAACATGCAGGACATCTTGTGTCTCTGCTATAATAGCTTTCCAGGGTATTCTGGCAACATCGCTATTAGAGTTACAGTGGCATACTGTACTCTCTTCACTATCGAGGGATTTCTTGTTTATCTCTCATCGATGCAGCATAGACAAAATCATCGGAAGATTAGTGATACATCATCTCGGCATAAACATATAATGAAGGATTGAGAGATTTGATGTTTATCTCACATCAATTCCTTCATTAGGACATACGGATATTCGCGTCCATAACCCCCACATACTCAAAAGTATTCTCTCTAGGAGTTCCCTTAGGAAAACTTGTTTCACCATCATTTAATTTCTAACAGTGATGGTTCTATGGTCAGGGCTCTACATGATATCATTATACTTGATTATTTAAGTACATTATAGCATTCTTTTATCATCCGGCATGTTTTCAAACATAACAAATAAGACAATTGCTATAAATAAAGAGTACTACTTGTATCAAGTTCATTTCACATTTAGTTAACATTGGGATCTCAATCCCTAACAATCTCATCATTGCGATTCAGGAATAGGGCGTTCAAACTCATAGATCATCAAAACACTTGTTATCAAGTAACACATTGCCATTAAATCATTTAACAATATGAATATGATTGTAGCAATGCACGTATTTCTCATGGCTCATACAGCCTATCAATCTCATATGTTACCTCTCACTAGGCAACATGGCATATCATTACTTTCAAAGCTTATAAGTGCTTTCAATGAATATGACCTCATAACCCTTACCTGGTTATGCTCACTTCTTTATAAAAACCTGCATGACTAACACAATTGATAACATGCACATTATGTCTATATTAGCACAGTACAAATTATTTCGTAATTCAATCATAGAGTTTCATGCTTAAAAGCATAACCAAGCATAACCCAAATTTGGGGTTTACAG
This sequence comes from Alisma plantago-aquatica, assembly GCA_963693085.1. Lineage (NCBI taxonomy): Eukaryota > Viridiplantae > Streptophyta > Magnoliopsida > Alismatales > Alismataceae > Alisma > Alisma plantago-aquatica. The sequence continues at coordinate 1,059,911,443 of OY856413.1, forward strand.
TTCACATCATCACATTTCCCTAGATTAGGATTTACTATTCACCTTACATCACATTACCCTAGATTAGGGTTTACTATTCACATTACATCACATTACCCTAGATTAGGGTTTACTATTCACATTACATCACATTACCCTAGATTAGGGTTTACTATTCACATTACAACACATTACCCTAGATTAGGGTTTAGATTCATTAACCATCATAATTAGGGTTTCATGATCTCACCAACATGGATCATACCCTAATTAGATATATTCATTCCTATTGGAGGTTTATCACTTGATTCTCATTCATATAAGGAGTCTTCTCTCTCCTCTTTCTATCAGATGATGTTTACATCATCCATGATTAGGTTAAGTCAAATCAACCTTGTCATCATGGGTTATGTCATTACTAATGTGGTCATTAAGGCTCACTTGATCAAAGGATATTGGTCACTCTATCTCATTAAGGGTACTTTAGTAATTTTCACCACTTGATCATAACATGCATTAATCAACTAATTATTTGATCCCTTAATCACTTTAGGTATCTATAAGGTTTAGGTTAATCAACCACTAAACCATCTTGACCACTAAGGCATCAAACGTTCTTAACCTTTTTAGACCTCAAACGGTCTTGCACACAAACTCCCCAAACGGTCTTGGACAGACCTTCAAACCATTTGGTGTTGTTGACCATTTGGTCTAGTGTGACTTTTGAAACCATTTGATAAAGTGTACACTCAAGAACGTTTGCCCAAGATGGGGTGAAGATTGTTTGGTCATGAAGACCGTTTGGTCAAGTTGACTTTGAAACCGCATGGACATAACTGATCTTGAAACCGCATGAGCACCAAACGGTTTGGGATAGTTTGGTCCCAAATAGTCTTGAGACCGTTTGGACTCAAATGGTCTTGAGACCTTTGGAACCAAATGGTCTTGAGACCGTTTGGTCCAAACCACCTCAAAACCGCATGGACCAAAAAGTGTCTTAACCTTTTCAATTGAGTTAGGGTTTCCAATGTTGAACCCCTCAATTGGTCATGCACTTGCTTGCCACTTATCAATGGAGTCAATTAGGTCAACCCTCAACTGATTTGACACTCAATTTACCCTCAATTGATCACCAAGTAGGGCTTGGATCAATTGGATTAGAGTTTGGAATCGATCATCCTTCAACATGTTTCAACATGAATCTAATTGATTTGAAACCATTGAACCATCCATCAATTTGGTTATGACCTGACCCCAAACGGTCTTGGGATCGTTTGGACATCCTCCAAATGGTCTTGAGACCGTTTGCCCAAGTCAACACCAAAAACTAACTCAATTTATTAAGGTTTGACTCATTAATTTGATCATTAGGTCACTAATCAAATGCACTTCAACTTAGAGCCTTTGGTTATTCAACCACTTTACCATAGTCAACCCTAGACCTTCAAACGGTCTTGGGTGACCCCCAAACGGTCTCGAGAACATTTGGGTCATCCTTAAATGGTTTTGAAACCGTTTGGGTCACTCAACTCAAACTTCAACTTAGTTAAATTGTTGAAATCGGCAATTAACCCGATTAGGGTTTAGGTGACTAATGGGCCTTCAATTGGTGATTTACTTGGAATTAATGGATGATTTTTGGTAGGCAATTAGTATTCTTTCTTCACAACAGACCTCCAAATGGTCAATGCCTAGTCAACGCATCCAAACGGTCTCAGACCGTTTGCTTCTATGCGGTTTTGTGAAACCGTTTGCATTCAAACGGTATGAAACTGTTTGCTCCCAAACGGTTTGGGAAACCGTTTGCAAAAGTTGGGAGACTGTTTGCTAAAGCAAGTTTTTAGATAAACATAGGAATTAACGTAATCATCTTCTACCTCAAGAATAGGGACTGTTATTCACGGAAAAAGTAGCAAGAACACACAAAGGTGTCTAAAGAAGAAAAATAAGCAACAATTCTAGGAGAAGAAGATGCATTAACAAAACTTTAAGGGTTAGAGTTATAAAACCCGCCTTTAAGTCTGATCTAGAGCTCCAAGCTCCGTGGCTTTAATGGTAGATTGAGCTCCAGTAGGTATCCAAGGTCCGTTCTTCAAGTTTTGGATGGAGAAGATAGCTAGAAAGAAGAGTTGTGTAAAGAAAACCAACAAACCAACCTTGTATTTGGGTTTCCACCATGAATTCGAGCTAGGTGATGATCAAAGCTTACCCAAACCAGCTTGGTCGTCCTCCTTCTAGTCTAGAGCTCCTTCTTGGTCGGCCAAAGCAAAAAGATAAGAAAAGGACTAAGGGAAACGATCACTTGCTTTGTTTGATAAGGACCCTTATATATTTTTGGATATTTTCAAGGCAAAGGAAAAGATATTTATCTCTTTTATTTCCTAACATATCCACCATGGCTTGATCCATGCATGGCCACGTTTCCTCCTTATATCCTTATGCAAAAATTCTCAATTATCTAAGCTTAAAAGGAAAAGAAACCAATCATCTTACTAGGTTATATATATATATATATATATATATATATATATATATATATATATATATATATATATATATATATATATATATTAAAGGGTTATTTACTTAAATCTTGATTATTCAATACCAAGATTATCTTTCCTTCTATGATCCTTCATATGAGGCTCCCCTTTCATTTTCTTTGCTCAACTTTATGCCAAGAAACATTAGAGATACTCTAAAGGGTACATTTGACATGTTGGACCCTAGGATTTGGGTAAATTGCGCATTACACCTAAACTAGGTTTTAAAGCACAAGGATTGCTCTACAAGTTGTATCTTGGTGCCCAAGCTTGTGGAATCCATACCACCACATCATATTCATTCTTGTGATGTATCAAAATAATAGGAACATCTTAACATGCGCATATTGCAATTAAACCCCTCAACTTGGGTAATTTGCATTTTAGCCCAGTATAAACAAAGCAATGTTGCAATATTATCCAAAAAGGTCTAAAATGGAAATATAAGTTCCTCAAAAGCTTTAATTACATTTCAAAAGATAACCACAAGCATATAATAACATAATTAAGCAAAACACCTAGGGTTAGTACATAACCCAGGTCAGGGATGTTACAAGTCCAACTCGGGGTTGAAGATGAGTTTAGAGTTGTCCGATTAGAGAATCAACAACCCATATCAAATGTGTGAAGATTAATTCAATTAAAAATCCACGTGACAGATTAAATATGATACCAAAACATATTTGACTAAAGTGTGTTGACATTAATTCCATGTTTTCTCTCTCCTCCAAAAAGGGTGCAAACAAACTCCAAACTTAATTGAATGTTGTATAAAGGCTAATTAAGGCATGTAGATTCTATTTATGCAATTTGATTTACCTTTTGGGAACTTAATGTGTTAAATATCTTAAATTTTATTTTCTCTTTCCTCATGCATTAATGGCTTTAATATTCTCCAAAATTAATGAAACTTCACCCACAAGTCATATTTAATGTGTTGGATATGATTTTGCCATCAATTTTACATGTTGGAGTTGTTTGTGCATTTATTTAATATTTGGAAGGTTCTTCACACTTTCTCTCTCCTAACTTCACATGTATATTAAAGATTATCCAAATTACATGAAAATTACCCAAAGGAATATTTTAATGTGTAGATTACAAATCTAAGATTATTTTCCACTTCTGGAGTCATTTTAATATTTTATTTTCTATTTGGATAAAAAATTATATTTCCTTTCCTAGAAATTACAATAATTATTATTATTATTATGCAAATAAGGTGAAGCTTGACTCCCAAGTTAATTGGTAACTAAGGAACATGATTCTTAACTTAGATTCCACTTTTGAGATTTCTTTTTATGAGATATGTCACATATTTATTATTATGGCCATTATTATATTATTTAATCATTAACCCAATTATCCATCCAATTATGTTCCTTATTTTCATATCAACACTAAAAGAATGATTATGACATTTTTTTGTGTGTCCATTATTGGCTTAAGATTAATGTGAGAACATTAGGTTTCATTTAGGTGATTTATACATACATTAGATCATTAAGGTTATAATAAACATATTTTAGGTCTAACCTCAACCTTGTTTGGCTAAGTCCAAAAGATCAAAGTTCTAGGGTAGGGTCTTAGATCTGGTATGTTACACCTTTAATGGCCTTGCATTTCCTCTATAAAAAGTAGTTTATTGAATTTGCATATAGAAGTCAATTCAACCATGTGGTACATTCCAATCTCCTCAATCATCTCAACTAGTTGACTAACAATTAGTTTTCTTCCAATGAGACTAAATTCTAATGAGACAAATTTAGGATACTAAGATGAAAAATATTTAAGTTATCATTACATCAAAGATGCATCAATTGGTTCCTCTACTTAGAACAAAAAGAGGTCCAATATCAACCTAATTCTATATGTCTCACATTAAATCTTAGCTCACCTTCCTATAAATAGATTCAAGGATCAAAGGATGTAAAAAAGTAAATGAATTAAATTTCCACCCTTTAGATGGTAATAATATGTTATTATGTATGGGAGGCTCTACACTCTCCTTCATCACAAGCTCCATTTCCCCTCTAGAGTTTGGGGTTGATCTTTGGCGAGTAGAGGGGTGAATCCCTCTGATCTTCCTCTTCCACCTCATGAGTCATGTCCTATTCTGGTCCCAGGACACATTCCATCACCCAAACCCCAACCAAAACCCACTCCTATATCTTAAGAAAATCGACCTCTTGCTCCTACTCCTTGAATGAAATTGGGGGAATATGTCACCATTGCTAGGAAATGGCTGAATGCAGTTGAGAAGCCTCCCCCTACACCTGAGCTAGGCATCATTGCTGCTAACCAAGAAGGGCTTCTCCAAAGAAGGCGATTGTAGACCATGGACTAGGTTTGTTGATCCCATTAGGGAGGAAATGGATGATTTACCATAGGTTCTTAGCCATTGTTCATATTTTGGGTAATCCAGTCAGTGTGCTTTAGATGAAAGAGTGGATGGTGAGATGTTGGAAACCTAAGGGGGAGTTGGACGTTTTTACTATCCTTCAAGGTCTGATCCTTCCTAGATTTCCCAATAAAAGTTATCTCAATGATGCCCTCAACTGAAGACCATGTGTAATTGATGATCTAATGGTCCTACTAAGAAGGTGGATGTTGGACGTTGATGTTCACGTAGTAATATTCAAAATGGCTCTTGTTAGGGTGTATGTGCCATACATGGGGAAGCATTGGTCTATCAAGGCCAACATAAATATTTAGAAGAAGATTTATCAAACCCACTATAGTTGTATTTATGTATTAATTTCCATCCAAGAAAGTCAAGTCAACCTCAAGAAGTTAATATATTTTGAATAACAATAGTAGTTGTTTCCTATATGGAATCTTAGTAACAAAACAAAATAATCATTAAAAGTAAGGTATTGACATTTGTTTTTTCATAAACACAAACATCCACAGAATCACTCAAAACCTCTAAAGTAATTGGTCTAAGACTCAGTTATTACAAATTCGTTTTTATGTAGATTCCACTAGGTTAGAATCTATTACAATAGTTGTAGATCACTTACCTAAACACAGATAAGGTCTTAGATGCCACCATGTCATTGAATTTTTCTAAAAACTATATGAACTTCCCATCATCTCATTAACTTGTTCCATCTTTGACTACTATGAGCTTTGGTGTTTTGACTCATAAGAAGAGGATGAAGGATAAGGGTTTGGATATAGAATGAAGGGAATTATAGGATGTCGAAATCATCATGCTAGAAGAAAGATAATTATTGTAGTTAAATTAATTAGTTGATTCCACTACTTACAACAAAAAGAGTTCCAACTTCAACCTGACTCTTAATCTTTCAAACTAAACACTTATTCACTTTGTATAACTAGATCCCAAGTCTCTAAGGATGGAACAAAGAAAAAAGGTTCTATTTCATGTTTAGATGGTTATAATGGGTGATTCAATGCTTGACATTCTACTCAAAACCCCTTATTTTTTCCTCTATCAAAAGTAGTCTATTGATTTTATATCTAGAAGTTATGTCAACCATGTGGCATTGCTTATCCAAGCCATTAAGGTTGTTTGATTGTTCTTAAATTATGTTTCTTTAAAAAAAAGATAACGATGTTCATCTCGTCGTATGGGATTTAACCGGAGACCTCTGGGTAACAATTGATAGATCAATGAGCTCTTTGATTGTAACCTTGAATGAACTTAGATAGAATTATTTTAGTAAAGCAATGCATTCAAAAGATATGAGATAAAGGAATAGATACCCTCAATATCAAATAATATAGAATGAATTATTAGTAATTTTTATATTTTATAAATTTATGATATAGTATAGTGTCATCCTACTTTGAAATCCAAATAATGACATTTCTACCTTTCTAGTTTACAAAATGTTTTGTCTAAATGTGGAATGGGACATCCATGTTCTACCAAATTAATTAAATCACTGTTATAGGTGACATATAACTATCATCTCACGCGATGACATATCTTGAGCTTATGAAAGTTATTGTGACAATGAATGGACCAAGAGGATAAAGCATAGCGTTTGAAAGATAGACATAGAAACTCCCATAAAAAATAATGGTTGATTGAGTCTCAATTTATTTTTATATTTTATAAATTTTAGCTAGAGCATCATCGCTTCCTTCTACTTTCAAATATTAATAATAACATTGCTACCTTTCTTAGTTAAAAAGTATTCATATAAATTTTAATGAGCAACTTCCTTTTAGTAGATATCCATAGAAAGTAGGATTGGGCATAAAACTAAATTTGACAACCACACCAAACCAGACTTTGCCAAACCACATAGTCTACTCTAGTTAGGTAGGTAGTGTGGTCAAATTATTTAGATTGATCTTATGTTGTCTAGTTAAAGTTTAGGGGAGCAATTAACCAGTCACATAAACTTGATAAACTAAATTAAACGATTCATATGTTTACTACAATAAATAGAATCCAACATAGATACATCATTATACTAATGAAAATAGTAATTCATGTAGTATGTTTTCTTATAAAGTTAACACAATATATTATAAAATAAACCATTAACAAATATAAATAAACTAATGGAACTATAACCTAAATCATCCCAACTAGTTGACTAAATGTTAGTTTTCTTCCAATGAGACTTGTACCGACCTCTTCACAATTTCAAATCTCAACTAGTTAACTAAAGTTTAGTTTCTTAATCACCTCTTCACAACTTCAAATCTCAACTTCTTCACTAAAAGTTAGTTTTTTTCCAATGAGACTTGTACCCACCTCTTTAAAACTTCATTAAACGATGGACTATTTTAGGCCTTATAATATATTAATGATAAAAGCTACATAATTGTGTGTTAGAAGGACTTATTAAACATTATTAGTTTTGAGATAGACATAATAAAAGCTAACCATATTTTTGTAGGTCATTTAAGTTTGGTCTGGACTATCCCACCAGTTAAGTGTTGTCTTAAGTTTTTTTATCATCGAGGTTAGGTTAATACATGGTTATGGGGCCAATCCAGACTTCATCGAGAATGCTAACCCCTAATAGAAAGTCCCAATATAAAATAACATAGATTTAATCCCTATTTATTATTTTATTATAAAACATTAAACTATAGCATCATTTTTGTCCTTTAATATCAAATTTTAATGATAAAATTGCTACTTTCTCAGCTAGAAAATTGTCATCATGATTTGGAATGGAGCATCCCTATTCTACCAAATTACGAAAAACACAGTTATAGTTGACATATGAATGTCATATCATGTGATGAAATTTTGAATATATTAATCATACTCATATTATCATTCAACATAAATATATATATCAATATTTATGGTAACCCACAATAGATGCATTTACATATTAATTTCCAATCAGCAAATCCATGTCCACTTCATCAACATAGTTTAATTTGAATAACTTTCCTATATGGCATCTTCATAACAAAATATAATAATCATTAAACATAAGGTATTGACAATTGTTCTATTTTTCATAAACTCAAACATCCAGGGAATCATTTGCAAATCATTTGAAACCTTTAACATAATTGATTTGAGACTCAATTACCATAGATTTATTTTTATGTAAATTCTAGCATGTTAGAATCTCTTACAATGGGAACAAATCACTCACCAAAACACAAATAAGGTTTTAGATGAGATCATGTTGTTGATTTCTTTAAAAGTATATGAACTTCCCTTCAACTCATCCACTTGTTTCTTCTGTGACTACGATGAACTTTGAATTTGACTTGTAAGAAGATATTGAGGGATAAGGTTTTGTATATAGAATAAAGGACCTAGAGGATTTTGGAGTTCAACATACTTGAACTAAAAAGACTATTTAAGTTAAATTTATTAGTTAATTCTGCCACTTATAACAAGAAGAGATCCAACTTCAATCCAACTCTGTATCTCTCACACCAAACTCTAATTCACCTTTGTATAATTATATCCATGTCTTTAAGTATGGAACAAAGAAAAAAGTTCTATTACATGTTTAGATGGTTATAATGGGTGATTACATGCTTGGCATTCTACTGTTAACCCCTTTATTGACCTTATATTTCCTCTATCTAAATTATTTTATGGATTTTGCGTCTAGAAGTCAACTCAATTGTGTGGTATTTTCTAGACAAGCCATAAATGTTATTTCAATGTTCTTGGAGTATTTTCTTTTTCCAATTTATAAGAGAACCAACCCCAGGAAGTTACACTACTAGACCCGGGCATGGTAAACTCTTGGGGCCTAAGAGCGTGTGATCTGGTCACCTTCTCTGGTGCCCAATCAGTGTCAAATGTCGTTATTAGAGTGCCTTTTCATGTGATAAAACCTATATCCTTTGTTGGGACTTATCAAGCTAAGCTATAATGGAAGCATAGTGTGTTCGTAAGAGCTAAGATGTTGGCTTAGAAACCCCCAATATTGAATAACATACATTGATTCCTTAATAATTTTTATATTTTATAATTTGTTGCCATAGGATCATTATATTCCTACTTTCAAATCCTAATAATGACATTTTTACCTTTCTAGTTTACAAACCTTTTATCTAAATTTGAAATGGAACATCCCTTTTCTACCAAATTAATCAAATCACAGTTATAGGTGACATATAAGAATCAATTTGCATGATGTAATATTTTGAGTATATTTGCTATACTAATATTATCATTCAACATATATTAAGTAAAGCGGAGAGTTTAGAAGGTAGAAATAGAAACTCTCAATATTAAATAACATAGATTGAATCCCTATTTATTTTTATATTTTAAAATTTTGAGAGATATCATCATTTCCATCCTACTCTCAAATCTCAATAATAACATTTCTATCTTTCTCATGTACAAAAAATCATCTAAATTTTAATGAAACACCCCCCTTATAGAAAATTATTCAAATCATGGTCATAGTTAACATTTAAAAGTCATTTCATGTGATGATAGATTTTGAGTATATTAGATATACTTAATTAAACATAATAATTTTATGATGGTTTCCTCAAAATACATTATACTTGCATCTACATATCAATTTCCATTCAATAAATCCAAGTCAATCTCATTACCATCATAGAATTTGATTAACTTAGAAGTTAATGCCTATATGGAACCTTGGCAACAAAACATTAATAATCATTAAGAACAAGGTACTGACATTCTTTTTTGTAAATACAAGCATCCATGGAATCATTCACAAATCATTTAAAATGTCTAAAGTAATTAGTTTAAGACTCAATTATAATATACTATCATTTACATAGATTCCACCATATTAGGATCTCTCACGACGGGAGTAAACACTAACCCAAACACAACTGAAGGTCTTAGTTGCTATCATGTGGGTGATTTTTTTAGAATCAAGTTGTTGCTTCTTCGACTACTATGATATTTGGAATTTTGAGTTGTAAGAAGAGATTAAGGAATAATGTTTTAGAGATTGAATACATGAAATTAGAGGAAGTCCTAATTTAGGATTCTAGGATGAAAAAACCATTTAAATTACCATTATATCTAAGATTCATCAGCTAATTCCATGACTCACAACAAGAAGAGTTCAAACTTAAACCTGACTCCCTCTCTCTCATAGTAAAACCAAATTCACTTTTGTATAACTATATACAAGGCTCTAATTATGGAAAAAAGTAAATAAAATTATTTGATGTTTAGATGGTTAAAATAGGTGATTAGTTGATAGAAATTCCACTGAAAACCCTTTACTATTCTTTTTTACAAAAGCAATATGTTGCTTTTGCATCTAGAATTGAGTCAACCGTGTGGTATTTCTTAGCCAGGCCATTAAGGTTGTTTAATCATTTTTGGAGTTTTTTTTTCTTTTGAATTTGACGACTATGTTCATCTCATTGCCTATAATTGAACCTGAGACCTCTTACTGAAGGTCCATGGAAAAATATCCTCTTCAATTTTAACCATGTATGAACTAACAGTATTTCTTATAGAAAATAAACCACTTCAAAAATGTTGAGATATAGGCATAGAAACCCCCCATTTTTAGATAACTTAGATCAAATCCCTATTCATGTTTTATTCTAAAATAGATGTTAACATCACAGTGGTCTTTCTACTTCTGAATCCTAATAATCACACTATCACTCTTTCATTTACAAAATTTTGTTCTAAATTTAGAATGGGATCTACCAAATTACTCAACACGGTTATAGTTAACATTTATAAATCATCTTATGTGATGATATTTTTTTAATATTAGTTATACTAATATTACTTTTTAAAATAGTAATGTAAACAAAGTTTTATCAAAATCCACCATAATTGCATTTACATATCAATTTCCACTCAATACATCCAAGTAAACCTCATAATCTTAATGTGCTTCAGTAGCTTCCATAGTTGTTTCCTATATGAAATCTTATACTACTTTTGCATTATTTCTCTTCTCTATAAACAAAAACATCCATGGAACCATTCAAAAATCATTCAAAACATTTAAAATAATTGTTTTAAGACACAATTATCATAGATTGGTATTTTTGTATATTGCAACATGTTAAGATATCTAAAATTCGAAGTAAATCACCCAATTCAACACAAATAGGGTCTTGGATATCATCATGTTGTTGAACATCTTTAAACCTTATTAACTTCTCTCCAACTAACCATATTTTCCCATCTTTGGCTACCACTAGCTTTGGAATTTTGAGTTGCAAGAATAGACTGAGGTTTATTGTTTAAAACATAGAATGATTGGAATCTGAAGACATCCAATTTTGGGACACTAGTATGAAAACGCTATATAACTTGTTATATTATCCATATTCATTAGTTAAGTTCACCACTTACAACAAGAAAAGGTCCAATACCAACCTAACTATCTCTCTCCCATGCCAAACCCTAATACACCTTCATATATAAGGATTCAAGGCTCAAAATATTTCAAAAATCAATTATTTGAGTTTCCTATTATATGGTTATAATATGTGATTATGTGTTTGACATTCTACTAAAAAACCCCATTACTAACCTTTTTTATATCAAAAAGAGTCTTCCGATTTTGCATTTATAAATTATTTAAACCATGTTGGATCATAGTAAGGATGTTAAGGTTGTTTTATTATTCTTGGAGTAATTCTAATTGATTGCATCCATATACTACCAAATTAATAAAATCATTGTTATAGTTTAAATAATATAAGGAATATCATTTGATGAAAGACTTTGAGTATATTAGTTATACTATAGTTACCATTCAACATAATAATTCTATAAGGGTTTTCTCAAAGTCCACTATAGTTGCATTTATGTATCAATTTATTTTCATTAAATCCAAGTCAATATCATCAACTTAATGTAATTTCAATAATTGTAGTATTTGTTGCCTATGTTGAATCTTAGTAAAACAACATAATAATCATTACGAATAAGGTATTGGCCTCCTATTCTCTTTTTCATAAACACAAATATCCATGAAATCATTCAAAATGTCTAGAATAATTGTTTAAGACACAATTATCATAGATTGATGTGTACATAGATCCACCATGCTAGAATCTATCATATTGGGTGTAAATAACTCACCTAAAGACAAATAAAATCTTGATTCTATCACACTTTTGAATTTTTTTAAACCATATTAAAATCCATCAACTCACTAATGTGTCCCTTCTTCGATTACTATGATCTTTGGTAGTTCAATTGTAAGAATATATAGAGGGACTAGGTTTCAAACTAAGAATAAAGGGAATTGGAGGAAGCCAAAATTTAGGATACTAGAATGAGAAACCCATCAAATTTACCATTATATCTAAGATTCATTGTTGATTCCACCACTTATTATAAGAATAGGTCCAACTTCAACCTGAATCTATCACTCTGACACTAAACCCTAATTCAACTTTGTACAACTAGATCCAAGGCTCTAAGGATAGAATAAAGTAAATATTTTTAATTTCATGTTTAGATGGTTATAGTAGGTGGTTTTTTTTATTGACATTATACAACAAAACCTTTACTAATCTTTTTTCCAATCGAAAGAAATATGTTGCTTTTGCATCTAAAAATCGAGTTGACTGTGTGATATTTTGTAGTTGGGTCATTAAGGCTATTTGATTGTCTTTATAGTTTCTTTTAGTTAATGATTATGTTCATTCAGTTGTCTAGGATTGAAGCCACACTTCTTGATAGCAATAAAGGACCAACAACCTCTTCAATTGTAACTACAATTTAACTAAGAGAAATTTTTATATTATATCAGAGAGTTTCAAAGAAATAAGATATAAACATCGAAATCCCCAATATCACATAGTGTAGATTGAATAACAATTAATATTTTATTTTATATTGATCTATAGTATCCCTTTTAGTATTCTAATTTCATTACACTAATAATACAATTTAACAAAATAATTTAATCATTTTTTTGCAAAATCCATTATACTTGCATCTATATATGAATTTCCATTCACAAATTCAAGTCAATATCATCAAATTAAGTAATTTCAGTAACTTTAGTAGTTATTTCCTATATAGAATATTATGAACAAAACATAATAATAAATATGAATACAATATTCACATTAGTTCTCTTCTTTGTAACTAGAAAAATCCATACAATCATTCACACATTATTTCATCATGCTAAAATATCTAAAGTGGGAGTAAATAACTCAACTAAACACTCATCATGTTGTTGAACTTTTCCAAGCCTTATTAACTTCCCATCAACTGATTATCATTTCCCCTCTTCTACTAGCTTTGGTCTGGCTTGTAAGAAGAGACTGGGGGATTACAATTTTAGAGATAGAATAAAGGGAATTAGAGGAAGTTCAAGTCTAGGATAGAATTGTTTAACTTACCATTGTATTTAAGATTTATCAATGATTACACGACTTATAACAAGAAGATATCCAATATGAACCTGATTCTTCTGTCTCACATTAAACCATTATTCACCTTCATATATAATGATTACAGGCTCAAACGATGGAATAAAGTAAATAAATTTAATTTCCTAAATATATGGTTATAATATGTGATTATTCTCTTGACATTCTATTGAACCTCTATTTTCTAACCTCTTTTATATCATAAGTTGTGTTTTAATTTTGCATCTAGGAATTTAGTCAAGAGTATGTTATTTCTAAGATAGAACATTAAGGTTCATTGGTTGTTCTTAGAGTAATTTTACTTTACAATATATGTTGTCCAAGACTAATTTTTATCATCTACTTTTGTAAAGTTGAAAACCATAAAAACTATACTCTATTTGTGGTCAAATTTGCTTACCAAGACTTGATTTAGATAACATCCAATACACTCAAAAGCACTTTGTGGTCAGTTTTGATTATCAGGACTTGTTTTGGATAACATACATTACACTCAACAACACTAGTACCTCAAATCTACATAGATTTTTGTCATAAAAACTTATACTATGTTATAAACATGACTTCAAACCATAAAACTATATTAACTCAAGGTGTGATGTCATGCACACCAATACTACAACAAAACATCTCAAAAATTTCACCAAACCCCCTAAATTGAAAGCGAGAATTTTGTTTAATTGCCCACTAATATAATTGTAGTCAAATGTGATTCTGTGTATGAAAAATGTTTTTTTAACTAATGTAAAAAGAATTGTTATGATAACAATTAACATCATTAAAGTGATTTATAGTTAGTATTTCATCCACTTTTGTAATCAAATAAACACATGCACTTGCAAAAACCAACTTCAACCAGATAATTGGTTTACTTTCAACTCTAACTACCTTCCAACAAAGTGTGTTAAGCATATTTCTATAGGTTTAAAATATGGAAAAAAGATATCCTTGTTCAGTTTTATAAAAACATTGGTTAAGATAGAGAGGGATTCTCATCCAAATAATCCCTAGTTAAATGTCAGAGTGAAAACTAGGTCCCGAAAATCATCATCGGTGAGGCTAAGTAGAAAATGATTGTAATATATTATAAGAATATGCACAAACTCCCACTTTATAGGGGATGCATATTTTTTAGATGTTTAATATGTATACTGAAATTTAATATTTGTATGAACGTTTTAATGTTTCCCAAAAAATGAATGGGGCTCTATGTCAATTATTTGTGATGTTACTTTTTATGATTGAATGAAAATGAAAAATGCATACATAATTTTCTCTTACCATTTTGTTGCGGAATTTGGGTTAATCTAGAAGGGTGGTCCTTACAGTGCAAAACCAAAGAGTAAGTAAGAAGGGTATTTACAACAAAAGGATTTATAGCTACATATAATGCATATGATGAACTGAATATAAATGAGAAGAATGGAAAGTGGTGTTGCTAATCTATTTCTATGTCAAATTATTCATGTATTGGGGTTAGTATATGTGTAATTTCATGATTATTCTTCTTACGGGAGATTTGGCCATGCATCCACATGAATGTAGTACACAACTATAATTATAACCAAACAGACATAGTGGATTAATATGGTGAGATGAACTCATAGAATTTTCTGTGATTAAAAATTCAACATGATTCATATAAAAACATATAAGCATGAAATTAATGCTCATTGAGAAATTCTAAGTTTAGACCTAAATATTGTATGAAATTTGAAAATTAGAAGTGATTCTCTAGTATGGTATTGTGTATCATGGAATCAATTTAAATATAGATAATGGTGAAAATTGATATTCAAAACTTGTAAATGATACATTCTTATCAAATCAAAATCAATGGCATAAACAATAATGTTGATGGTAAAAATTAAATAACAACTAGAAATGAAAAAAATCCTTTATAAACTGATAGATCCATAATTTAGCTAATAAAATGTCTAAAAATATTGGATATATAGGTAAAGTGACTTTAAAGGATACAATTAGAAAGTAACATAGATAAGACGACTTGAGAAATTCAATCATATATGATTTTTATATTCCACTCTTATTTAGGATTCATGGACAATAATAAGATGGGGGAGATTTTATGACCTTGAACCTAACTTAGCAATGCATTTATCATAATTTGATTCATTTTTGTTTATTTATGTTTAAGTAATGATTATATATTGAATACATTCTACAATTGATTTCATCTACCACAAATAATTCATAAATTTAATTACCATTTGGTGAGGCAAAACCCTACTTTAAGTCAAATTAAAAATTTTGGAGTCATTCAAGTACTTTGAGTGTGATCAAGGGTCATAATATTAAAAAAAATACAATTTATAAGCCATAAAAATGGGTTGCATTGTGCAAGGTTGAATAACTTTGTCTTGACTATAGTCGAGGTCTGTTGATCTTCATGGTACACCAACTTATGTAAGTTCACTAACCTTATGGTTTCCTTGGCACTAGAAGGATTTATTGACCTTGAAGGGCCATCCATTATATAAAGTTTTACCTACCATTAGAATATCATCTTACTGGTTAAATTAGAGGTAGGAAAAAGGTGGTAAAAAGCATATCATCAAAACACTTCTATTGACTTAAATAGATCAAATTTATTCTATGTACATGAACAATGTTTCATACAAGTTTATAAAATGAGAGGAGAATAGTAAATTAAGGTTTTGGTAGTGGGTTTCACCCTCATGGAGAAGGATCTAGGGTTTGTAGGTCAAATTGGGGTGAACATTTTGTAATTTACATTTCTAACAGTCAAGTTTTGTTTATTTGTGTATAACATATCCTCATTGTTGAATATTACCCAAAATCCTTCTCTATTACTAATTATATCCCTTTCCCCTTGCATACATGAATGATTGAATGGATCCACTAAAGTGGTTTTGGTGTTGAATATCATATTTGGTGGAGCTTGTAGATGAATTTAGTGAAGATCTGAATTCCTCCTACTTAGGTATCAACAGTGATGGTTTTAAATATTTGTAAAACCTACTTAATTAACAATAAAGCTAAATACATCAAATACTAACTTTTGTAGGGCTATTGAGTGAGTGTTCGAAAAATGTATGGTTACTTATGAGATAGAGTGAGTTTTCACTTATATTTTCTCTCTCTTGTAATTTTATTATTTCCAATAATACCATCAATATTTTCCTTTTCTTAATGGATTAAAAGTGATTATCAATTCATAAAATCCAAACCCTAATTCCATAGTAGATGAAATCCATGTATTAGGGTACATAGTCAATTTATATAACAAACATTTGATTTTGACCCTCAATGTGATACCAGTGTTGGATAATGATATCATGAAGATGCACCTAAAATTTTGTTGCAATTTGATAAACGAATTAGGATTTATGAGTTCTTCAAATTATGCACATCATTGCATTTATTCAAACCTAGGACCTATGTTTTTGTGTTATTTGAGCAAAAATTTTACACATAAATGTCACACACACCCCACCCACCAACCTGGATGTGGGCCATAGTGTTGGCCTTTCTTTCTATCCATCTGATCTCCTTGATTGCATATCAACAAGGATTCTATTGGTATGTATGCCCTAAGAGCCAATCATGGGATGATTGGTGTGATACATTAATATTGATTTGATAAGCATCAAAGGTAAGCTTCCAATTCTTTCTGGTTCAGTCATATGAGATAATGATAGAATAGATTGAATGTCTAGAGAATGACAGTACTCAACGATGTATGCTTTTAGGTTAAGGACCTGAACGATGAGATCATACAGATGCTAAGAGTTTGTACATTCTTATGATGTCCCTAGTCAAATGTCATTGTGGAAGGTAAATAGACAACAATGACACACAAGACTAGATTGTGGTGTTGGTTGATGATAGAATCTCGTTAGTCATGATATGGAGATATCAAACCAAATACATAGGTACTTGTTAGATAACAAGTGTACCGGACAGACCCACCGTGAGTTTGACACATGGAACCATGACATGGTAGTCACAGTCAGTTCTCACAGCGATGGTGGTGAGTGTGATTCTTTGACCTGAAATCACTACACTCAACGCATGTGGTTGGGTACACTTTGACATCATCAAATGCAATCCTAAACCATGGGTTGTTATAAAGGTGATGATTGGGTGGCTTTGACACATGGGGCTTTTTAGGGGTGAGTGATATATATGGGATTTGTCTCTCCTGCGGGACTTTGATATCCATGGCCGCTTGATGAGTAGGATTGAGATTGGTGTGTGCACACATGTGTGAATTAGTATGTCATATTGATGTCATACATATCTCCTCCAATCTACTCTGAGATCAAGAAAGTGAATGAACGTTGATAGGATGATTGTTCCATGCCTTGAGTTCATTTCATAAATCAGTGACAAAGGAATTATACATTTATTGTAACACCATTCACGGATTGTAGGATTGAAAGTTGTTCTCCAACTTTCCTTTTCACTTGGGTAGCACTGATGTGTGACTAGGAACTGCTCTTTGCTTGTGAAGTTGTAAGTGTTATGGACTTTCATTGCCAACATGAAATGGACCTGCGGGGTCACACATAAAGGATTTAACCTGGAAGAGGAGTTTATCCACAAACGATGTTTAGATTGCTTACTAAAGGAGTTTAGTAGTTCAATTAAACACTCAACCAATTGATAGCTTAATATCATAGTGTTCAAGGTGTTGGATCGATTGATTAGAGTATCGGATTGATTGGAACTACAATTGACTAATTTGCATAGTCTACTGCCCCAACCGATCGGCTCACAGGGTTGAACCGATCAACTCAGGTTGATGAACTGATCGGCTCATGTGGTGAATTGATCGGCTCATGTGTCAATGAAATGATCGGCTTGATTGTTGAATCGGTCGATTCGTGTAACCAACCGAGATCGTTTGCAAAGTCAGAAGACTTTTTTTGCAAAAACATATTTGTTTCACTTGTACAAATTTGATTTGGACAAGGACTAATATTTGATTAGTTTGAAACAAACATGAAAGTCAATTTGAGTTGGCTCAGGTGTCCCAACCGACCGGTTCAAGTGTGAACCGATCGACTCAGGTCCCCAACTGATCGGTTCATGCTTGAAACGATTGGTTCAGCTGGCGCAGTTGGTTGTTTTGTGGAAAACCTCGAATCCTTCTACTCCTACTTTAATCCCGCATTGCCCGGGGTAGAGAACTCTGTCCCATGACCCTCCTATATATATAGGGGTATTGGGGGCTTCTCAGGTACATCAACTCAGAACACCAGTTGCTCTACAAAGTTCTCGTTCTCTCTGGTTGTGGTAACCGAGAGAGCCCAAGAAAGTTCTACCCGATAAGGGAGGCACGGCAAGGGAAAGACAACTATAGAAAGGCAATTGGTTGCAGGAGAGTGTGTCGGTGACTAGTACGCCGACAGGAGGGTGACTAGTACGTCGTAAGCATATACGACTACCTCCACCAAGCCCAGAACCCTCACTCACCCCTAACCCCTCTCTCACTGGTGAATTCTTTTAATTAATTTTTAAAAGATGATCCTTGGTTATTACGGAATCTGAATTTTTCCTCTCTTATGTTCCTTGTGCTTGGCTATTAGTCCATTGGCCACAAAATTCTTCTTTCTTAAAGCAAACAATACCTCTTTTTGATAATATCAAAAAGTCATTAATTATGTATCACATTATCCTCTTATTTTGTATTGTTTTGCATTTTCTCTTTATTTTTCTCCATTGGGACCCCTTGGTCCCCAAGAAACTCCAATATTTCAAAATTCCTTTTTAAGGATACGTATTATCCTTCTAGATGCATCTAAATTCATTATTTCACATTATCTTGTTTATTTCTTATTAAAATATCTCTTTTTGAGGATTTCTCTTAATCTTTCTTTTTATTTTCCTCGTTGGCATTCCTTTTAACATTAGGAATTCTTTGGATACAAAAATCCATCAAGAATAACTCAATTATCTCTCTTTTTACTTATTTTACACATTTTATCATTATTTTCAAATTCTTTCTTAATAAAGAAATTTAATTGGTCTTTTTTTTCTTATTGCTTTCTTTTTGCAACTTTGAACTCCTTGGAACCCAAGGAACCCAAGAGGCACGAAATCCACCTTTGGATTATATACTTTTACCTTATAGAGGTTTCTACATTTTTCTTTTCTCCATTTCTTATTAATAATGGAGTTCCTTTTATCTTTTCCTTGTTATTGGGCCCAATAGCCAATAAATCCCACAAAACAATCATCAAGGCTATTGTAAACGAAATTCATTTATTCAAAACAAATTATATCATTATTTGTTCAAATATCTTTAATAATGAGAAACTGCATTTCTCACCAAATGAACCCAAAAGTTGGGGTTGTAATAGTATGTGAATCCTATTTATGTATGTGAGCCCTATTTCAGTATGTGACTCCTATTTAAGTGTGTTGGCCATATCCATGAATGTGGAATTATTAATGTGGAATACACCTATTCCTCATTTGGGACTTTATCCAACTCCACATTATTAAATTTCTAGACTTTTAATCCCTTTAATACCATTTCTTGGTTGTTTTCATTATTTGATTCTTATAATGCCTAAGTTGGCTCCTTTATTGATGTACTTGATCATTATTTGAAATGCCAATCTTGGCTTACTTAATTGGAATGTTTGTTGGAAATTATTCCCATTTTCTATGATGCAATTTTATTTATATCTCTCAATGCCGCCAAGTGACTTATTTATGCATGATGTATTTATTGGCCAAATGACAATGTAGTGTACATGAGTACAAACCACCCATAGGGAACTGGGGTTTTAGTCCCCATTTTAGTCCCCCTACCACTTTATACAGGGCACTGAGGTTTTAGGTTTTAGTCCCCCTACCATTTTATATATGGTGAGGTCCAGTAGGTATCTCACCCTACATTGAGATGAGTTTGTGTCATAATATATTCATGCAATGTGATAATTGTTGGTGTTGTACTATGGCATATTTCCAATTCTTATTTGATCACTTGCCTCATACTCTTGAAATCCCTTAGTATAGTGGATTCTTTTTAATATGCAATGCTTTAGCTTTATAATTGTCCTTATCCTTTATTGATGCATACATTTTTATCTTTCTCTTGTTGGGTGATCCCAATTACCCAGATTAGGATCAGAGTGCACATGGGAATCTTGGTGAACCTACCTAAGGCTAAGGACATCGTGCACATCTTGTTAGATTGGACTAGTTGCATATAATTTTGTTATGTTGTTTATGGAGACAAGTTGTATTAGTTTGAGTCTTCCTCTACCTAGATCCTTGTTCTTGCATAAAGATGTACACCATTTGGGAAATTTTGTATAGTACTCTTTATACATTTTGAATAAAGTCAAGTTTTAATCTTCCGCTACTACACAATTGGTGTTTTGTTTGCCATGGTTTTTAGTAGAGACTTGGTCATTACAGCATGGTATCAGAGCATCAAGGTAGTCGGATTCTTGACTAATTCAATTGTCTCCTAGATAGAACCCTTATCTCATGTAGTTTCCTTTAGTAAGTTTTCCACCTTAGAGTTGACCTATGATGAAAGTATGATTTAGGATCATAATAATTTCATATTAGAAATAAAATTTGTCATTTTTTTGGTGAATTGTCTATTGAGTAGCGATTAGAGCAAGAAGTTGAAAGTGATGGTGTCTAGAAAGGGTCAAAACTTGGGGGCTGGCAAAAATTTCCTCCGCGCCACTAGCCTGGTTTATGAGGACTCCCGAGTTCATATGACACCCGCCTGGCCTGATCTGATATGCACAGCTTAAAATAGTCTACCTTTAGGCATATTACCTTATTGTTTAATAACCTTAGAAACCCTTATGTGATGAATTGATTTCCTCAAACAAAAATCATCTTGTAATCCTTAAGTACCTTATATGAGTCTTAGATTGCCATGATTAGGGTTAGTGTACCCTATGATATACCTTAAAGTTGGGATGGTAGTGATTGGTAAAACTGTTAGTGTTGGACCTTATACTTGGTTATATACCCTTTAACCTATAAGATAGTTTGACTTAGTCAACCCTTTTACGTGAGGTGGTAGTGTTAGATTTTGGGAGTTACTGATTCTGAGGACGAAATCCTCTTTAAGGGGGTGAGAACCATGAAGTTAATCCATTTACATGTATGGCAAAATCCTCTTTGGGAGTTACTGATTTTGGGAGTTACTGATTCTGAGGACGAAATCCTCTTTAAGGGGGTGAGATCCATGAAGTTAATCCATTAACTTATATGGTTCTCACCAAGATAATCTGTGGTAATCCTACATGATGAAGTTAATGGAGAATAATATCAAGTTATTAAGGCTTGTGATCTAATGCATCTATAAATGTTGAAATGGCTTAGTAAACCCTAATTGTGCTTAAAACCCTTGATGATGGAAATACATATGATATAATGTTGAGATGTAATTGTGAATAAAATGTGATCCAAATGATGGAATAATAAATATGATGCCTCTTCATGATGGAGATTATGCTAATAAGCCAAAAATGCTAATAATGTTATGTTTGATAAAAGGCTATAGGTTTGGTGGAAACCTCAGTAACACATGCCTTATGTATAGAGCTTTTAGTACCCATCTAGTTGTTTAAGGTTGGGACATTACACACTCACCCTCTCTTCCCTCTTGTGGTGATTTTGGGGACGAAATCCTCTTTAAGGGGTGGAGTGTTGTAACATACTGAAATCTAGGGTCTTCCCTACAATTTACCCACTTTTGAGCTTTTTTTTGCCTTTTAGTCCATTTGTACCTTTTTCACAAATTTCACATCCTTTTGAATCATTTTTGGACTCTATATGCATTTTGAGCCTTAATGATGGTGAAATTCCATTTTTGCCCCCATTTACGATTATAAAGGGGTATTTGCACAAATAACCCACTTAATGTAATAATTAAGGACTAATAATGCAAAATTAAGTTTTATGAGAGAAAATAAGTGGATAATGTTAATTTGGAGCTATTCTATCTTTTTGGATAAGATATTAGCAAAAATATGCAATAGAATTAATTATGGGTGTAATTAACCTAATTTCCTTCTCTCTCCTCAAAAATGATAATAATATATCAAAATAGAATATAATGGTGAGACTTTGCTCTTAAAGTTAGTAATGGTTGGATATCTCTAATTTCACTCATATAATCCATTAAAAGAAGATTTTTCATATAACTCGTTCATTTTAATATATTAATATACACTTTAATGAGCAATACATTTATTAAGGGCCAAATAATGAGTAAATCGAGATCTAATTGCATGGAATGATTCTAGACTTAAATTTTTGCATGTGGTTAAAGTTTGGTGCCTTTTGGACTTCATTTGACCTATCAAATCGAATTTATGAGTTGGAGTAAAGTGTGACTAAAGTTCCTACTTGAATATCATGCATTTCATTTTGTAACGCTATGGTTTCGATTCATTTTTCCATCACGTGCTTCGAGCGACATCTATGGACCGTCGATCTGGGATCCCACGGTATGTCCTTTGTCTTCTACCTCCGACCGTCTGGCTTGATCCCCGACCTGCCCCGGTCTCAATCTCCCTTTATGCTTGACCATTTCACTCGATTCTTCCTCCACGCGATTCGTCTCTCCAAGACGCATCCAACAAGGGGTTGCTCATCTTCTCCCATTCACAGTGCATGAAACGCCCAACTAGGGGCTCTTCCTCCTCTCAATTGAGGATTTACAATAAAGGTTAGGGACCTCCCCACGCCTATTTAAGGGCGTCTAAAGCTTCCTCAGGCCCCGAACCTTACTCATCTCCCTCCAATTCTACCTAACCTCGCCTGAGTCACCCTATGTAACGTCCCCACCTCCCGGTAACCCCCAATTAAGGGAGACCTGAAGGTCAGAGCCGTTATTCAATTAACAGGATCAAAGGTTTGACAAATAATCAGTAATAATTAATAAACCTTACCAACTAAACTGAAAACAGGTATAAAATAAAACTTTTCTTACCTTGGAAAATTTGGGATTTCTAAACTTCTACCATGAAGATGTTAATCTTACTAATCCTCCTGTGCATGTTATTTCTCATTCAATTCCACATATGTCACTTTACTGGTTGTTCTTTCATTTGTACCTAAAATGCCGACAAACAAAACTTCGGTCAGCCGAAGCTGGTATGTGGGGGAAACAATGATTGTGCAACTATGTTAACAATGTAATTAACCAAATATCATTTAACAACCAAGATTACGTTTTAAGCAATACTACTCAATCCTTGCCTATCCTCTTTCTCTGTAACGTCCCTGCAGTGGACATGGATACCACCTCTCTCATATGGTAGATCCTTACCCCCATGGCCCTACCACACAGGTAGCCAATACCTAGGGTTATGGAGTCGCATGGTCCTACCCAAAGGTAGGCCAATCCCTGACTCATGATGACTTGATGGACCTACCCCATTGGTAGCCATTTACTAAGTCATTTAATGACCTGATGGACCTACCCTCATTGGTAGCCATTTACTAGGTCAATCTATAAAGCTACAGAGGGGACTAGGATCTGAGCTAGTAGGCATATTTCTTATGTGATAGTCATATTCACTTTATACTTTGCATGAATTAAATACATCCAACAGTTTAATTCAAGCCACAATGGAAACATCGATAAAATCCCGAAACACTAATTCGGGTAGTCATAAGCGTAACCACATACCAGTACATGTAGATTCAGGTGCAAGAATAGTCCAAACAACAATGAGCAAGCAAGCATTCAATAAGATCCTGAAACAAATATACAATTTCCTTTTATTACTCGTGTCATTAAGATCTATTAAATCTAGCTTGCTTCTTAGGGTTTCTAGTCCACTTTTAGGGTTTCCATTGCAATTAGGGTTTACCTTCCCCTTTTACTATTTTAAACCCTAATTTAACACCATAACTCATAAACACTAATTATCTCGTCTATTCTTCAACATTAAGGTTATCTTAACAACATATAACCCTATTTTCATATTACAGGCACATTAATCATCAATTAAGCTTCTTTTTCATTAAAGCTACTATTTTTATCCTTTTAATCCATGACAATATCATTATACGCATTTATCATCAATTCATAGTTCATTATGGTCTACATCACATCTGAACTCAATTTGTTATTAATTCCATCTTTTATTCATCAGAAAACCCTAATTACTACATTTATGGCATTTATCCACAAATTAGGAACTTTAATGCTCGAAATAGCTTATAACCATGAAAACTCAGTTTTATACATGAAATCGAGTAATTAAAGCCATTAGTAGTCCTAATTACCATCATTAGGGTTTCAAGGCCCATTAAAGCCTATTTATGTACATAAACTCTAAATTAATCAATTATGTGCAAGGTTCCTCCTTTTTGTTCCTAATGTTCCTTTTTATCATTAACATGCTAATATTAACTTTAATCATTAATTAAACCCTACTAATCACGTTAATCATATCAAAATAGGATTTCTTAAACACAAATACACTAAAGTTAACAATTTCCATTACTTTTCGCATTTCAATAAGAATCAGGCTTCAATTTTATTTTTAAAAGATTCTCCTCATTTTTCTGAGAAACTTTCATATTTTATGCAAACCTATCCGAGCTACGAATATTTAGTTATGAATTTAGTAAAATTACCTCACTTGGGCCAATCCGAATCTGCCACGTCACCCTATGCAGCTTGCCTTGAGTTTTATAACCAGATTACGGGAATACCCCTGGTTAAGTCATCTGCTGCTCCTTCCCGCGAAGGGCAAAACCGTCCAGTGCCACTTTCCTTTTCTTCTACCTTGAGTAGGTCGACGCCTGCGCCCTAGCCACTGGTTTTGCAGCAACCGCACGTGCGACCCTTCCTCCGCAAGGTTCGGCTTCAATTGTTCCTAAAATGCCGACAAACAAAATGTCGGTCAGTATATCGAAATATACTGGTATGTGGTTACGCTTATGACTACCCGAATTAGTTTTCCGGGGTTTTATCGATGTTTCCATTGTGGCTTGAATTAAACTGTTGGATGTATTTATTTCATGCAAAGTATAAAGTAAATATGACTATCACATAAGAAATATGCCTACTAGCTCAGATCTTAGTCCCCTCTGTAGCTTTATAGATTTACCTAGTAAATGGCTACCAATGAGGGTAGGTCCATCAGGTCATTAAATGACTTAGTAAATGGCTACCAATGGGGTAGGTCCATCAAGTCATCATGAGTCAGGGATTGGTCTACCTTTGGGTAGGACCATGCGACTCCATAACCCTAGGTATTGGCTACCTGTGTGGTAGGGCCATGGGCGTAAGGATCTACCATATGAGAGAGGTGGTATCCATGTCCATTGTAGGGACGTTACAGAGAAAGGGGATAGGCAAGGATTGAGTAGTATTGCTTAAAATGTAATCTTGGTTGTTAAATGATATTTGGTTAATTACATTGTTAACATAGTTGCACAATTATTGTTTCCCCCACATACCAGCTTCGGCTGACCGACCTTTTGTTTGTCGGCGTTTTAGGTACAAATGAAAGAACAAACAGTAAAGTGACATATGTGGAATTGAATGAGAAATAACATGCACAGGAGGATTTGTTAGATTAACATCTTCATGGTAGAAGTTTAGAAATCCCAGTTTTTCCAAGGTAAGAAAAGTTTTATTTTATACCTGTTTTCAGTTTAGTTGGTAAAGTTTATTAATTATTACTGATTATTTGTCGAACCTTTGATCCTGTTAATTGAAAAATGGCTCTGACCTTCAGGTCTCCCTTAATTGGGGGTTACCGGGAGGCGGGGACGTTACCCCCTAACCTACTCCGCCCACTACCCAGACAACCTTGTCATGTTGCTCGCTGCCTTGACCATTCTTGGTCTAATTGAAGTGTCTTTAAGCATCTTCGACCACCCCTCTCCATCTCCCCACTCTCCATTTGCCTTGTGGTGGCCCCAGTCAGTGTATCCTATAGCCTTCGTAATTCCTTCGTCAGTGCCCTGTGTTTCTCCACTCCAGTGCTCCTTTGTCTCCATCGACTCTTGCTTTTAGCTCGCACCGCCTCTGTGAGGGTGCTGACGGCCCCAGTCAATAGTCTTCAGTTTGTCTTCTTGGGTTTTGCCCTTCTTAGCGACCTCCCTTTCTATGGTCAGGTTTTGACAACCTTGGCCATGGATGTCCTTATTCTAGGGATTGTTCATTCCGTGGTAAGCTAAGGAACTCATCCCCGATGCTATCTTGCATACCCGCACCTAGAACGATGAGTTGTGTCGTGAAGCTGGACCTCCAGCAGCCTGCCATAGCCATGGCTCGAAGCTGCAATCCAGGTGCTGGTAAGACTACTTTTCCCCCACAACTTTAATTAATCAATCAATCTCACATGGGCCTTTCAGAAATTTCTATTCCTCTTTACTCCTCTCCAGTGAAGAATCGATAGTTTCGGATGACCATACTACCCTCGTTGTTTTAATTGATCTGATTTGGCGAGCAAGGGTAAAGTGGCAATTTCCCATCTTCACTCGTGTTTCACCTAGGTCAGGGAGAATGGACCCGCCGATGCAGCCAAATGTGATTGGTCTGCGTTATCATGGGTCCGGCCTCAGTGGCCCATCCCCATTCGCCCATTCATTTTCGATGTTTATCTTAAATATCATTTTAATCACCTTAAATGATCTAAAATGTGTAATTAATCTAATTTAACTCCAAATTGGGGAATAAATATGTTTTCTTAATCAGGAAAATGTGATTAATAGATTGGAAGAGGTTTTGAGTCTTAAATCGTGGTTTTTAAAATAAGTTCCAAAATTAGGGTTTTCCTATGCTTTATGCCTTAATATATATTAATTCATGTGAAATATTTATACCTAGGAAAATGGAGTTGGATAACAAGCATTTGGTGAAAAATGATGGTTAAGAATTTACAATAAGGTATGTGAATCCTATTTATGTATGTGATCCCTATTTCAGTATGTGACTCATATTTAAGTGTGTTGGCCATATTCATGAATGTGATCCCTATTATAATCGTGAAGAATGAATGTGGAATGATTAATGTGCAATACACTTATACCTCATTTGGGACTTTATCCAACTCGACATTACTAAATTTCTAGAGTTGTAATCCCTCTAATGCCATTTATTGGTTCTTTGCATTATTTGATTCTTATAATGCCTAAGTTGGCACCTTTATTGATGTACTTGATCATTATTTGAAATGCCAATGTTGGCTTACTTAATTGGAATGTTTGTTGGAAATTATTCCCATTTACTATGATGCAATTTTATTTATATCTCTCAATGTTGCCAAGTGACTTATTTATGCATGATGTATTTATTGGCCAAATGACAATGTAGTTTACATGAGTACAAACCACCCATAGGGCACTGTGGTTTTAGTCCCCTTGACGTAGGCATTGGGGTTTTAGTCCCCTTGCCACTTTATATAGGGCACTGAGGTTTTAGTCCTCCTGCCACGCACTGGGGTTTTAGTCCCCCTACCATTTTATATATGGTGAGGTCTGGTAGGTGCCTCACCCTACATTGAGATGAGTTTGTGTCATAATATATTCATGCAATGTGATAATTGTTGATGTTGTACTATGGCAGATTTCCAATTCTTATTTGAGCACTTACCTCATACTCTTGAAATCCCTTAGTATAGTGGATTCTTTTTAATATGCAATGTTTTAGCTTTATAATTGTCTGTATCCTTTATTGACACATACATTTTTATATTTCTCTTGTTGGGTGATCCCAACCACCAAGATTAGGATCAGAGTGCGCATGGGAAGCTTGGTGAACCTACCTAAGGCTAAGGAGATCATGCACATCTTGTTAGATTGGACTAGTTGCATATACTTTTGTTATGTTTTTTGTGGAGACAAGTTGTATTAGTTTGAGTCTTCCTCTACCTAGATCCTTGTTCTTGTATAAAAATGTACCCCATTTGGGAAAATTTTGTATAGTACTCTTTATACATTTTGAATAAAGTCAAGTTTTAATCTTTCGCTGTTGCACAATTGGTGTTTTGTTTGTCATGGTTTTTAGTAGAGACTTGGTCTTTATAGTACTTAACAAAAATACATGATGATGAAAGTAACAAAAATAGGGGGTTTGAGGTTATTATTACCTTGCTTTTATAAATGCATCCCTACCATGTAGAGATCAACATGACACTAGTCAAATATGATGGGAGACGGGGAAGGGGAAGAGTATTAGATGGATTCTCATAGGAGGTCAGAACTTGATGGTATCCCTTGGTTGATGGTATTCGATAGTGTTGGGATCCTATGGTGGGTCCTTGGTGGTCCCTAGAGGTGTGAGGGTTGATGGTTTCTGCTATTAAGGCTCCTTGGGTTGGTGGTTCACCTAGGAAGGTGTTGTAACTCATAGTTTTGACCCTTGTGACCCATGGTACATCAACTGATGGTCACCATGTCTTGAAACTTGACAACCATCCTAGAAAGTCATGATACGATGGCCCTATAGACTCCCACAAACTATGGAGCTGCGGCATGCATGGACGTGACCCTTTAGGCCATGGACACATGGCAAACCTAGTAGGACACCTTAACCTTCTCTTCTCTCTCACCCTTAGCTTTATAAACATTCCCCCTTCCATGAAAATGAACTCTTTAAACTCTCTTCTTTCTTCCTTGTTGTGTTGAGGTCGTCCCTCCTTGTCTAGGTGGAAAAGAAGGTTCCAAAGTTATAAGAAGGGGGTCGGTCTCCTTGCATGTGCACCTAGGGTTCAAATCTACCCTAGTAGAGGTTGTTTGTTGCTTCCTTGCTTAGTTTCTTGGCTCAGGTATGTGAGATCTCCTTCCCTTCCCTTTGTTTACTTTTCTGTCCTACCTTCTCCCTTCTTATTCTAGTTTGTTCCCATGGTGTTCCATGGTGTATCTTGTACTAAATCTTTAAAGAACACCTCTTTCTTCCTTCCTTGACCTCAGGTTTTGCTTCCTTTCTTGTAAAAGGAGCTAGCTGGCAGTATTGAGTGCTCAAGCTAGGGTTTCTTCCTCTTTTTCTTGAGATAACTTTCTATTTGGAGCTTCATCTTCACCCTAGTGGCAACTTTCGAAATCCCAATTAAGACATTTGGGTAATGGACTGACAACCTTTGAATTCAAAGGTTGGAACCACTCTAAACACATGTGTCTTCCTTGTTTCCTCCTCCTTCTTTGGTTGAGTGTTTTAATTTTATTAAAATTATCAAAAAGCTCTATTCACTCCCACCCCATATATAATTCAATTGGTATCAGAGTAGGTCTTCAAGGAGCCATAACATTTCTTGAAGAATGGGGGACAACATGCTTAGAAACGTCAACCTTGAAGGAACTAACGTAACCCGGCAACCACCTATTGATGGAAGTAACAACACAACCGGAAAACATGAATGCAATTCTACTTTCAAGGAATCAACTTGGAGTTATGTAGGATGGTGTCTACTCCCTATGTTCTTCCCACAATCGAATATGCAACATGGGATCCAAACACAGTAAAACAAGTTCAATTAAATGCAAAGCCGGTAAGCATAATATATTGTTCAATTTTTATAAGTGAGTGTAATAGAATATCTTCATGTTATACAACTTATGATATATGGCATAAACTATCCATAACACATGAAGATACTACCCAAGTTAAAAATACCAAGATTAATATGATTAAACAAAAGTTTGAATAATTTTGTATGAAACCTAATGAATCTATTAGTGAAATGTATGCAAGATTTTCTTCCATTGTTATAGATTGAGTGCATTAGGGAAGTATATTAGTGAAGAAGACTGAGTGCCCAAACTTCTCAGATCTTTGCCTCCAAAATACAAACCAAAGGAGACATCAATTGAAGAAGCAAATGATCTCAGCACAATGAGGATGGAGCAACTCATTGGCAACCTATAGACTCATGAGGTAACCCTTGAAGAAAAAGAAAGATTGGAGGTCGAGCTTCAAAAAGGAAAAAGGAAGGACATTGCCTTAAAAGCTACTACAAAGGTTCAATCAAAGGTCGTCACTCAAGAAAGTGATGAAACAAGTGAAGGAGATGATGAAGAAGATGCACTCATTGTAAATGGTAAGAAATATAGAAGGTATAAATCTAAAAAAAATTCTAGAGCTTCTTCATCTTCTTCCCTTAGGTGTTTTGAATGTGGCAAGAAAGGACATGTGAAGAATGAATGTCCTAAAATTGAGAAAGGGAAGAAATATTTGAAGGAGAAAGGAGATAAAGCTTACAAAGCTATTTGGGATGAATCAAGTGATGAAAGTTAAAGAAGAGAGGAAGAAGTGGAATGCCTTATGACCAAAGAAGATGAAAATGAGGACTCAAGCGAGTTAAGCCTTCTTGAATTATCTAAAGAAGATTTAGTCACTAGTCTTCAAGAAATACATGACAAATATGTTGATTGTAAAAAGAAATTAAATAAGCTTACAAAAACAAATGATGATTTGCATGCTAAGATATATACCCTTTCTTCTGAAAATGAAAGTCTCATATCTGAAAGAGATGCTTTAAAATCTTCCATTAATGAGCATAATATCAAGTTGGTTGCTGTAGAAACAAACTATAATTTTCTTTGTCAAGAAAAAGTTGAATTGCTTGCTAAAATGAATGATCTTCAAACTCAACCTATTTTATGTACTCATTTGGATTATGATTCTATTTTCAAAGAAAGAGATAGTTAATTATCTAATCTAGACCAAGAAAAGTTAGATATTAAAAAGAAAATGGATGAAATTGCTAACTTGTAAAAGGATATTAGTAGCTTGAAAAACAAAGACATTCTTGATAAAATCCTAAAGGACTAATATGGTCAAATTGGGAGGAGAGGCCTAGGTTATGTACCTAAAGATAAATCCTATCAAAAACCTAGATCTAGAAAGACATAAGTACCTAAGACCAAAGTCACGTATGTACTTAAAAACACTCCATCTCATGACCACAATGTTAAAAAGAGTAATGAAATTGATTTCAGGATTAATTTTATTACCTCGCAAAGATGTTACATAAAATACAATCACCTTCCTTGAAGTAGCCTTCACCTATAAGTAGCCTCTGCCATCCTTGAGGCAACCTTCTTTGAAGTAACTCAAAGCCCTTAAAGCATCCTTCCCCTCCTAGAAGTAGCTCCACCACCTTGAGATAGGCTTCCCTTGGAAGTAGCTCCAACCTCCCTAGAAGAAGCCTTCCTTGAAGTAATCTCAAGCACTTCTCAAAGAAGCCTTCTTCACCAAGAAGTAGCTTCAACGCAGCTTGCTCAGGGTGCCACCACAATCTTGGAGTAGCCAAGGAGCAAAAGTAGCTTGTACCTGTGAAGGGGGATTGGAAGAATGAAATACAACAATTGAGTGTAGTACTTTGATCCTATATCAAGCGTTAGAATCTTCTATCCACTTAAGTTGAATGTGGATAGGAGTTTGTATCTATAGGACAACTCTAGAGCACAAGGAAGAAGACAACAAGTGAATCTTAGCTTGGTTACACTCAATCGTGAATGCTCAAGTGTAGCTTAGGTGTCGTAGGTGTCCTTAGGCCTCTCCTATTTATAGGAATGGTTTTCAAGTGTCTAGGGATGTTATAGGGAGTGTCTAGAGTGCTCTTAGTGCGTAACTAGCCATTAGGTGTACATAAATTGGCTAGCAATTGCTATTCGTGCTTGAAAAGAATAATCCAGAACCTTACTCGGTAGACAAGTATGTCGACCAAATTGTGTCTCAGTCGAAAATTTCTTCGACTGAGCCTGGGTTTAAGAGAAAAGTGTTGCAATGTCTATTTCTAACTCCTAACTATCAACTGCTCAGTCTAACAGTCACAAGATTTAGACCGAAGCTTACTCGGTCGAGATGATTTTTTATTGAAGACTAATTTAGAGCACAATTGTGTAAGTTGTTGAACATTGTTCACAATTTCGACCGAGGTGGTTCTTGGTCGACAAAACATTGACAAAGTGTGTCTCGGTCAATAAGTTTTTCAACCGAGGGTGCCCCTGTTTAGACTTTTTAATCACCTACTTAGTGTGTGTTTCAATGAGTGATGGTGACTCTAACTTTTGGGGGGGGGCTATCTAAGGGTTATAAGTGAATACAAAAGATCTAGCGCTTGATTTACATGATGTCTAAGTACTTGTAAATTATATTTTTGTACAAGTGTTTACATTTCATCACAATCATGAACATTTATACAATTAAATGCATTTGATCTTCAATTTGCATTGAACTTCATCTTCCCACTTAGTAGGATTTCCTTATTCCTTTGAACCCTGAAATACTCAAATAACATGTTAGATCGAAAAGTGTGAAATATTTGTCATTATCAAAACAAAGGATATATTAGTGTCTAATTTAGCCAACATATGTGTCTTTCTAATCTGGCCAGGTCAAAATTTTGAACACATTTCTGATGTCTCTGACACTCTAAAAGGTGCCTCAGATGCATGCAGAAAATTGATTTTTCTATGGTAGTTCATAGGATTCTAAAGATGAATATTGGTGGAAGATCATATGGTTCCACCAGTGATTGTCATAGATCCCAAGGCCACATAGTTATCCTAGTTGACCCTAGATCTAAACATGAACTTGCCTCTGGTTGAACATGTGATTCTGTGAATGGATGTAGAATACCAAATTTTACGTACTAAATCTATTTTGAGCTATAATTCATAATTTTCACTGAACTTGAGTTCATTTACAAAGTGATGCTCTATGTAACTCTCATTCAATGATTTTGATAAATAATCACATTCTTTGATATCAATTTGTCTCCAGTAAAATTCCTATTGTTTAGATGTGTTCATACTTCATATTTTAGAAAGTTATCTAGCCCCTCTGTGAAGTATCATTGTTCATACTTTGAAATCACATACTTTGATTTGACATCTTTGTTCCTAACTACCTAAATGATGGAAACATTAAACCATAGTAAAATAGATTCATATCTAAGTTATATATGAAAGTTATCAAATTAGAGAATTAATGGTCATAAATAATGGCTCTAGTATTTTTTTCTAAGTTTAGTTCTATGAAATTCCACTCATGATTAAAATCTCATGTCAGATGGGATTTCTAGTTCAAAGATGTAAAGTAATTACAAGCAAAGAGTTTTTAGTAATTTTCTTGGGTTTAATTAGATAAGAACATCTGATGAGGGTCTTTGTACACACAATAATGACTAGAAAAAGTCCTAGAGTTTAACCTTCTAACCCGATCATCAACTTATTGCAATCAACAAGTGAACTCAGTATAGATAGCTATCGATCCAAGGGACGGAAGAAAAGAAAAGTCAAGATCCAAATCAGATCACAAAAACAAGAATTAAATTCCAATTTAAGAGGGTTGTTAAAACTAAGAACAAAAACAAAAGTGTTGACATAAAGTTTAACTAATCAAGAAATAAAGATCTGGGGGTCTAGAGGATCACCGCCAAAACTATGTTCATATTCAACTAATCAAATTCTAAGCTCCAATGATCAAATCAAGACCTTGTGGTTCCATGTCTTTACAGACAGACTCACAAGGGTCGGACTTCCCGTGAACCCGCTGGTCCTAGCATTCATGGATCATTGCCCAACCTTCCAGCGTGCCACTATACACGGTCATATCAAACAGCATGTGAATTCCAACTGGCACCCAAGGCTCAGGTGGTCACGTCACCAAGGATCATAACGGGAATAAGGTTAAAAAGGTGAAAAAATGATAACCACAATTAAGGGACTATTGCTTCATTCTTACAGAGATCCATAGTCATATCACTCCATAGAATATACTAGATCATCCAAATAACCACACATAAACAAAGAAAAGACATTTTCTCGATGGATCAATAGAACTGATTATATTGAATAGAACTGGGCTAAGGGTCAACTCCCCATGCCCTAGAAGAAACTACTCATACATAACGAGACCGGAAGAAAGGCAAACTAAAATGAGATCCAGCATTATACAAGATGTGGTCTATAACTAAAAATTGGATGTCTTTTCTTATGGAGTCTCCCCTCCTTTTATAGGGGAAGGAGCGGTAGAAACCCTAGATACAAGACTCTCTAGAAAACTCCTGGTTAGAAATTGAAAACTTTCTGGATCTAGTCAATAGAGAAAATGGTTGATTGTCTTTAATTATGTTGACCGTTCACATTCTTTTTACTACAAATTCCCGCATCAGAGATTTCAAGGATACTTTTAGGCCTATAATAAGTTCTAAAGTGTTCCGTAAATATAAATTTCCTGTATATAATTTAATTTCCTTTCCAACGCATACTTGCCCATTAAATTTCTCCTTGGGATGTGAGAGTTATGATAATTTTAGTGAAAGGTATATATTTAAATCAGGCACTGCCGAAATTTGTGCAAAATATCTTCTAAGAAAAATTAGTCATTGAGTCATTTTCCTAAAAAAATCAACTAAATATAATTAAAAATAGAAGTAAAGAGAAAAATATAAACTAATACAATTAATTAAAAAACTAAGAAGATAAATAACAAAACAATCCTAAAAAGATATCTAAAAGATGTAAATAAAAAGGATAAATACACATTTATCAACATCTTCCTCCTTAGATCAGGCACCATGTCAGTTATGCAGAGCCATTTTTCACTCTTGGGCCATTTCATATCTCAAAACTAAATCTCTCACTCTCCTTTAAGTTTTTCCACCACAGTTCAAGCAATTGACTTCTTACCCTAAAATCCTGTGACTACATATCAACAAATGGTTGTGACCACTCTGTGGACTTCCACACCTCTCACAACTTATTGATAGCCTTGACACCTCCTTTTCTCATAACAAGATGTCCATGAATCCTATAATCCTCTTCTATTTTATCTTCTACAAATCGCAATATGGAAGCAACTCCATAACATGCATCACAATCACCAATCCATGACCTAAATCAAGCTCACAACCTAGAATGCATCCCTATATATCCACCTATTCATCTCTTCATCATGAGTATATACAAAACCTCCAACCTTCCTGACGTCCAACATACATTTTGGTGCCTCAATTTCTATCTCCAACATGCAGACAACTTCTACAACATATCTATACAAGATTTGTAGAAAAAACCCTCTGACCTACAACTAACTCTACAAACCTACAACACCAGCCATCACCTCCGCCCACCTGACCGACCTACACATCAATGACAATAAGAAATACCACCACATTTGTAGGTCATCACATCGCTAGCCCCTATCAAAATTGTTGGTAAGGTATGCCCATAGAGAAAATCATGTGATGATTGACATGGGATAGACCATAAAGGATTGGATTAATACTTATAAAGCCAAGCTTATAATTCATTATGTTTCACTCAGTTATGAGATAATGAGGAAATATTATGAATGTCTAAAGAATGAAAATACGCAATGACGTGTGTCTTCAAGTATGTGACTTGGAGGATGAGATCATATTGATGTTAAGAGTGTGTACATTATTATTATGTCCCTAGTCTGCTGTTAATGTGGCAGATAGATAGACACCAATAACACTAAAGACTAGAGTGTGGGTTGGTTGATGACATAATCTCATTAGTCATGATATGGAAATATCATACCAAGCACATAGATACATGTTAGGCAATAGTGTATCAGACAGACCACCTTGAGAGTGACACATGGAAAACATCATTGGTGGTCATAGTCATCTCTCATAGTGAAGGTGGTGATTGTGATTCTTAGACCTAAAATCACTACACTCAGCACATGTTTTTGGGTAAACTTTGACATCATCAAACGAGTCATGAAACATGGGTTGTTATAAAGGTGATGATTGGGTGACTTTGACACATGGGGATAGACTATGAGTGATAGATATGGGATTTGCCCCACCTACTGGAGTATGATATCTTGGACACTTGATAAGTGAGACTGAGAAATGCATGCGCATGCATGTGTGAATCAATATACGATATTGAGATCACATTATCTCAGATAATCTGCTCTTGGTTCAGGAAATATGGATTGAACATTTAGATGATGACCGTCGATGCCTCATGTTCATCCTAGATATCAGAGATAAGGGAATTACACAATCACCACAACACCTTACACAAATTGTAGGTTGAATTTGTTCTCCAAGTTTCCATTCACTTGTGTAGCACTGATGTGTGACTAGGCACTGCTCTTTGCTTGTCATGTCATAAGCTAGTTATGGACATTCACTACCAATGTGATATGGGACCTATACGGTCACACACATAGGAACTCATCTAGAAGAGGAGGTTAATCTTGAATGATTATTGGACTGATTACTAAAGTGTTTAGGTATTCAATTCACACAACAAATTGATAGATTGTCTGATTCAACTGACAAACGACTATCTTAAGTGTTGATACGGCTGTTTGGGCATCCAGACGGCCATTTGGGTTGTTACGCTAATCAAAGTTTAAATTGGCTAACTTCTATCCTAATTGAGTAGTGAACCAACCATTATATTATGTTGAAGTGATTGGCTCGACTCAGGCTCACCAGACGACTGTCTAGGTGAGTGAGACGGGCATTGTAGCGTCCTAGGATTTGAGGCCTCAAATAAGTTGATCTTAAAAGGAATGATTGAACTACCCATATCACCAAGGTGCAACTCCTTTTCTGGGATCCCATCTCTAAGAACTCCATAGTTAAGTGTGCTAAGCTTGGAGTAGTATTGGGATGGGTGACCTATCGGGAAGTTGATCCTGGCATGCATGTGAGTGAGGACAAAGCACGCAGTTAAGGCTAGTGGTGCTTTGTGGGGCCTTGTGGGGCCAATCATCATTCCTGAAACTCTACTAGAGCTTAGGGCAGTGGGCCCAGGCGTTACAAATGGTATCAGAGCCAATTCCCCTCCAGTAGGTGGGACCCACATGGGCATGGCATGCCAGTCTTGAGCTGTGCAGTCCAGACATGTAGGAAAGGGTTGTCCATGGTTGACGTAGCCACCCTTGCGCTGGTATTCCGTGATCGGGAGCTGGGTGTCCATGGGTCATTGTGGGTCTGCATTGAAATGGGGAAGATATTATGAGGCCTTATAGTTGAGCCTTGACGAGGACGTCAAGAGTCTAAGTGGGGGAGATTGTAACGTCCCAGGATTTGAGGCCTCAGATAAGTTGATCTTAAAAGGAATGATTGAACTACCCATATCACCAAGGTGCACCTCCATTTCCAGGATCCCATCTCTAAGAACTCCATAGTTAAGCGTGCTCAGCTTGGAGTAGTACTGGGATGGGTGACCTGTCGGGAAATTGATCCTGGCATGCGTGTGAGTGAGGACAAAGCACGAAGTTAAGGCTAGTGGTGGTTTGTGGGGCCAATCGTCATT
The DNA here is from genome assembly GCA_963693085.1 of Alisma plantago-aquatica. Classification (NCBI taxonomy): domain Eukaryota; kingdom Viridiplantae; phylum Streptophyta; class Magnoliopsida; order Alismatales; family Alismataceae; genus Alisma; species Alisma plantago-aquatica. The sequence goes on from OY856413.1 coordinate 1,059,949,050, forward strand.
CTTGAAACTCTACTAGAGCTTAGGGTAGTGGGCCCAGGCATTACAGGCATCTTGCATGGGGGAGATGGCTCAGTTGAGGCTAGATGAAGATTATATATGTTTCACAAACTTAAAATAGGAAGGATGATTTTAAGGTAGTTTCACGTGATCTTGTTGTTATGGGAATACGAATAGATAAAATTTTGATAGACTATGAGTTCTTCACAAACTAACTTAAAATAGGTAGTTCTTCACAAACTACCTTAAAATAAGAAGGATGATTTTAAGGTAGTTTCACGCGATCTTGCTGTTATGGGAATACAGATAGATAAAATTTTGTTTCAGTTTCCATACTATGTGTCTGTATTTCCCTACAGTGGTATTAGAGTCACGTCAATTTATTATGATTTTGGATAATTGATATGATTGGATTTTGGGTTTAATCATTTATTTATTATATACAATGTGAATATTTAATTTGTCTCATATAAGTATCTGATCAAAGACTAGATAATCCCAAACTTATATATATATATATATATATATATATATATATATATATATATATATATATATATATGTATATATATAGATAGAGAGAGAGAGAGAAGAGAGAGTTCGGCTAGAACACTCTCGAGTGTACAGACCGCACGAATACACTCAAGTGTGTTTGCATATCTAGACAATTGTTTGCAAAATATAAACCATTGATCTTCACTGTCATACTATAACTAGGCTACATACAGGTTTTGAGCCCATTTGGATGAGTGTAAGTCACTCATCCAAGGGCAACAAAATCAACACTTGAAACTAATTTGAAATGCATAATTTTTGTGGTCTTTATAACATGACCTAAAAATGTCCAAATGTGCTCAAAGTTTGAGTATGAGCTATTCACAAGATTTTTAAGAAGGTCAATGGATTATATTTATTTTTAGATGTGGTAAAATATTACTAAAGAACCCAAAAAAGGCATATAAGGAGAGAACACCCGTATACTATACAACTAGAGAGTCAAGCCCCCACATTAAGAGAATATCTAGCTTGATTCCCCTACAACTCCCAGTCTTGGCTTTGAGAATCCAAGCCATTCTATTTATAATGGTTTCAAAAAAAACAAGGGAATCAATATCCCTTTAACCATGCAACCTGGCATTTCTCTCCTTCCAGACATGGAAGATGATATTGAAAAACATGAGTCCACATAAATTTCTAAGAGTGTTATCCTACTTGGTATGATCTAAAATCCACACAACAACATCTTGGATAGATTGTGGAGGAAAACCTCCAAAACCACACTTCAAGTAACCCCTATACCAGGTATACATGGTGTAGGAACACTCAAAAAAGAGATGGCTATGACTCTCCACAGCACTGCGACACAGGGGGCAGTAGGTAGCAGCAGCCAAGCCCCATTTCAGTAATCTATCAACAGTGGGGAGTTTATTCAAGATTGCACAGTACGTACAGTAACTCCATTTGGGCTGGTGAAATTTACCCCAAAGGATAGTGTACCAAGGTACCGACAGAAAGTAGGACTGTTTGGACCAAGGCTGGGAACTGGGAGTCATCAGCCTCCAAAGCTCACCAACACAGATATAATCAAGTTTGATAGAAGGCCAGACTCCGATCATTGATCTAGCACATATGGACAGATTTGTCTGTTTTGGATTGAGACTCAAGAAGTCCTCCCCATATATGGACTTCATCCAGGCTATCCACAGAGAGAGAGGAGAGCAAAGGAAATGATCCACCCTCTTGGCAGTAGCAAAGATAGCAATATCATTTGGATTCCTCAATCCAAGACCACCTAGCTGAAGTGGTTTACCAAGTTTATCCCACGCGATGGTGTAGCCCTTACCTCCCCAAAGAAAGCCTGACATAATGGACTTGCATTTACCCACAATTAACTTAGGTAATTCTGCTTGGTGACACCAGAAGAAAAACTTAGCAGTAAGAATAGATTTGATGAGAACAACCCTCCCTGCCATGGAAATTTAGAGTCCAGCCCATCTGTCCATAGTAGCACGCAGACTGTCAACGCAGTCAATGTAGTCAGCCCCTTTCCCCTTTCCACCCGAGATGGGTATGCCAAGGTACTTGGTAGGGAAAGAACCCTCCTGAAGCCTGATAGCCTCCTTGAGTCTACCTCTTCTCATATCACAAGATCTAGAGAAAAACACTCTAGATTTAATTTCACTAATGTAACGGCCTGACACTTCTCCAAACTGTTGAAGAAGATTCCTTACTCCTCTCATATGCTTCACATGACCGGAAATGAAGAGTAAGATATCATCAACTGATATCATGTGGGACCTAACAATAACTCCCTGAACCTTGAACGGTTTGATAAGGTTTAGCAACTCAAAGTTATGAACAAGATTGGTAAACCCTTCCCTAAAAGCGGATTTGATGGTGGATGTGTAGCGTGGTAATGGTCTAAACCCTATATATTTGTATGGTTGAATGGTTTTGTTTTGCTTGTTTATCTCAGTCTATTTACCAAGTCTGTACCTCTCTCTTGCCAAGGCAAAGTTAATACTTTCCTACTTTCGCTCCCCTCAAATATAACTCGAGGTTTCTCATTACAATGTAATTTTAATAGCAATTGGATAGTTTCTTTTCTTACAAAAAAAGGAAGATAATCATTGTCGTATGAGATAACCAGTTTTTGAGATGAGATGACCATCTGGAGGACCATGGAGGACAGAAGGATGGATCCAGATGACCACCTAGTTGACCCAAATGACCATTTGGAAGGATTCCAAACATCATCTAGATAGGAGTCTAGACAACCATATATAATGACCAACCAACCGGCTGAGAGGCAAGACGACCGGTTCAAGGGTTGAACCGATCTATCCAGATTGGTAAGCACAAGTCTACACCAAATATAAGTTCATACATGTGATGTGATGATTGACCTAGGTGTTACTAATTCCTGACATATATAAATCCCTAAATCAAACATATGAAATCTAAGATGGTTTCCAATAGCAATACACATGAAAAGCTTGTTCGACTAAGCTTGGGTTACTCCTCCACGAGGTGCACCATCTACCTTGCGGAAGTGTGATGGTAATAATGCAGGTTCTACCTCTGTGTGGTGCATTATTATCATATTGGCTATTGAGTCCGTCTTAACTGGTGATTCTCATAGTGTATGGTCCCATAAGTATGCAGATGATTATAGAAAAGAGTTGTGCATATCGTCTATCAAGAGTTACATATGATGCAATTGGCAAAATTTTCCTACCTTAGTAATTAACTTTGTTTTGCGGCATTGGTCAGGCATAGTTGACTTATCTAGGATCTTTCTCATTAGAAAATTGTTCGTTGTAGTTTTTCAAATTGATACTTGAGGGTTATCAATTTGAACAAAATAATGAGAAAGATAATGATTTAAAGACCTAATTATTATTAGTGATAATGAATTAAAGACCTAATTATTATCAACCAAATTTAATCAAATCAAATAAAAAATGAGTTTTTGAAAAAAGTGAAAATTCATTTTGTAGAATCAAATATCAACGAACAACAAATACTTTTCTCTACGATAGGTCCTTGAGAAGGACAAATTAACTGGGAACAACTTCATGACCTGTTCAGGATATTGAGAATCATTCTCACACAGGAGCACAAGCTCTATGTCCTGGAAACACTAGAACCAGAGGAACCACCTCAAAATGTACCAAGGGCTGACAAGGATGCTTACAAGAAGCATACTGAAGATGTCATGGATGTCAAATGTCTGATGCTATGCTCCATGAACTATAAGTTGTAGAGGCAGCATGAGAATATGGGTGTGATTGAGATGGTCACACATCTCAAGAACATGTACCAAGATCAGGAAAGATAAGAGAGATATGATCACCCCAAGGTGTTGTTCAAATGTAGCATGGCAGAAGGAGATCCAGTAGGTCCTCATGTACTCAAGCTTATTGGGTATGTGGAAAACCTAGCTAGACTGGGATTCCCTTTGGGCCAAGAGTTGGCCACTGACATGATTCTATAGTCCTTGTTAGAGTCATATAGTTAGTTTTTCATGAACTACAACATGAACGACTTTGACAAACTGTTGACAGAGTTTTTGGGCATGTTGAGAACATCTGAGACACAAATGAAGAAAGAGAAGCCCAAGTGTGTGATGATGATCAGCAAGACAAAGGGGAATTCTAAAGTCAAAGGCAAAGCTGAGAAGATTTCTAAAACTAGCCAGAAGCCCAAGTCTTCAAATCTCAAAGAAAAAGGTTGAGTAAAAAAAGTAAGAGGTGATTGCCACCATTGTCACTAGCATGGACATTGAAAATAGAATTGCCCACTCTAGTTAGAGGAATTAAAGAGGAAGAAGAAGGAAGACATTGAGGCCTCCACTGAGGTATAAATGTTACAAGATAAATTTGATCACTTCTTCAAATTTGGTATGTGATACCAAATAGAGACCTGCCATACTTGATGTGCAGGATTTGACAAGAAGAAAAAACCCTCATGGAAGGACAAATATGGATAAGGAGAATCAAGTTTTGCAAAATCTTTGGTCTACATTAAAATTTATCTTAGCCCAATGGGCATGTAATATAGTTAGTTGAACTTCTATTTTATTATGCCATCAAATGGAAACATTTACTTTAAAGCATCTTGTATGAGAAGGATGATTATGTAATAAATTAAGATATTAATTTTTCTATTTCAAATAATATGATCTTGCATGGAAATGCCCAAACATCTAAATGGTATTTGTACGAAAGATTTTAGGATGGATGTTTATAGTGTTAATACCAAACGATTATAATTGATAACTTAATATTAACATTAGCATAAGTCACCTTGGACGTATATATATGAAATTCCAGTCTAGAATACATATTGATGTCAATCTAGATTCCCTAGGTTATTGAACCTTAGGAAATATGCAAGTCTTACTTACAAACAAAGTGACACGTCATCCTTTACTAGATGTAGTGGGAGGATAGGCCTTCCATTAGACATCATACATATGATGCATGAAGATATTACGGAATGAATGCAATATATAATTACTCATACCTCATTTCATTTACTAGTAATATTATGATATGTACTCTGTAAAAAAGAAACATAAATCTCTTAAAGTGTTCAAGGAGATTATAAATGAAGTATGGCTTTGATGAAAGTATTAAGAAACTTTCACGAGATCAAATGTTGAAATGCTCTACATCAATACCTCGAGTGCCTTCAGAGAAAGAATTGTGATAGTGTATCACAAGTCAAATCCATCTGAACATGATGATGTGTCAAAATGAAGGAATTATGTCATGGTGAGTCATGAAATAATTATTAATTAATTTAATCTTCTAATCCTGATAAATATATACCTCTCACTAAATAATGTACCATCTGAATGGTTTATAAGACTTCATATATGATATGAATTAGGAATGTCTCAATATGTCTAAAAGGATTGAAACCTACATTGAAAAAGTGGTTTCTTGAAAAGGTTTATCCACAAACCATAATTGTTGAATCTTACTATTAATCCTAATTCAATAACAAAAGGTGTTTTGTTAATAGGATAATTGAGTTCCTAGAGAATCAACGAGAGTATAAGTAATACTTGAAATGGTCGAGGTCAACAAAAGGGTACAATGAGAACCATGGGAATCACAAGTTGTTGTGGGGTCTTAGGTTCATCATGTAACACAGAATAAAATAGTTCTAGTAGAACACTTTTGAGATTGGAGGATTGTGAGTTTAACATTTCAGATGGGTTGGTCATAATAGGATGAGCCAACTAGTCAACTAGAAACTATTTCTGAGTAATATGGAAACCATGTAAGCTAACAAGGTAGGCCCTTGATAGCACCACCTAAAAGGGTAATACCTAAATGGTGCAATAGTGTCTTGTGGCAAAGACCTACATAGATAACATAAAAGGAAAAATTGGTTGAAACAAAATTCAAATTAGTTCAAACTATTGAATATGATAGAAATTCCTTTACCAATTCTCAAGCTTGTTGTTGTAGCTAAAATAGACTAAGAGATTTGGCATATGAAGATAGAAATCGGATTCCTTAAAAGGGATACATCAAAGGATGTGTATGTGACACAACCTAAAGGGTTTTGTAACTTCAAGAATGCAAATAAAGTCTATAAACTATAAAGTTCAATCTAAGATTGAAACAAGCATCTCAAAAATGGGATCTTTTGATTTGACAAGATAGTCAAAGAGTTTGACTTGAGTCAAGATAAAAGATGAAATCTATGATTACAAAATATTTATTGGGATTATATATGAATATTCCACATATGATGAGGAATAACTCTCAAAATTATGAATATTGAGATCTGGCATGGAAAACCCCTTCATCCTCAAGGGATTAAGTGAAACATCTTATGAGATAAGGATCAAGATCCATGGAGATAGTTTTTGAATGTTTCACAATGGAAGTTTGAGTACAATAGAAAAATGTTGAAAGAGTTCAACAAGGATGGTTTCAATGAGTGAGAATACGGATTAGTCTATCATGAACCATATGCTCCAATTATTGTGAAGAATAGAAATATCATGAATCAGATGCCATATGCTGGATCTATCATGAATGCTATAAGTTTACTTACTCCATATAATCTTGTATGTACTAGACATGACAAGATGATGGTAAATTCTAATAAGGGTTATTCGAATGTCATTGAAGACATCCATGAGTACTTGTGAAGTACTTAAGGATAGATTGACAGTCAATAAGGATAGCAATAAAAGGATGAGTTGGATATAAAGGGTTACATCAATGAAAGCTTCCGTATTGATAAATAGATCATAAATTAAAATAATTTTTAAAAGGAGAAATGTTGTTAGTTTGAAGGGTTCCTAACTAATAGCTGTTATTTCTATTCTACAATAGAAGCCATGTATATTTGTGTTATGAACATAGAGTGATACTATATGGATCTATAAGTTCATATGATGAACTTATAGATGTCCTAGCCATTGATGACTCAGTAGTAATATTCTGACAACAATGGAGCTACTTGTTAGGCAAGGAATAACAGATACCATTTTACAATGGTTTCATCTCAGAGAAAAGAGAAAAGTTACTGACTAAATAGCAAAGTGTTGCTATCCCACGAGATATAGCACTTGTGTAGTAGGAAACATGGTGGGCATGTTTGGATCACTAAGAATGAGATTCGTGGGTGATTGGCTCTAAGTGTAAGGGGGAGTCTTTTGGTAAGGTATGCCCATATAGCAAATCATGTGATGATTGACATGGCATAGACCATAAAGGATTTGATTAATACATATAAAGGCAAGATTCCAATTCATATTTTTTCACTCACTTATGAGATAATGAAGAAATATTATTAATGTCTAAAGAATGACAATACTCAACGACGTATGTCTGACATGGTTCTTACTGCACTAACAAATCCACCTAGGGATGAAATCCCTAAGTTTTTACCAAAACCTTGTGCAATAATACCACCTGCAAGTAGATGGGACTTATCGCACTATAGTTAAGGATCGAATCCCAAGGGAAAACATTTTTAAGAATCTTACTAGTCAAATCTGGATCAATTAAGATTAATATTTAGAACAAGACTTGATTTGGGTTTAGTTAATCTAATTGTAAGGAAAGTAAAAGAGTGGTATTGAAACTGAGTTTAGATTAATGATGGGAATATCCAAATGGAGTAGAAAACCATATGTTAGGAAATAGAGTTTGCATAAGCATCTCCATGGGCTTGATGTCTCATTACCCACAAGTCACACACTTACTACTCTGGAGATATCCCTTCGGAATTTCTCATCCAAGCATCAACCATGTTAATCGATATTAAAATATGAAGTATTGAAGTTCTTACAAAAAAGGAATATAATAGATCATGCAAGGCAGGTGATCAATCCACAAAGCATGCATTAAATGATTAACAATGAAATGAAAAGTTATATACAATCTATGGAATGTTATAAGATGAACATGTAAGCACGGGCAGCGGGGCTAGTCCTGGCACCCCAGCAAAATGGACTACTCGCTCCTCATGATAGAAATAAAAAGAACAAGAGAGAGGGAAGATTCCACCATGGTCATGGTGAAGAAGATGGTCATGGCTCGGTGGAGAAATGGTGTTCTACACGATGGTGGGGCAGATGTAGACGAGCAGGGGAAGAAGACCAAGACAGACGAGGATGATCTTCTCTTTCCTTCTTCCTTCTCTTCTCGTGCTCTTCCTCACGGGATATGGAGTAGTAGATGGTTGATGGATGAAGGTGATATAGATCTGAAATCCCGCCACTTTTGTGGCTAGGAGATAGATCTTGATGGAGCGGAGATGGTGGAGTAGCAAAGACACCACAGAGGTAGTCTTTGGTGGCAGAGATCGTCTCCCTTGGCTAGGCACAGAGCGCCAGCCTATCAATTTGGATGGAGCATAAGTGAGGCCTCAAATGAAGGAGGGGGTCATCTAATTATAGGTGCATGTTTGTGTCACACTGCCTTAAATGCCGCGATCGCAGCCTTCGGTATGAGTCGTGGCATTTTCCGTGTCGAGTTCTTTATCGCGGTTGAGGTCTTTGCCGCGATCGAGATGGCATGTCGTGGTCATGGGTAAGTTTTGTGGTCGAGGTGGTTGTATCAGTTGTGCTGGTATGTCGCGATCATGGTGGGGTCTTCTTGGTCGAGATCATGATGGAGTGTCGGTCGTGATATTCCTTGGTTGCGGTTGTTGAAGAAACCCACCCCTACAGGGGGTGGATATTGCTATAGGTCAATGGGCCTACGCTGATGCATCCTCTAACTGATGTAGATGCTTTCTGATGAACGAACTGGCCATCAAAAATGGGGTTCAAATTCTCAAAAGTTTCTTGGACCCGCTAGTCGGTTAGTGGGACCACCGTCTCCTATACTAGTACACATAGTGCAATACTTAATCCAGCAATTAAGATGAATGGACTTCATCAAAACTCTAAATAATCATCCGAAATTGAGAAAAATTGTAGATGAGTAGATTCAGGGGTTATATGTGAGCTTTCAGTGCTAAACAGGGCCAAAAATGGTGACTAAAACTAAGATGAATATGTATTTATCAATGTCTTCAAGTATGTGACTTGGAGGATGAGATCATACAAATGTTAAGAGTGTGTACATTCTTATTATGTTCCTAGTTGGTTGTTACTCTAGAAGGTAGATAGACACCAATAAAACTAAAGACTAGAGTGTGGGTTGGTTGATGACATAATCTCAAAAGTCATGATACGGAAATATCAAACCAAACACACAAATACATGTTAGGGAACAATGTATCAAACAGACCCACCTTGAGAGTGACATATGGAAACCATCATTGGTGGTCATAGTCATCTCTCATAGTGAAGGTGGTGATTGTGATTCTTAGACCTAAAATCACTGCACTCGTCACATGTTGTTGGGGACGCTTTGACATCATCAAACGCAGACCTAAAACATAGGTTGTTATAAAGGTGATGATTGGGTGACTTTGACTTATGGGGATAGAGTGAGTGATAGATATGGGATTTGCCTCCTACTAGAGTATGATATCCTAACCACTTGATAAGTGAGACTAAGAAATGCATGTACATGCACATGTGAATCAGTATATGATATTGAGGTCACATTATCTTAGACAGTATTCTCTTGATTCAAGAAATATGGATTGAACATTGAGAGGATGACCATCCATGCCTCAAGCTCATCCTGGATATCAGAGACAAACGAATTATACAATCACTACAAAACCTTACACATATTTTAGGTTGAAGTTGTTCTCCAAATTTCCATTCACTTGTGTAACACTGGTGTGAAACTAGGCACCACACTTTTCTTGTGATGTCATAAGTGAGTTATGGACATTCACAGCCAACATGATATGGGACCTATAGGGTCACACACATAGGAACTAATCTAGAAGAGGAGTTAAATCTTAAATGATGATTGGATTGATTACTATAGCATTTAGGCATTCAATTCACACAATTGGTCTATAGATTGGCTGACTAAACTGCCAAATGACCATCTCAAGTGTTGATCCGGCCGTATGGGCAGCCAGACAAGCGTCTCAAGTGTTGAGATGGCCGTTTGGGTTGTCAGGCTTATCAGTGTTCAAATTGGCTAAGTTATGTCCTAATTTAGGAGTGAAGTGACCGGTACAATTTGTTGAACTGATCGGATCGACTCAGGATCACTAGATGGTCATCTAGGTGAGTGAGATAGACATCGTGTACGGTTGAGACAGCTCAGTTGGGGCCAGACGGAGGTTTTGGATGTTATGCGAACTTGTTTGATTATACAATACTTGTGATGTAAGGAATTAATATGTGAAATTAATTAGAATTGAATTGCCAAATTTTTGTGTGATCGGGAAATTGCCATACGATCATCTCGTACACTAGATGATTGTCTGGGTGTGTCAGACGACCATTTGGAGTGTCACAGGTTGCAAAAAATCAAGATCTTCTGGTCACTTCCACTCCTGCACAATCCCGTACAGACTGGGAACCCTGTCCCTAACCTTTTTATAAATAGAGGGCTACTGGGGGCTTCCCAAGACACAACACAGACAATTGAGAATCATTCCCTCTGACAATTATTGTCCTTTCTAATTGTAGTAACCGAGAGAGCTCAAGCAAGTCCTATCTGACTAGGGAGGGATATCTACGTGAGAGAACAACAGGAAATCTCCGTATTGGGAGAGCAAGTTTGTGACAAGTACGTCAATGGGAGTGACAACTCTTTCCGGTCTGTTCTAGTTGAACCACGGGAGTTCTAGTTGGTCCATGTGGACAACTCAAGAGGTAAGAGTCTTTTGATTGTTGCTCGGAGAGCAAAGTCAGCCTGCACTCTATGGCGAGACCACAAGAATAGTTGTAGAAGCCGTTTTATTTGTTGTTCGTGGTGACGACCAGGAGTTGTACAATCACCGTCTAAGAGCAACTACTTGACAGTTGCATTGAAGTGAGTTGTTGTCACCGGACTTACTCTAAGATCAGGTATAACTCGCTAAACTATTCTTTCTATTTTATAGTAGTTGACATGATCTTGCTATTATGGGAATACATATGGATAAAATTTTATTTCCACTGCCACACTATGTGCCTGCATTTTCCAACAAAAACTACATCGGTTTGCGTTCACCGCTATAGGCTGTCGCATTTGAAGTGTCCTTCAAAATCGACCTACAATGCTTGCAAACACAACAACCATCAACCCTCAAGCATATCCCTTCACTTCACCGCTGATCGCCATGAACCATGCAGCCGCATCGCATGTTGCTTCAACTCTGCCTGACCAACCTCCTCTTCAGACCATAGTACCACCAACTCCAATCTCAACGACCTCTACAAATCTGGAAACAAGACTTATTGTCGAGGTAATGTGTCTCCTCATAACATCAACCTGGAGAAGGACCATGCTCCAGAGATTTTCGACCACGATCTAGATAATTTACTAAAAAAAGAAGGTTGTTTGCATGGGTGCATCTTTGTACATTTGACGCCCCGGTCAGAAACAACCGATAGACGGATCAAAATTTTTTATCATGAAATACAAGAAAAAGTACTGAACTGAATTACCATTTTTGCAGGTATTGTGCATGGTGCAGACGCGTAGTACCGACTACATGCAACGAGCACCAGAGGTTCCACTGTCGGGGCCAGACGATGAGGGGAACTATATTCAAGGCAAACCAGACGAAATAGATTCTGACTCAGAACAAGAAACCATGGCAGAAGAGCAGACGATATGGGAGAAGATCAAAGCTTCTTCCTCATCCACTTCAAAGGGTCCAATCAAGAAGCAGGCGATCAACATTCCGACTTATAAGATTGATCCTGCATTGATCAACTTGGTCAAGTCAAATGCATTCCATGGGCTAAAGAACGAAGACCCGGTGACTCACATTAGCCAGTTTGTGGAGAACTGCGATATGATAAAAATAGACAAGTTCCCGCAGGAGACACTATACCTGAAGCTGTTTCTGAGCTCTCTGGAGGGAAATGCACGAGAATGGTTGCACAATCTTGACGATGAGTATGTGGAATCATGGAACCACATGGAGGAAGTGTTCTTTGAAAGGTTCTTCCCGCCCGAGAAGACAAATGATTTGGTCAGAAAAATCCACAATTTTAGTCAGAAGGCAGGTGAAACCTACTCTGAGACATGGGAGCGATTCCAAATAATGCTGAGAAGGTGCCCACACCATGGTTTGGACAAGGAGAAGCATGTCAAGATTTTCTATTTTGCTCTTTCTGAGCATGATAGAAGCAATCTGGACTCCGCAGGGTCCGGGTTTTACTTAAACGACACTGGCACTAGGTGTTGGGAGATTCTAAAAAATATGGCGAAGAAGCAATCGTGGGGCGATAGGGATGTACCGGAACAAGTGAAAGTCATAGGTGAGTCCAGGGCCATTAAGGGGTTGAATGATAAATTATATCTTTTAGCTAAGAAATTGCTTGCCAAAGAAGATGCAGAATCCGATGAGGAAGCCCAGGTCAAATTTATGCAACAACAGGGCTACAGAAATAATGATTATGCTTGGAGGAAGGATAGAAAATTCTCATGGAAAGATACAAACAACTTCCTATAAGATCCAGATGCAAAGCCACAGTCAACAGCAAAAGATAAAAGCACTGTGTTGCTTAGTCAAGTGGTGTAGCAAAATCAGGAGATGATGAGCATGTTTAGTAAGCAGTTGCAGTCTCAGGGTGAGATCTTGACTAAATTTGGGCAAACATTGAAAAGTCACGGAGCACAGATGAGGGCACTAGAGATGATTGTGATCTAGATTTCCAATGAAGTGGCAGCCCTGAAGCATGCCAATCAACAAAGACAGGCTGGGAATGCAGATGTTGTTCAAGCACATCATCAAGTGGAATATATATCTGTGATTACTGAGGCAGAGCCCCCAGTGGTGGAGGTCCAGGAAAAAAGTAAAATTATTTTTGATACGGAGGCTACACCGAAAATACCGTATCCTCACAGTCATTATGGTCTACCAGGCAGATATGTACCATTCAGAAAAAACCTCCAAGAGCCCATCACGGTCGTGCCCACCCCTAGGCAAGAAGAGCAGGTGAAGGCCATGCGTCATGGTGAAGCTACATTCACTGTGAAAGAGGAGCCACCACAAGTTACACTTGTTGTAAATGATGTACCCAAGTCTACACCAGAGGGTGACATTGAAACAAGCTTAGTGGAGGACACCCCGAAAAGCCCATATGTGCCACCTCATAAGCGTCTAAATGAAGCAGTTGTATCTTTTCCGGACAGCCCGAGGCCGAAGAAAGAGCATCGACACTACAGGAAGTTCTTGGAGATGTTTAGGAAAATCCATATCAATATTCCGTTAGTGGAAATGATAGACCAGATTCCATATTACGGAAGGTTTATCAAAGAAATCATCACAAAGAAAAGGAGGATCCTAGACACAGACGTTTGTCGGGTGAATGAGATGGTGAACTCAATAATCCATGGGAGTCTACCACAGAAGATGAAAGATCCGGGAGGTTTCTACATCCCATGTTCTATAGGCAGTCAACATTTTCCACACACACAGTGTGATTTAGGGGCCAGCATTAATCTTATGCCACTGTCCACGTTTCAAAACCTTGGGTTGAAGGAACTAAAGAAGTCTATTATGACTATCGAACTAGCGAATGGGTCTATTGTGAAACCATACGGAGTGTGCGAGGATGTACTTGTCAAAGTAGACAAGTTTATCTTTCTAGTGGATTTCATCGTCATGGACATGCCACAGCTTAAAGATTGTGAGATGCTATTAGGTAGGCCGTTTCAAGCAATGTCTGATGTTGTTACCGCCATTGGGAGAGGTACTTTGACATTGGGGATTGGCCAGGATCGAGTTGAGTTCAAACTGCCACCGGATCCCTAGGGCACACTCGCCAAAGTTCCGAGTTTATGAAGCCTGATTTCATCTAGCCTAAGATGTTAAATAACGGTGCTTGTTGGGAGGAAACCCAACCACCGGTAGCTTCGTTTAGTTTCTTTCAATTAGTACTTTGTTTTGATTTGATTTTGTTTTTAGTGTAAAAATTATACCTTGATCATTTGTAGAATGTGCAGGACTGAGGCAGGGTCGATACAATCGACCCTTGTGCCGATGGTATCGAGATGGGCACAGGTAGGCGGCTGCAAAAATCACAGAGTCGATAATATCGACGGCCTCGTCGATAGTATTGACATACCATCAGGTTGCTCGCCAAAATGAGGTCGATAGTATCGACACGGGCGTCGATACTCGCGAGATCTCTGGAGATATTCAGACGAAAATTGCCTCAGTGAAGTCGATACCATCGACGGGCCTGTCGATGGTATCGACCCAGTTACAGGCAGAAAGCAGAGGTCGGGCCTCGCGAGGGTGTTTGCCCTAAGAAGAGTCGATACTATTGACTTGCGTCGATGGTATCGACGCGACATGTCACCGATCCACGAGAGGAAATCAACGACGATCGCTGCATCGAGAGAGTTGATCCGTGGGATGGGTCGATACCATCGACACCTATCAATGGTATCGACGCGTCATCGATTCGGGTCCCCAAATCGGGCTATCAACAACCGTCGATACTAGCGGAAGACGGATTGTCCTACAGGAATCGATACCATCGACTCGCGTAGATGGTATCGACGGGCATACAACAGCGCCGACCACAGTTATAAAAGGGATGGATAGTCATCATATGACGTCACACCTTCATAGCTTTCTTCCTCCCCTTGTGACGTGTGTCTTGTTGAGCGACCGGAGCCCGGCTACGAGCATCCAAGGAGTGTGTTCTTCCCCGAGCCGTCATCGAGCGGAGATTGGCTTCTACGACCTTCACCGAGCTTTGTCTTCTACTCCTCCTTTCTTTGCAGCGATGGTGCGTACAGCCGGAGCTTCTTATTCACGGGCAGATCCTATGGAGATCCCTGACTTCATTCCTCCATGAGCCGCGCCAATTCCTCATCTGAGGATTGTCCATCCTTCCGCGGAGGCCCGGAAGGTCTACGAGGAACTGATGAAGAGGAAGATCGAGCCCACGCGCTATGTCGATCGGATGATGGTCCGCAACCTGGGGTTCAATGACAATCTTGCCTATGTCCTAAAAGGGCAAGTGCAGGAGACCAATAAAGGCAAAGATGAGGTACAATACCATGTTGAGGGCCATCTGTTTTTCGGCGAATGGCCGACATACAAAGAGCTCGTGGCGGAGTTCATGGCGTCATTGGATATCAATGTTGTGCGCAATGACTTGATCTCCACCGATAGAGAGTGGAAGAAAGGGCGGGTGTCATTCAGACTCTACAACAACAATTACACCCTCACCCTCGACCAGTTCAATTCTATATATAACTGGAATCATCACAATTACCAGTGCCAGAGGCCAGACAATAGGACGGACTACGACGCCATCTTCGCCCAACTTGTGACTGTACCTTTGAGAAAATCTGTGAGCTACCACAACGCAGCGGTGGCGGATTTCGAGCATCTGTTCGTGTGGATCCTTCACTGCATGCTATGCACCACACGGTTTGCTCGCGATGACTTGTCTCTTAGCAAATTCCAAGAAGTGGGTTTGTTTTTCTTACACAAATTTCTGAAGTGTGAGGAGTGCAAATGGGGCGCGTCCTTCTTGACGTGCGTGGTGGCTGTGTAAAGGAGTACGAGGAAAGCTCTTATCCATTTTGGAGGGTTAATCACACCATTGTCCACCTATCTTGGGTTGGATCTCTCCCAACTTTCTCTCCTTTCCAGCAGGAACAAGGTCAACCTCCAGCATCTGCATCGCTCCAACCTCATCCTGCTTCGTGATAGCCTGGCATATACACATTGGCATGTTAATCACGCATATCAAGAGTGTTCACTTCCAGACCACATCTTCCATATAGCGGGTGCTCAACATTTTCGATGGCCTGTCATCGCCATCGAGGACTCAGATGAATACGGCGACAACGACGACAACGACAATGACGACAAGCATGAAGAGGAAGATGAGGCTTTCACCCCTCTTCGCGCATGAGTTGCACCCCGGAAGCGTCCCTACATGCATCCGGGTGCATCTTCATCTTCGTAGCCTCCGCCACCTCAGCCCTCTCCTCAAGGAGAGGATGTCTATTCAATGTAAGGGATGTATGCAATGTTGTAGGATATTCATCAGACGCAGCAGCAGCATACAACTTCATACGTCGGTATTCAGGATACGACGAACTGGCTGCTTGACAACTAGAGGGCAATTTTTGAAAATGAGCACCTCCTCCTCGACAACCAACAGCACATCCACGACAGGTTGCATAGGATGGAGATGAAACAGCAGCCCTTCTACGATCATTACTGGAGCCAGAATTACTTTGGGGGGTATCCACAACCTCCGTCAATGCCCCAGTATGATCTGAGCTTTTAGGGGCAGTACCCGTCTTGGGACCCCATGGCCCCGCAGTACCCGCCTCCTCCGAAAGAATGATCGATATCACTTTTCCACCTTTTAAGTTTGTTTTTTACTATGAGGCCATAGTCGAATTCAAGCTTAGGGGGGAGTTGGAACAGCTCTATCCTTTAGTTTAGTTTTTATTGTTTTGTTTCTTGTCATTTGTTTCTCTTAGTTATTAGTTTGTTTATAGGATCCATGCTCTATATAGTGTAATTGTAGATGTCTTAAGTCATGTGTCATCTCGCTGCTTGTACATGGGAATCAAGGGAAAATTTAAAAAAATTTAGTGTTCTGCAAGCTTGCGTTGTTCAACTTTGAGCACATAACTTAAGGAAATGATTGGGTTTGTCAACTCTTAAATAGGAAATCACAACTGTACATGCTTAGGATTCATGAAAAGTGGACGGAATTGGTTGTTTGAGCCTGAACTGATCAAATGATTATGAGACCGTAATTTGAAATAAGAGAGAGAAACCTCTTAATTACCACACAGGTCAATAAGGAGGGACACATAATAATTTTCAAAGGTTCAGTCAATTAGTCTTGTGATCTATCCACCCCATTGTTTTCATACTCCACCATAAGAATTGGAAGTACATTACGGTTTTAATTTCTTTGATTGCATTCCATGTAGATAGGTCTTGCATTGCAGCTATTTTCACATATTTTGCATGAAATAAAAAATATAGATGAGTTATACATGCACATTATCCTTAGGTGTGTGCCATTTAGTTGCATAATCATTATTTTGTAGCTTCATTCACATTTTTGTGCATATAGTACATCATGCATCTTATTTCTTCTGAAACATTAAGTGTGTTGAACTTGTTCCATACCTTCTGAATGCTTCAAATGTATAAGTTATGCAGCAATAAGTGAGCCTGACAAACAATTCGTTGTCAGCTATGAAAATAAGGGCTTGAAAAAAAATTTGAAAAAAAATTAATTGAAAAAAAGAGAAGAAAAAAAAATTGAGAAGTAGGAATGAGAGGGAGAAAGGAACCTGTTCTCACTTACATACTAAGAAGAATAAGTACATGATGTAGTTCTCCTAGATATTCCATCTCATCTTGAGACAGGATGTTAGTGCACGCATCATTCCACCCAAATGTAGGCATTAGGGCATTTTCATTTGCATATGCATCATTTAGGTCATTAATGTTTTGTGCATGTTAAAACTGTGTAATGCTTCCATTTATTCCATGAGCCACCCATTCCATCCACTCGTTGCTCGAATTGGTAGGCCACCGTGATTTTCTCCTCACTCATTAATATCAGGAGAGTTGCTTCCATGTAGATGATAGTTAGGGAGAGCAACGTAGAATAGGAGATCACAAGATGCACCGAGCCTGAACCGGAGAATTTCATTATGTTAACTGCCTTATATGATAGTGTTCATCAATTTTGAGGTAGATATCTTTTATGGATGATTATTGTCGCCTTAAGGGTAATTATCATTCCGTGGTTAGTGAGGGTCAGATTGTGAATGTTCGGTGGGGATCATATGGTAATGTTTGTTGTGATAATCTGTTCTTTAGTTGACCCTCGCAATTCTATTCTAAGGTTTTGTTGCTCGAGGGTGAGCAATGTTCAAGCTTAGGGGAGTTTGATGCGATGATTTTGAGTCACATTTATAGACATGTTTTACTTGTATTTTATGCATTTATTGGTCATTTTAGTGGTTAATATTGCATAATTCATTTACTTCAGTCTATGATCCTTCTTAGTGTCAAATCTCCCTTATTTTATTGTTTTGAGCATAAATGATTACACTAATATGTTTTATTTCAGCTTATGTGGTTTTGTGTTGCAATTTCAGGAAAAACAAATATCTACAGATGTCGATACCATCGACAGCTGTCGATACCATCGACACAACCACAGGTTGCCACCCGCAAGGAGCAGCACAAAGTCGATACCATCGATGGAGAAGTCGATGGTAGCGACTTACCATCAGGTTGCTGGCAAGAAGAGAGTCGATACTATCGACCCAAAATCGATACTATTGACACGTGGAGCTTCAGCGAAGGAAGAGGATGAAAAGCGACGCCTACGGGAGTCGATACCATCGACCCTTTTCGATGGTATCGAGTTAGCATCAGGCACAATAATAAAAAGAAAAGAAGACTTGTCGATATCGTGCAGGGTCGATACCATCGACCGGCGTCGATGGTATCGACACCGTCAGATACAAGTTTGTTTCAGATCGATCTAAATCTGACGACTGTGATATTTTTGCAACCTAACTCAGTGATTATACCTAATGACGATGGCCAAGAGCAGGGTATCACGTCATTAGCCGCTGCTCACATCCCGAGAAGGTGTGGAGAGAAGAATGGAGCCCAGAAGCACGCCCCAGCCATTTCAGAAGCCGAAGAAGACGTTTTTCACCGCCGAAAGGTTGTAGATCGCACATTCTACGCCGAGGAACGCTTGGATCTTCTCCATTCAAAGGGTTTCATCACTTATTCACATTTTTCTCCATGTTTCCCCTTTTATCTACCATGTTTTGCTTTGAGATGAACATACGGGGCTAATCCCCTTTGTCTTTAGGACCGGGAGTAGCCCGGGGAAGCATTGTATGACATTTTTATCATAGTAATTCATCATTTATCTCTTAAATCCGTGGTATGATTTCATTTTCTCAATTATATTGTTATGCTTGATCACCATAATGATAATCTAATGCCCTTAATTACTTTGAAAGAAGAATTAACAGTTGAAAAGATACGAAATTCACATTAATTAACAAATCCCTTGAACAAGGCGATGTACGGTTAATGGTGGAAACCCAGAGGTCGATTTTAATGCACCTATCTGAGGGTATAGGTTACTACGACGGTGGAACCGACCTAGACATAGGTAGTTAATTGTACCATGACAGTGGGCAATTCTAACTACAGGCCACTACCCGGATCGAGAGATGAACCTGAATTATTATATGGAAATTCATACAATGAAAACCTGCGGTGAAACCGCAATCCTAAAGATCTCTACTTGAATTGATTAAACTAAACCCTTAATCGATTGCTTTGTTTTATTTTATTTTCTTTTATTTTTACAACAACTCTCAAACGCTTTTAATCGGTTTAGCTTATCGCGGCCTGTTAATAGTAGTCGACCGATAATTCAGTGTCCCTGAGTTTACCTCGGGCCTCACAAGGACCTATACTACATTGACGTGTATACTTGCGTTCGACGTACGGTAAAAATGTGTCACATATTCATTGAAAGCACTTTATAAGCTTTGAAAGTAATGATATACAATGTTGCCTAGTGAGAGGTAACAAAAGAGATTGATAGGCTATATGAGCCATGTGAAATATATGCATTGCTACTATCATGTTTATATTGTCAAATGACTTGATGGCAATGTGTTACTTGGTAACCAGTGTTTTGATGATTTAAGGGTTTGAACATCCATATTCTTGAATCATAATGGTGAGATGATTAGGGATCGAGATCCCAATGTTAACAAGGTGTGAAATGAACTTGATACAAATAGTACTCTTTCTTTATAGCAATTTTTTTAATGGTTTATGTTTGAAAACATGTTTGATGCTAAAAGAATGCCATAATGTACTTAAATAATCAATTATAATGATATCATGTAGAGCCCTGACCATAGATCCATCATCGTCAGAAGCTAGATGATGGTGAAATAGGTTTTCCTAAGGGAACTCCTGGAGAGCATACTTTTGAGTATGTGAGGGTTATGGAAGTGATTATCCTTACGTCCTAATGGGGGAATTGATGTGAGATGAACATTTGATCTCTCAATCCTTCATTATATATATGCTAGGATGATGTATCACTAATCTCCCGATGATGTTGTTAATGCCGCATCGATGTGAGATAAACAAGAAATCCCTCGATTGCGAAGAGAGTACAGCATGCCACTGTAACTCTAATAGCGAAGTTACCAGAATACCCTGGAAAGCTATTATGGCAGAGACACGAGATGTCCTACATGTTTTCCTCACACTGACTGAGGAGGATGAGGTCATAGAAATCCGGCTCTTCTGATGACCTATGTATGGTACCGATTTCGATTTCGCAATGGTTGGTTGGAGTATGAGTGGTATACCTCATCTCCTCATGGCATAAGTATGTTTGTAAAATGTAATAAGCCTTGTAGCATAATTACTTAGGTTGAACTACGAGAAACAAAGATTGATGATACATTGTTTATTAAGTCCTAGTCGGACAAATAATATACATGTTCTTCATATTCCTTATGGATTAAATGACTTTCTTTTCAATCAAGTTATAATTGAAATGATTGCATAAAGAATACTGCTTTATTTAGTTATTTAACGAATTACCTATTGTTGAATAGTTATAATCCTACTGCTCGATATCATTCTATTATTTGCAATAACAATGTTTCTGGCGAAGAGTTATAACTCTCGCTGGGACAATTTTCAATTGGCTCACCCCCGTGGGATTCAACTTTTTAGGAAGACGTCGAGGAAGAAGAAACCCATCAGTGGGTGGGCAATAGCAGCAACATCAAGGACAGCAGTGATCCATAGGTGGAGACACTGTCTGTCAAGTCTTGTATATAGAGAGTCTTATGTGTCGTCTCTGTACTCTCAGGTCCTAGGAGTCAGTAGATGGTTTAATATAGATCTGATATTTTTGGCTTAATGTCTCGAGATTTTTGTATACTGCTCATGTACAGTTTAACAAGGCAGCCAGTGTTATGACTCTCTTGGATGAGATAATACAGAGATGTACTGATGAATCATCTTGTAAATAACTTACTTGTTTCTTTATGAAAGAGATTTATAGTTGTGGATCTTTTTACAAAAATTTTTAATTTTTAGTGATTTTCAGTAATTCCGCTACTAATGATTCGCTTCCGCATTCGTTGATCTCATTTTTGCAAGTAGATCGTCACACATAGAGTGATATTATATGGATCTAGAAGTTCATATGATGCACTTATAGATGTCCTAGCCATTGATGACTCAGTAGTAATATTCTGACAACAGTGGAGCTACTTGTTAGGCAGGGAATACCATATACCATTTTACGATGGTTTCATCTCAGAGAAAAGAAAAAAGAAACATGCAATATACTAACTAAATAGCAAAGTGTTGCTATCCCACTGGATATAGAACTTGTGCAGCAGGAAGCATGGTGGGCATGTTTAGATCACTAAGAATGAGATTTGTGGGTGATTGGCTCTAAGTGTAAGTGGGAGTCTGTTGGTAAGGTATGCCCATATAGTAAATCATGTGATGATTGACATGGCATAGACCATGAAGTATTTGATTAATACATATAAAGGCAAGATTCCAATTCATATTGTTTCACTCAGTTATGAGATAATGAGGAAATATTATTAATGTCTAAAGAATGACAATACTCAATGATGTATGTCTGACATGGTTCTTACTGCACTAACAAATCCACCTAGGGCTGAAATCCCTAAGTTTTTACCAAAACATTGTGCAATAATATCACCCACAAGCAGACGGGTCTTATCGCAGTATAGTTAAGGATCGAATCCCAAGATACAACATTTTTAAGAATTTTACTAGTCGAATCTGGATCAATTAAGACTAATATTTAGAACAATACTTGATTTGGGTTTAGTTAATCTAATTGCAAGGAAAGTAAAAGAGTGGTATTGAAACTAAGTTTAGATTAATGATGGGAATTACTAAGGTGAAACTGGGTTTCACCACCACTATACATGCAAACACTTCCAAACACATACAGGAAAGATACAACTATCCAAATAGAGTAGCAAACCATCCATTAAGAAATAGAGTTTGCATAAGCATCTCCATGGGCTTGATGTCTCATTAACTATGGGTCACAGACTTGCTACTTTGGAGATATCCCTTTGGAAGTTCTTGTCCAGGCATCAACCATGTTAATTGATATTAAAATCTAAAGTATTGAAATTCTTGAAACAAAGGAATATAATAGATCATGCAAGGAAGGTGATCAATCCACAAAGTATGCATTAAACGATTAACAAGGAAATGAAAAGTTATATACAATCCATGGAATGTTATAATATGAACATGTCAGCACAGGCAGTGGGGCTAGTCCCTGCACCCCAGCAAAATGGACTACTCGCTCCTCATGATAGAAATAAAAAGAATAAGAGAGAGGGAATATTCCACCAAGGTCATGGTGAAGAAGATGGTCGTGGCTCGGTGGATAAATGGTGTTCTACACGATGGTGGGGCAGATCTAGATGAGGAGGGGAACAAGTCCAAGATGGATGAGGATGATCTTCTCTCTCCTTCTTTCTTCTCTTCTCGTGCTCTTCCTCACATGAGATGGAGCAGTAGATGGTTGATGGATGAAGGTGATATAGATCTAAAATCCCACCACTTTCGTGGCTAGGAGATAGATCTTGATGGAGCGGAGATGGCGAAGTAGCAAAGACACCACAAAGGTATTCTTTGGTGGTAGAGATCGTCTTCCTTGGCTGGGCACAGAGCGCCAGCCTATTAGTGTGGATGGAGAAGAAGCGAGGCCTCAACTGAAGGAGGGGGTCATCTATTTATAGGTGTAGGTTTGTGACACACTGTCTTAAATGTCGCGGTCACAGCCTTCAGTATCAGTCGTGGTGTTTGCCTTGTCGAGTTCTTTATCACAGTTGAGGTCTTTGTCACGATCGAGATGGTGTGTCGTGGTTGCGGGCAAGTTTTGTGTTCGAGGTGGCTGTATCGGTTGTGTTGGTATGTCACGGTCACAGTGGGGTCTTCTTGGTCACGATCACGGTGGGGTGCCAGTCGCGATACTCCTTGGTCGCAGTCGTCAAACAAACCCACCCCTACAGGGGGGTGGCTATTGCTATAGGTCGATGGGCCTATGCTGATGAATCCTCTAACTTATGTGGATGCTTTCTGATGAAGGAACTAGCCATTAAAAATGGGGTTCAAATTATTAAAAGTTTCTTGGACCCACTAGTCGGTTAGTGGGACCACCATCTCCTATACTGGTGCACATAGTGCAATACTTAATCATGCAATTAAGATGAATGGACTTGATCAAAATGCTAAATAATCATCTGAAACTGAGAAAAATTGTATATGAGAAGATTTAGGGGTTATATGTGAGCTTTCAGTGCTAAACAGGGCCAAAAATGGTGACTAAAACTAAGATGAATATGCATTCATCAATGTCTTCAAGTATGTGACTTGGAGGATGATATATCATATCATACGAATGTTAAGAGTGTGTACATTCTTATTATATTCCTAGTTGGTTGTTACTCTAGAAGGTAGATAGACACCAATAAAACTAAAGACTAGAGTGTGGGTTGGTTGATGACATAATCTCAAAAGTCATGATACGACAATATCAAACCAAACACACAGATACATGTTAGGGAACAATGTATCAAACAGACCCACCTTGAGAGTGACACATGGAAACCATCATTGATGGTCATAGTCATCTCTCATAGTGAAGGTGGTGATTGTGATTCTTAGACCTGAAATCACTGCACTTGTCACATTACGTTAGGGACGCTTTGACATCATCAAACACAATCCTAAAACATGGGTTGTTATAAAGGAGATGATTGAGTGACTTTGACACATGGGGATAGAATGTGAGTGATAGATATGGGATTTGCCCCTCCTACTAGAGTATGATATCCTGGCCACTTGATAAGTGAGACTAAGAAACGCATGTGCATGAACATGTGAATCAGTATATGATATTGAGGTCACATTATCTTAGACAGTATGCTCTTGATTCAAGAAATATGGATTGGACATTGAGAGGATGACCATCCATGCCTCAAGCTCATCCTGGATATCAGAGACAAACGAATTATAGAATCACTACAAAACCTTACACATATTGTAGGTTGAAGTTGTTCTCCAAATTTCCATTTACTTGTGTAACACTGATGTGCAACTATGCACCACTCTTTGCTTGTGATGTCATAAGTGAGTTATGGACATTCACAGCCAACATGATATGGGACCTATAGGGTCACACACATAGGAACTCATCTAGAAGATGAGTTAAATCTTAAATGATGATTGGATTGATTATTAAAGAGTTTAGGTATTCAATTCACGCAACTGGTCGATAGATTGGCTGACGAAACTGCCAAATGACCATCTCAAGTGTTGATATGGTCATTTGGGCAACCAGACAAGCGTCTCAAGTGTTGAGATGACCATTTGGGTTGTCAGGCTTATCATTGTTCAAATCGGCTAAGTTCTATCCTAATTGAGGAGTGAAGCGACCGGTACAATCTGTTGAACTGATCGGCTCAACTCAAGATCACTAGACGGTCATCTGGGTGAGTGATACATACATCTTGTATGGGTGAGACGGCTCATTTAGGGCCAGACAGAGGTTCTAGATGTTTCGCGAACTTGTTTGATTGTACAATACTTGTGATGTAAGGAACTAATATGTGAAATTAATTGGAATTGAATTGCCAAATTTTTGTGCGATAGGGAAACTGCCAGACGATTGTCTCGTGCACTAAATGATTGTCTTGGTGTGTCAGACGACCATTTAGAGTGTCACAGGTTGCAAAAATTTAAGATCTTCTTATCCCTTCCACTCCTGCACAATCTTGTACAGACTGGGAACCCTGGCCCTAACCTTTTTATAAGTAGAGGGCTACTGGGGCCTTCCCAAGACACAACACAAACAATTGAGAATCAGTCACTCTGACAATTGTTGTCCTTTCTAATTGTGGTAATCGAGAGAGACCAAGCAAGTCTTATCCGACTAGGGAGGCATATCTACGTGAGAGAACAATTGGAAATCAATGTATTGGGAGAGCAAGTTGGTGACTAGTACGTCAATGGGAGGGACAACTCTTTCCGGTATGTTCTAGTTGAACCACAGGAGTTTGAGTTGGTCCGTGTGGACTACTCTAGAGGTAGGAGTCTTTTGACTGCTGCTCGGAGAGCAAAGTCAGCCTGCAGTCTGTGGCGAGACCACAAGAATCGATGCAGAAGTCGTTTTATTTGTTGTTTGTGGTGACGACCAGGAGTTGCACAACCACCGTCTAAGAGAAACTACTTGACAGTTGCATTGAAGTGAGTTGTTGTCACCGGACTTCCTCTAGGACCAGGTATAACTCACTAAATTATTCTTTTTATTGTATAGTATTTGACACGATCTTGCTGTTATGGGAATACAGATATATAAAATTTTATTCCCGCTGTCATACTATGAGCCTGCATTTTCCAACAAAAACTACATGGATTTCCGTTCACCGTTATAGGCTGTCACATTTGAAGTGTCCTTTAAAATCGACCTACAACACTTGCAAACACAACAACCATCAACCTTCAAGCATATCCCTTCACTTCACCGCTGATCGCCATGAACCATGCAGCCGCACCGCATGTAGCTTCAACTCTGCCTGACCAACCTCCTCTTCAGACCATAGTATCACCAACTCCAATCTCAACGACCTCTACAAATCTGGAAACAAGACTGACTGTCGAGGTAATGTGTCTCCTCATAACACCAAGCCTGGAGAAGGACCATGTTCCAGAGATTGTCGACTACGATCCAGATAATTTACTAAAAAAGAAGGTTGTTTGCACGGGTACATCTTTGTACATTTGACGCTCGGTCAGAAACAACCGATAGACGGATCAATTTTTTTTACCGTGAAATACAAGAAAGAAGGAGGAAATAAGACACGCCACTTGTCCTAGTAATTTCCCTTTCCACCAAAATCAGAACGTGCACGATCTCCTTTGCCCAATGACTCCCCTTTTTGGCAACATTGTTGCGGCACACGGTAGTGAGCCAGCAAAAGGTAGCGAGCCGTAGGAACCAACACGGTGAGGCCGACTACAGGGAGGTACATGAGGCTAACGCAAGACAGGTGTACGTCGGGCAACCAAGTGGACGGCTGAAAAGTGTGCGAAAGCTGACACTACACAGTGAAAGTCCGTCAGGCAGGGTCTCGACTTCTGTCTCATAAGCCCTTTAGTCAGCATACTCATCTTTCCGATTATGATTCCAACTATAAATTCCTTTCTACTCCACGATCACCAGTAATCCAAGTTTTGGATAAACTCCCTTCTAATCTATGATCATCAGTCAGTGGCTGATCCACATTTGGGCATTCACAAAATCGTATGACTGATAGTGTGTTCTGCAAAGTATCTGCAGTCATTCTTTTGCAATTGTGTGTATCTGCATGGACAGTCTTTCTAGCATAGCGTTAGTTCCATGAATAATGACTAACTGAAGCTTTTGGCTTGGGCCGTCTGGTATCCATCGATGCCCACTGCAATTATCTCAAATCGTTTCTTTTTTCACATGGCTGTTGTATTTATAAAAAGATATTCATTTGTGTCCTGGGTTTTTTGCAGAACTCTTTTAGAGGCCCGTGGTGAACTGACTTCTACCTAGACATCAAGACATTGCAGGCGGCAAGACATAAACTGGGAAACTGTGTGATCCTTTATCGAAGGTAGCATTTGTTGACTCTTAACAAATTAATGTCTGTGAGGCTGAGAACAGGTTTTGCTCTCCCACTCTCGGCTTTCCAAGGCAAATTGGATCCCCGCTTGATTTTATATTCTCTTTGTACAACATGTATTTTAACGAGAGATCATATAATAGCACTAGCGACTTGGTCACAAAGAAGAGTTGAATTCTCGTACTTCTATAAGCACTATTTCTTTAGTCTCTTGATTTGCTTTAATTTTCTGGGCTTTTCGTGTACTTAAATTCTATATAAACAAATCAGTTAAATATGTATAAGATCATAATTAACAAGAAAGTTCCTGGAAGTATTCATTCACGAAGAAAAAATTGGACATCATATGGAGTGTGAGGTTGAACCTTAGTCTCAAAGGAAGTTTGGTAGGATCGCTTATATTAAAAGTTATGAGAGTTTTACCTTAAGTTTCATACTGTAAAGATAATGGTTACTGCCATTAGAAAGACATACTTAATAACGTGTCACTATCAGCCATTATTTCTCCACAGATTTTGAAATATAACCAGTAAAATAAGATCAATTGAATATGTGTAAGATCTTAATTAACAAGAAAGTTCATGGAAGAAACACACGACAGTCCGCGACTCCCAGTGTCATGGCGATTGGGGGTGCTCCACCCCCTCCCGCTTCCTCCACCTCCACTACCGAACCCTTAGCCACGACCGAGACCAACAAATCGAAGGGGGGACAATGACTGGTTCTCACCCAGTGCCGATGTCACCGTTGGGAGAGACTGGGTGAAATCAGTTGTTGGCCCGCCCGCCCCCTAAGATGAGAGGAGTGGTCGCCGCCGACCCAAAGGTTCCCTTCCGCAAGGAGGGGGATAAGAGACTCTGGACGAAGTTCAACGATCCTATAATGGAGGAGATGGAGGACTACCACCGCTTCTCTGCTATTGTCCATATTCTGGGGAAGAAAGCTCACCCGCAGCAACTAAAAGGGTGGATGGTGAGAAACTGGAGACCGAAGGGGGAGATTGAGGTTTTCACCCTTGACGGTGGACTCTTCCTTACCCGTTTCGCCAACGATCAAGATCGTAATGCTGCTATGCTGAAGGGCCCTTGGTTTTTCGACGATCAATTGATCTTGGTTCGCAAATGGACACCGGAAGCTGACATGAGGAGGGCTGCTCTCACTACCGCGCCTGTGTGGGTATCCCTGCCTGATGTCGGGAAACACTGGACCTCTAGGGCATTTGCGGTCATTTCTCACGCGATTGGTGAACCCAGAGCGATGGAGCGAAGATCGAATGGCTCTATACAAGGCTGTGCCAGGTGTTGTGTGGACATATCCGCAGAATCGGAACCTCCTCCAGAGGTGATGGTCGAACTTCCAAATGGGGATGAATGGGAGGTTCGTATCAGGTACGAGGCCCTACCGGACAGATATAGCTCCTACAAGGTTTTTGGGCACGTCACTAGTGATTGCCCAAGAAAAAGAAGCAAGACGGCGATGCTTGCACCTCCGATTGTTCCTGAGGCTCCGAGAGCAAAGGGTCGCAGAACTGGGAAGTTTAGACCTC
Organism: Alisma plantago-aquatica; assembly: GCA_963693085.1. Lineage (NCBI taxonomy): Eukaryota > Viridiplantae > Streptophyta > Magnoliopsida > Alismatales > Alismataceae > Alisma > Alisma plantago-aquatica. The sequence goes on from OY856413.1 coordinate 1,059,977,445, forward strand.
CCCCGACGCAGAGGAGGGGCAAGGAGAAGACTGTTCCTGAAGCTATGGATAATCCGATTGGGAAGGAAACCACAGTCGTGGTCACCTCCTCAAGTGCTGCTACCACAGAGATGGCATCGGAAGATGTTGTAGTGGTCGAAGAAGGGGAAATCCATACTTTAGCAGTTAATGGTGACGCCCCTAGCACCTGTGAGGGAGTCAGGACTGAGAACTCTTTCACAATTCTTGAGCGGGATACTGGAGAAGAAGTAGTAGGCCTGGAGAAAGGACGCAGTAGAAGTCTGAGACAGACCAGGAACACTGCCATGAAGGGAAAGAAGAACACTCACCCTTGAGAAGGGGGCGAGACAACTAAAGCTATCTGATGTCGTTCCTCGCGTGGAATGTGCGGGGAGCATCTTTGGCGGGGAGCCAAAGAGAACTGAGGAAAGTCATCTCTAAGATTGGAGTGTCTCTTGTGATTTGCCTAGAAACTAGAATAAGAAGGAATGTAAAGGAAAGAATTGATACGCTTTTTCCTGAGGGGTGGAGAGTTGTATCTAATCTGGAACAGAGAGAAGGCGGCCGCATAGCCATTGGGTGGCTGGATCAAGCTTGGGAGGTTGTCGTGATAAACGCAACAGACCAGATCATTACCATCTCTGCCTGCAATAGAGGCGGAGCCTCCTTCATCATGTCGGGAGTGTATGGGGAGAGACTGGAAGCTGACGGGAAAAACTTATGGACGAGCATCGTGGAAACTGCGCAGAACGAAGTGCCTTGGATCGTCGTCGGAGATTTTAACAACATAAGAAAGTCAGATGAAAAACATGGAGGTAACTGAGTTCCTGAAAGAGTGCTTGTTGCCTTCAACAACACAGTGGAAGAGGAAGGTCGGATCGATCTAAACAAAGTGGGGGGGAGACTACTTGGTCTAACAAACAGGGATACAATAGAAGGATTGCTAGCTCCATTGATAAGGGGTTGGTGAATGAGCAGTGGCTCAGTAACTGGCCGAACACATACATAAAACTGGGATCTAACATTCTCAGTGATCACTCGTGGATGAAGATTGACCTTGTTACAAAGCCACATATAGTGCTACCATTCCATTTTATGAACTGGTGGTGTGAGTGGCCTGGGTTCAAGGAGATAGTAGAAGAGAGTTGGAATACATGAATAGAAGGCAATGATCTTTTCCAGATTCTGAAAAGATTCAGATGACGAAGAAATCCCTAAAGCGATGGAGTAAAGAAAAAGTGAATTTGAAGAACTTACTAACTGAAGCAGAAATCAAGTATGAGACAACCATGGAGAAGATTAGGAATGACCCTCTTAACAAGGAGCTTATCGAAGAAGAGGCAGATAGAGAAGACAGGCTGTGTAAACTCAAGAAGGCAGAAGAAGTTTATTTTTGGCAGAGGAGCAGGATGGTTTGGATCCGTGATGGGGATAGAAACACCAAAATCTACCATAGAGCTATTAAAAAGAAGGAGGCTAGGGAGTCGATCCATGAATTAATTGATGAGAGAGGGGTCATCCTGAATAGTAGAGATGACATATCCAGCAATGCTATTAATTATTTCTACAGCTTGTACAACAAGGGGGAGGAGAGAAGGGGCAATAAAGAGGAGTTATTACCCATGAGGAAGGTGGATGATACAACCAACATCATTTTGTGTGCACATGTGGAGGAGGATGAAGTTAAGAGGGCTCTTTTCTCCATTAATGTCAGTAAGGCGCCCAGGCCCGATGGCATGAATGCCAAATTCTTCCAATATATGTGGGAGGTGGTGAAGTATGATATCATCAAGGCTGTGAGATGGCTCATGGAGGGTCATGGGATGGTGCGGGTTGTCAACCACGCTTTCATCAAGCTCATACCGAAGAAGAGAGAGATTGAGAGCATTATTGACTATAGGCCTATAACCTGCTGTAACGTCCTCTATAAAATTATTTCTAAAGTTATTGCAGGGAGGCTCAAGGTGGTCCTTCCTGACATCATTTCGAAAGAACAGAGTGCCTTCGTAAGAGGTAGAAGAATTGAAGATGGCACCTTATTGGCTGTGGAATTCCTGGAGGATTTTAAGAAGAAGAATCACAGCTCCAAAGCGTGTATGAAGGTCGATTTGGCGAAAGCCTATGATCATGTCAACTGGGAAGCTTTGTGGCAGATTATGAAGGCCTTTGGCTTCAATGATAGATGGATAAAGATCATCAAAGTATGTGTGACAACCACATCCTTCTCTGTTCTTCTGAACGGTGGACCTGTGGGTTTGTTCAAAGCTACCAATGGGTTGAGGCAAGGAGACCCTTTATCTCCTTTACTTTTTACCTTAGTTATGGAGGGACTTATGAGAATGATTACAGAAGCTGGAGATAAGGGTAAGATCAGATCTTTTAAATTCAATAGTGAGAAAGTCAACACACATCTCATCTTCACAGATGTGTGCTGTTGTTTTCCACCGGACATGCTAAAAGGCTGAACGAACTTAAACGTGTGCTTATGTGTTTTGGAAGACTTACTGGTCTTTACATCAGCACAATTAAATCTAGGGTCTTTTTGTCCAAATCTTGTGACGCTAGAAGGGGAAGGATCAGAACTGCGGTAGGCATTAAGATGGGTGTTCTTCCTACTAGATATCTGGGGGCTCTGATTGCGGGCGGCAAGGGGTCATCAGATGATTTCTCCTTATGTCTGGACTTGATGAGATCCAAGATTGAAGGATGGTCAGATGTGAAGATGTCTATGGCTGGCCGACTTCTCCTTGTCAAGACTGTGCTTACTGTCATGGTGCGTTTCTGGTGTGGGGTGTGTGAGTTACCCAACCCAACTATTCACAACTTCCGCAAAATCATTGCTAACTTTGTGTGGGGAGGAAGAGGACATGGTATAGCATGGGAAACCATTGCTTAACCTTATGAGAAAGGGGGTTTGAATCTACAGCCTATCGATGAACTCATTAGGCAAAGTCAGTGCAAGAGAATCTTCATATTCTTGACCGAAAAAGACAACTTGTGGTCCTCTTGGCTCGCAAGGAGGTATGGTGGTCTACAGTAGGGCCATGACTCTTAATCGTCTAGGACATGGCGCTGCATGTGTAAGAGATGGGAGGAGGTTCAAAGCCTATATAGTGTTGACCAGAATGGTGCCCTTTCTCTTGCTGATACAAGGAGGGTACCATGGCTCAACACCAGTACAGAGGAAGATGCCCCCTGGGTTCGACTGCTTTGGGATTCAAACCATATGCCGAAATGGAGCACAACAACGTATAAAGCTATCCTGGGCAAACTCCCTACCAGGGATAGGATGAGAAAATGGGGGATGCAGGTTGACCCTTTGTGTCCATGTGCAGAAGGGAAGAGGAGAATCATGATCATTTGTTCAGTAAGTGCCCCTTCTTTAGGAAGATTTGGGCCATAGTGTGCTTGAGAAATGGATGGGGACATATCCTTGAGGATAATCTTCTGGATACTGTTAAAAAGGTGGACAATATGCTCAAAGGAAAAACTAAAGTTGTGTTGGGTGGGCTTTGCCTATCTAGTGTTTGCTTTTTTGTATGGGAGGAAAGAAACAATAGAACTCATGGGAGGAAAGAATGTAATGAGGATATCATTTTGCTTAAGATATCCAATATGCTTAAATGCATTCTGAATATAAGAAAAGGCCTACAGTCGAGTGTGACTAAATAGACTAAAAGATACTGGGGTTTTTCTAGATAGATACCCCATGTACATGTTTTGTAGGTCATGTTTCTACAGGCTCCTTTGGCAATATATTTACCTATTTCCAAAAAAAAGTTCATGGAAGTATTCATTCATGAAGAAAAAATTGGACATCATATGGAGTGTGAGGTTGAACCTTATCTTAATTAGTCTCAAAGGAAGTTTGGTAGGATCGCTTATATTAAAATTTATGAGATTTTTACCTTAAGTTTCATATTGTAAAGGTAATGGTTACTGCCATTGGAAAGACATACTTAATAATGTGTCACTATCAGCCATTATTTCTCCACAAATTTTGAAATATAACCAGTAAAATAAGACGGGGGATGTGTATCTCAATAATCTTTATTGCTCTATGTTCAATGGGATGTATTTATAAATCTTGACATGGATGTTATTAAGAAAATAAATTATATTTTACAACCACGATGATCATTTTTGTCTTCTATTTCCTTACATTTATGTGTTTAATTGTTTTGAGATAAGTTTGTTGTTTTGTTTTCACATACTAAAGGACATTATAGCACAAAACAGTCACTGAATTATTGCCCCACCCATGTTGAAATGTTGGCTCCACAATTGTCATCAGTCACCCAAATTTGACTCGCATAACTGGGTGGATCTTTTTTGGAGCATTTTCCCTACACCACCACTGCCTCTTTGTTTGGAGTATTTGCCCAACACCATCACTACGTTCACAAAGCTAACCAAATTTAAAAGTCCATGTAACCTCATTTCTCGTTGCATGAGTTTAATAGATGAGCAGGGTACGTGCTAGCAGTGGCGAAACCAGCCCCCTGATGAAGGGGGGGCACTTGTAAAAATAACATTATGTATATATATGAGATCAATATTATTTTTGTTTTAAATCAGATGTAAATAGAATTTAAATGATCACCATGAGACAAATGGAGTGTGAACATGTCTCAAAGACATGATATAGACCTATTTACTTGGATCTAGTGAGAAAAATAGATGAGTCTTACATAAATAAAAAAATTAGGTTGGAGACGCAGCTCATCACTTTGTGGAGTATTTAATATAGATCTGATCAAAATAACCTTCTGTGTATATGTAATATTGCATAGTATTAAGTATATTATAACATTCTACATACATTTAGGATATTTTTATATGTAAGAAGAGTTTGAAATGACGACATTGGCATTGAAAAGATTTAATTTCTTTGAATAAGACCAACTATTCCTTTATATTAATTCTTCATATTGGAAAAGCCACATAAATTTAATGTTCAATTTTGATTGTGTAGATTATTATTTAGTTTTTAAGATCACGTAAATAATTTCCTACATGATGAGTTTGACAAACAAGTAACTAGAAAGTAACATAAAGTTAAGAAATGAATATATAAGTAGTATCATGTGGCAATTACTATTATTATATATAAATCAAGAAATCCAATACTCTAGTAGTTTAAAGTTAAATAAAGATACTTATGATTGTGTTAAACTTATTCATAATTTTTGCCTAATAAAGTAATAGATCTTATGATAATTTATTGTTCACTAAGTTCTAAAGACAATTATTTCTATGTTGCATTGGAAACTAAGAAAATATCAAAATTCATTATTCTTGACATTAAGATGAAATCATATTTCTAATTTAGAGAAATAATATTTGCATAACTTGTGAATAGAAGTATAATTTTAAGGGTTCTTTAATAATGACACATGATATTACATTATTTTAACAAAGAATTATTGATGTATAGAAATCCAAAAACAATACACTTATTTTGTTAAAAAAATATGAACAAATTTATCGTGACACCATGTACTACTTAGAAATTATCATATTTTATTTGACTTTATTTTTACTAGCATGCACTACACATATAATAGAAAATAACCAGCATACACCATTTGCACAAGTAAAAGATACACACATAGAACTAATGTACTTGCTACATTTGTTATACATTTAACTATAGCAATATTTGATATCTCATGGATTATACCATTAATTATGGATATCGATTTTCTTTCTCCCTATTACCTATGCACATAGATGTCAATTTTCTTCCACCTCATTACCTATGTACTTTTTTATTTTGTTACACACTTAATTGTTTATATATTATCTAAATTATTTGATATTTTATAAAGTATATAATTCATAACAAATATCTATTTTTGTTTCGTCATTATCCATACAACTACATACTTGCTATGTTTGTTATATATTTAAATATTTATATATGATATAAAAATATTTGACATTTAATAAAGTATACTATTACTTATATGTATTTATTTTTATATTATCATTATACAAATATGTATAAAATAATAGTTAATAAATTGACATTTATGAATGTGTTTTTGATACATTTGTTAATATATTTAATAAAGAACAATTCTTTTAGTATGGAATATCAAGATATATTTGTAAAGTAAAGTAATATCACTAATTTTTATGAAATTATCCTATTTTGATATATTTTTATTTAGGATTATTTACTAAAAATAATATTATTAATGACATTATATATGGAAGAGAGTTTATATTTTTCGAAATTAGGTTAATTAGTGTGTGAAGGAGATAACACATAAAAATAAATATTAACTCTGATACCATGTAAATACACATAATATGTATATATATTCAAAAAATTTCAAAATTGGAGGGGTGGCACGTGCCCCAGCTCCCCCCCCCCCGGCCGCCGCCGCCACTGACGTACTAGTCTAAAGACATCAATAGATATAAATTTTAAAAATATATGTAATATGTCCATTGTTTCAGTTCTGGTTGAACACCCACGTCGGTGATACCACCACGTCAAGGACATTGTTCTATTAAAAGGACACTATCATACCTTCATCAATGGCATGTAAATAACATTACATGTTTCTTTAACTCTATTTACGGAAGTCCACATTGCAAATAGGATTAACAATAGTAATAGAAGTAGGATTGGATACTGATCTACAACTACAGTTGTTTCCTTCGACACAATTGTTTTATTAAATTTGAGCAACAACACATGATTTTTCTGACACATATAATTTGCAAGGCTCATGAATATGCAGTTGAAGACTTGTTTACATTCCTTTGCATTTGTTGCTACTGAAAAATACATTACCGAACAAGAGAAATCACAAAATTCGGACAATGATGTTATAAGTGATTGGGGTCTCAATTTTAATGTAGTTCACTCACAAGGTCAATCGGATAAATTTGAGATGCAATCATTTGTTTTATTCACCTATTATTTCAAAAATATTTTTCCTAATAAAAAACTTGATATATCTAATGATATGAATTTTTATGAGGATGTGGAGTTTTTCTTAGACTTTGCATTAAAAGAGATAACTATGAGAAACTATGTCCTTGCAAAAGTTGTCTGAATATTATTGATCAACAATTAGATGTTATCTGATATCATATTTTAAGTAATGACTTCATTGATCAATATACAATATGGAAGTATCATCGAGAAATTGACTATAAACCTGGGTTGCAAAATATGAACATCAATGAAACTATACATATGCTAGATGATATGAAGGATATTTCTGAGGAAATTGAGCAAGTCACTGATTCAGATGACAAAATCCAACAATATGATGAGTAAACTTAGCCTCAAAAACAATATTGCATACTTAGAGTATGTTGCACCTCCTAATGAGATCCAACAACTAGTAGGTTGGGATTATGTAATGGTAGTAGTACTACCATGTTTCCTATTAATTGTTTAATTAGTGAATGTAATTTGTTTGACTTAGCTCGCATGAGGAGGGCGGGATGAATAAAAGTGCCTCCTGACTTATATAAAAAAATATGATGATCATGATACTGATAATTTTGAAGAACCAATAAATGATGTTTACACTCCATTATAGCATGGTTGTCTCATTTCTAAGTTTGATGTTATACTTGAGTTATTAAAAATGAAATGTGATAACGAATGGATTAAGAAGGGCACATGTGAAGTCTTGGAGTTTTCCCATAAAATTCTTCCTAGAATCAATACACTCCAAAATATTGGTATGAGTGTAAGAAGGTATTGAGCACTCTAGGTATAAAATGTGAGAAGATTCATACTTGTCCCAATGATTGTTTGTTGTACAATGCGGATAATGAAAGTTTAAATGAGAGTCCAAAGTGAAACAAACCTAGATGGTTAGATTAAGTTGAGAAGAAAAAAAAAGGTTGTACCAGCTAAGATTGTACGTTATTTTCCTTTAATTCTAAGATTAAAAAGACTTTTTATGTGCAAAGTTACCGCTATTCTTATGACATGGAAAAAAAGACACAACCAAGTAAGTTAGGAGAAATGAGTCATCCTATAGACTCTGAAGCATTGAGAGATTTTGATCAAAAACACCAAATATTTAGTGTCAAGCCTCGTAATGTTCATTTACGGCTAGTAGCTGATGGATTTAATCCTTTTAATATGGCAAAGGGTAGCAATCATTCCATATGGCATGTGATTTTGATGGTTTACAATTTACCTCCTTGGTTTATTTTGGATGGCCTAAAATGCCAAAAGAAATTGATATATAAATTTGCAGCCTTTAATTGATTAGTTGAAGACATTATGGAATGACGGTGTAGAAGTATATGATTCTTTTTTTGGTGAAAATTTTACTATGCATGCAACTTTATTGTGGACTATTAGTGATTTTTCATCGTATGCAATGTTGTCTAGATGGAGTACAAAGGGATATAAGGCATGCCCTACTTGTCATTCAGACAATGGATCCATTTACCTTCCTATTGGTAGAAAAGTTGTATATTTAAGACATCGTCATTTTATACCTACTAACCATCCATGGTGTAGAGCTGTGAAGAATTTTAATGGTGAACCTGAGTCTGATAATGCACCAAAACCTTTGAACAGGTAACAGGTGGAAAGTATTTTAAAAGACTATGATCCCACAAGTTTTTCAAAAAGTGGGTGGAAAAAGAAAATTACATTCTTTGAACATCCTTACTGGAAAACATTGTTGATACGACATAACATGGACATCATGCACATTGAGAAGAACATTTGTGAGAATATTTCAGATTGGTTGTTAGAGAAAGACAGGAAGACTAGAGGCATTAATGCAAGGCTAGATTTGGAATCTCTAGAGCTATGTCAATCGTTCTGGCCTAGGTCAGTGAACAGAAACAAGAAGAAAAAACAATTCTTCCACATGTATTATACAATATGACAGATGACGAAAAACAAACTTTTTAAAGGTCTTGAAATATTTGAAATTACTAGATGGATTTGCTTTGAATATTTCTAGTAAAGTAAATATTTCAGATATAAAGATTGGAGTTCTAAAAAGTCATGATTATCATATTTTGATGTAACAATTTTTTATTCTGGCTACACGTACTACTATATCTAAATATGTTGCAGTTGTAATAAGCGAGTTGTCATCATTTCTCAGAGAGTTGTGTAATAAAATCATTGATGTTGTCAAGATGGAACAATTAGAGAAACATGTTTGTATAACTCAATGAAAGTTAGAGAAGATCTTTCCTCCAAAATTCTTTGATGTAATGCTGCATTTAACCATTCATTTTCCCACCGAAGCTAAAGTTGTGGGCTCTTTTTATTTTGGATGGATGTAACCCATTGAGTGATATTTATTTCGACCCAAAAGTTTCATTCAAAATAGAAATAGTTTGGATGGCTCTATTGTTGAGGCCTATCTCATGGAAGAAACAACCACCTTTTGTTCTCGATACAAAAATAGGAAGAATGTAAACTTTGATAGAACAAAAGCTTATGAAGAGGGACCAATTGGTGTTGTCATTGAGCACTTCATTGTGAAGAGGAACTATTCCAAGCACATAGGTTTGTCTTGTTTAATACAAATGAAATTCAACCCTATTGGAGGTAAGTATCAACTCCATGACCATTATTCTTATAATATACATATGTAAGTTAATATATTAACTTAATATTTGTTCCATGTAGGACACATAAATATATTTTGAAGAATAAAAACCCAAGTTGGAGTCACTCTTTAATTGAAAAAGAGCAACATAACAATTTGTTATATTGGTTTAAAGACTATGTAAGCATATAATTATATTTCAAAGTATACATTTGATTTAGTATCTATAAAATTGGTCAATGTTTTTTATTAGATTTCAACACTTGACGAATCATATGACTTGCCTGAAGATGTCAGATATTTTCCTTGTGGACCTAAACCTATGGCATTTTCAAACAAAGGGTTTTTTATTGATGGCTATAAGTTTGAGTTTAAATCTATAGAAAGCATGAGGGAGACAAAAAATAGCGGAGTAGTGACTATCGAACATGATGGTCAAGTATTCTATGGCTCTTAAATAGACATAATCCAAATTTCCTATTCTAAAAGACTAGTTATACATCTGTATAAATACACATGGTATGATTCAGTATATGGAAACCAAAAGGATGAACATAATTTCAAATGATAGATACATGTTGTAACAACCCCGCCTCCCGGTAACCCCCAATTAAGGGAGACCAAAAGGTTGGTATCGTTATCTCAATTAACAGGATCAAAGGTTCGACAAATAATCAATAAAAATTAACAAATTTTACCAACTAAACTGAAAACTCGTATAAAATAAAACTTTGCATACCTTTTCCAAAACTGGGATATCTACATATATCTGCATCTGGAGTCTACTCTAACTAATCCTCCTTTGTACTTTAACTCTTAATTAATTTCACATATGCCGCTTTACTATTTGTCCTTTTCAAACTTGTATCTAAAACGCCGACAAACAAAACATCGGTCAGCATATCAGAATATGTCGGTATGTGAGGACAACCAAAAGTTTGCACATATGGATAACAATCTAATTATCACAATCAAGTTAATTAACAAGCCAACTTACGCTTTTCAGTATGAAATTCTCCACCTCTTTTTCCCTAACCCTGGCATACCCACCTTAGGGTTTCTTTTGCCAATGACTTAAGGCCACCTTCTCAATCCCAAGCTTGGTGCATGGGGTCACACTTCATAGTGCTTGTTAGTCGTTCAATATCATCAGCCACCTTCTCATTCCCGAGCTTGGTGCCTGGGGTAACCACTCATGGTGCCCATTGGTCTACCCATCTGGGCATGACCTTTGGCATCATCCATCAGGGCGGCATGTAGGTGCGAGAATACATACTTCTATTATTAATGTGATAATCATAGTGACTTTATGATTTGCAAGTATGAATATCCAAACTGATAATTTGCATTCAATGTGGTTAACCATCTGAAAATTCCTCGGGAAACTAAGACGGTTATTCATAATTAACCACATATATGTCAGGCAGACTTAGGTGCAGGAATAATCCAAACAAGCAAGTAATCTAGAATCAAGCAAGCACACAATTCAGTACTGAAATTGCATTCAATGCCTTTTTATCAAAATCTATTCAAACCATCTTGCTACTTATGGTTTCTATTCCCTTTTATGCGCATTTATCATCAATTCATAGTTCATTATGGTCTAATTCACATATGAACTCTATTTGTCATTAATTCTTCCTTTATTCATTAGAAAAATCCTAATTACTCCATTAAGGGTATTTATCCACAATTAATAACTTTTATACTCGAAATATCTTAGAACCATGAAAACTCAGTTCTATAATTATATTTTTGGATTTAACCCCTTAAAACCCATATTTTCCCAAATTAGGGTTTCTAAACATAATCATGTGCATAAAACCTTAAAACAACCATGAGACTACCTTTTTCCAAATTAACTCTCTCTTTTATTCTTAATAGGTTAATAATTCTTAGAATTAGGGTTCCAAACCAAATTAACCTAAAAGAGTCATTAAAATCGAGTTCCATATCAAATTAGGGTTTTATCATAATTGAATACATCAAAGGTGATAACTTGGTGTACTTTTCTAATTGCAAGCAATATCAGTTTCCAATTATAATTTTATTGGATTCTTCACATTTGTATGATCAACTTTCATGTAGAACATGTCCTTATTCGACCTACCAATTGTTTACTATGAATTTAGCAAATTAGTTACCTTTCGGCCAATCAATGGCTGCCACGTCAGCCCCTTTTATTTTTTCTGGCGATTTCCTTCCTTGGCTTTGTGGATCCGCCACTTGGACCTGACTAGCTGGGAACCTGGTTGCCCATTCCCCACTTCTTATTCCTCACACGGATGGGGGAGCCCGCCTCCCCTGTTTACTCTATAAAATAGAGAAATGGAGGCAGTCGTTCTCCCTTCTCGGCCCGACAACCTCAGATGGTAACCTCGTCTCCCCTCCTCTGCCCGGCTCTGTTGAAGGTGGTTGGGGCCTCAATTGCCCCGACGACGTTTAGACCTAGCCTCCTAGCTTCCTTCCCCTTCAGCAAGTTCACGGTGATGGTAGGTGCAAAAGGACGCACCTACATATGCAATTGCCAGCGCAAATCCCCTGGCGGATGTTAGCCGAACACAATGGGAAGATTTTGCCATTTCGTTGGGATCCAATGCCCCCTATATATATAGGCAGGTCAATGAGGAGGTCCCAAGCATCTTTGGGCATTTTTCTTGGCATCCACGAAACTTACCAAAACCTAGGTCTTCTAGGTTCAGATTCCTCTCCTGAATCCACTAAACTAAATTCCATAATGGCTCGTACATTAACTTGCAAGATATTGGTTTTGGAAAGTTCACCCTCTCGTCATCTTGTTTCCTTGTCCGACTGAGGAAGATGACAACACAGTCTCCGTTGAATCTGAATCCAATGGTTGTGGTGTCTTGCGTTTATATCAAAATAGATCTAATAAAAACTTTCCTCTACACTTTGTGAATTGTGTAAAATCCATATCTCCCAAACCGAGTGTCCAATTAATGCCAAATTTTGAGGGAAACTTAATGAAGACTTAGTCTACCTCTGTTCCAAATTTGGGCTCATTATCTAAAAGAAAACGTGCCTTTTTATTAGGTGCAAGATATTGCTCAATTATGAATATTTCTCACCTATTTTCTCTTTCCTTTGCTATAAAATTATTATTCTGAGTTCCTTGAACCTCAAGGAACCTTAATGGCTCGAAATCCCCTCTTGGAAATATTTCTTTAGCCTCTTTCCTTATCTTTCATCCTTTTCTTATTATCTTATTTTTTTCTTATTAAAATATCTCTTTTTGAGGATTTCTCTTTTATTTCTCTTTTATTTTCCTCATTGGTATTCCTTTTAATATTAGGAATCCTTTGGATATGAAAATCCATCAAGGACATCTTAATTACACCTCTTTCCACTTGTTTTCCACATATTACCATTGTTTTCAATTTCTTTAATATGAGAAATTACATTTCTCACCAAAAGAACTCAAAATTTGGGGTTGTAACATCCTTCCCCTCTTATAAGAATTTTATCCTCAAAATTCCATCAAGCAAGCAAACAATCAGGATAAGCCTTATTTATGTCCATCAGGGCTCCCATGTGGATTCACCCCTTCCATGGTGCTTCCCAAGAACCTTCATCATCTCATATTCTTCCATCTGAGTTCTTTCTTACCTTGGTATATCGTACCCTCATAGGTGACTCAGGAATTTTCAGCCTCTCAAAAAGCTGAATAGGTTCAGGGCTCAGCACATGGCTTGAGCACCTCACATAGTGCTCTAGATCGGACTCATGGAACACCTTATTCATCATGTTATCTAAGGGGTAAGGTTAAACACAACCATCTCCACCAATCCATCTCAATGGACCCATATATCGGGGACTCAGCTTTCTCAGTTGTAGCTTAGAGGGGTCGGATTTTCACATCACATATTCTTTCACAGTGGACTGCATGTCAGTCTGCTTTGCATCAGCTCACGACTCATGTCACCCCTGGGCTCTCTCTCTCTCTCTCTCAGCCATTGCACGATCAAAGCGACTTCATCTACACACACTGTGGTTCCTTTCTGACCTTCGCGAGGCCTCCTTCACCAACATCATCTTAATGAAGTGGTGACCGACACAACCTCCATGTATAACTTCTTGCATCCCGATAAAGGCTATGGTGGTTAATGTCACATCTTAAGAATTGTCTCTTTGCACCCTGACTGAGCACACATGCTCTCATCAGACCCTCTAGTCTGGATCATACTAACCATTAGTATGGGGTGCTAAACTATACTATCATCGAGTCCCTCATGTATCTACTTCCACCTCAGGGAAGTGAACCCTTAGGTTATACTCGCACCATGGTGCAGTTGAACCATCTTTCCCTCGTACAAGTAGTTCAACTGAATCTGTCCCTTGACAGCATTCTTTCTTCCTTATGTTATCTAGGTAAGGCGATCTACCATAACCCGTATTGCACCTTGACCTTCATGGTCTAGGGAAGACTTACCACCATATCTATAGTGATGAATTCCCATTCTCTCTTGGGGATTCTTTAACCTCTAAGTCAAAGCACTGGGTTACTGGTGTTCGTCCTTCACCCTTGTCTTGCATGGCCACATGCTACATGCAACTTCACATCAAGAAGCCAACATGCTACTATCACTTACTATCTTTGTAGTTTCACGGTGTATGGTGATCTTAAAATCATGATTTCCCGTATGTCGTGATTCCTCAAGATTGATTCCTCAGAAGCCCTAAACCATTCTCATCAGGGTTTTATTACCTTTCTATCCAAAGAAGTGCATCTGAGGTTCTATCACCATCCTTTCATTATATCATGGACTATACTGGCTAACCAAACAACCATTAACTTGTTCAACCTATCTTGTTACATCTGAGTATTAGCCAAAACACATCTTCTTCCAAACTTAGGGTTAGCCGAACAACCTCAACTTCTTCTAGCCTCTAGCTAAACTAGGCAGCTATATCTCAACCAGAGCATGCATTACCACTTCACCTCCTTAGGTGTCAGGTAATGTTGAAGACATAGACCTCCATGTATTCTATTTATCATCTCATCTCAAACTCTAAGTGTGTCTTCATCAAGAAACTCGGAGCTCATCCTCATGGTGATCAAACTCAACCTTGCTACTTGCAAATTCCACATAGCTCATGCTAAAAACATCCTTATAAGATGACTACCTTATTTGTCTTAGTGTTGGTAAACCATCCATGTATTATTCACTCCACCCAGGTATGTTATCATCTTTGTTCTCCTACCTCTTAGCAGCGTTCCAATTCGCATCATCTTTTATCCTTAGTGTATGGCATGCGTACTGCCCCATCTCTCCTTCCCATAACAAGAGGAAATAAGCATTTGGCGGCCGTCCAAACACAAAGTTCTTCCTATTCCAAGAGTAGAGATGGCACATCCCACCTTGCAAGTACACCTTCAAATCTATGTTTAAATTAGCCACCCACATCTCTACATCACAATCATCTCGATATCAAGGTTACTTCCATGGATAACTGGTCTTGAGCCTACTGGGGTTTACACACAATCCTTGGTCATCTCCTCTAGGTCTATAGGGTGCCGGCACTTTTGGGGTTATCCCTCTTCCCTTATGCATCCAGAGAGTGCCCTACTCATCTTCCCTTTGGGTCTCATGAGTTCATGAAGGTGATCAATCTCCTAACCCATGGCCCTCAGACAATGATAGATGTTACCTCCCGATCCTATGGTCATGTGCAACTAGGGAATTAGGCAACTCCTACTTCCATCGATCTTATCCCTACCTGACCCTTGGATAGACTTAGGATTCTAACATAGTACATGTTCAACTTAGAACCTTACCCCAAGCCTTCATCATCTCTCTACATTCATGGGTTGTCTTTCATCCCTTCACAGGGGTCATGGCAACCTACCTACCTTAGTCAGGCCCCATACTGGTTACCTCCATGGTATCACACCCACATGCACATCGAGATGGTTATCTATGGGTCTACAGGTTCATTCTCTTACCATGTACTCATCACTTAGCTTCTCAAGATCATATGAAACCTCTTTAGGTACCTCAAAATCAACAAAACCGGTATACACCCTATAAAAGGGTCCCTCTCCCAGGATGGGAGGAAACTACACCTTGATAATAAAAGTCACAAGCGTCCTTATGTTTAGGGTCTGCATCCACATGAACATGCCTAACCCAGCAGCTACTAGGGCACAAGCAGACCACGTATTAAACCATGCTAGGTCATACTTGTTCTCTTTCCTCAACATTGGATCAACTTAGTCGTGAGGGGTTCATCAAACATACCCTTAACTTAAGGGATTTCCTTTACCTATACACATGAGGAGTACCATGCTCGAAACTATAGAGACTCAAATCTCATCATGAGCATCAGATACACTGCTTCCCCTCTTAGGCCTAGGAACCCTAGGTTCTCCTTTGGATATCCAACTGCATGATCAATCTCTTAACCACGAATCAAGCACGTCCAAGGTGTGTCATGTACTCCCATGATCCTTTTATATGAGCAATACCTCATAGTTGAGTCCTCCTCAAGGACATCCAACTAGGTATAAAACCTCACAACTGGTTACTTAAACCTCCTTAGGGTCTAAGGCACTCTTTATCTCATCCAGCAGGTAGTCACTTATACCATAGGTACCAGAAGCATCATCCTATCTCTAGGATTTGGTTCCTCTAAAGATAACTAAGATATCATCAGCCTCCAGGGGTCAAGCATAGGGCAACCACTATCATCCACTTAGGTCACATCATCCTCGACTCCCCACATTTCCTCATATCTCTGAGTCTAGGCTTCTAACCTTCCTGCTCGGGGTCCTACTCTCTCTCTCTCTCTAGAGCTAACCTTACAACCATCCTCACTATTACAGGTCGTCCCTCTATGAAGGATCGAGCTCACTGGCATACCTCTACGCGGGTGAAGTCTATGCTCAACATATGTTTGCTCATGATTATCCATAGCCCCTTATGCTTATCCCATAAGCCATCCATCATGTCCTTCTAGCCTCGGTTTTAACTTACTACTCGTACTACTTATGTACTTTGGGTGCCTATTATGCCCATATAAGCTCATGGGGTTTACATAGGTTCTTCGCTAACCTCATCAATGAAGGAGCCATCCTTCACTCTAACATGCACGACCCTTCCTAGTGTTGGGTCACCAGAGGTACTAGGTCATCCAACCATTCATGGCTCATACGTCATCCAAGGCATGTCTATCCAAACGCCTGGTCATGCCATCTCTCTCTCTATCCTTCACTTAGGGTTAGGGTTAACATCATCCTCAGAGGATGTGCCAGGTCTCTACTTGTAATGGAGATCTCTATCTCCAAGACTAACTCTCTTTATTTATCCTCTTGACAAGAAGGTTTAGCCTCAGGTCTCTCCTGAGGGCGATGACAACTCGTGTCATACGACCTAAGCATGTATTTATTCTTTAATTTGTGCTTAATCTATTAAGCTTATGTCCATGACATCTTATTTATATGCTTTTCATTAATTTGGTGGAGGATTCCATAGACCTTATTAACCTTACCCATACCACAAGAGGGTGAGGAGAAGAGAGAAAACCCTAATCCTTAAGGTCCTTAATAGAATTTGAGTTGAGAAGGGATGAACAAGATGAGAGAGTCCTAAAGGTATCTTATTTCGAGTCATATTCTAAGACATCGGCCAGGCAGTCACACAATTTGGGAGTCCTCATATTTTGACTAGCGGTGTGCAGGAAAATATTGCCATCCCCCAGACGTGATCCTTTTTTAGACACCTCAGTCTTTCGGACAATCCTCTAATAACTCCCTTGGTTCTATGGAATTTGTAAAATCTAATAATTATTAAAGATTAAATGAGGAACCTATGCTCTGATACAATTTGTAATGACCCCGCCTCCCGGTAACCCCCAATTAAGGGAGACCAAAAGGTCGGTGTCTTTATCTCAATTAATAGGATCAAACGTTTGACAAATAATCAATAACAATTAACAAATTTTACCAACTAAACTGAAAACGGGTATAAAATAAAACTTTGCATACCTTTTTCAAAACTGGGATATCTACATCTATCTGCATTTGGAGTCTACTCTAACTAATCCTCCTGTGTACGTTAACTCTTAATTAATTTCAAATATGCCGTTTTACTGTTTGCCCTTTTCAAGCTTGTACCTAAAACGCCGACAAACAAAACGTCGATCAGCATATCGGAATATGCCGGTATGTGGGGACAACCAAAAGTTTGCACATATGGATAACAATCTAATTATCACAATCAAGTTAATTAACAAGCCAATTTATGTTTCTCAGTATGACATTCTCCACCGCTTTTTCCCTAACCCTAGCATACCCACCTTAGGGTTTCTTTTGCCAATGACTTAATGCCACCTTCTCAATCCCGAGCTTGGTGCCTGGGGTCACCCTTCATAGTGCCCGTTAGTCATTCAATATCATTGGGCACCTTCTCATTCCCGATCTTGGTGCCTGGGGTCACCACTCATGGTGCCCATTGGTCTACCCATATGGGCATGACCTTTGGCATCATCCATCAGGGTGGCATGTAGGTGTGAGAATACATACTTCTATTATTAATGTGATAATCATAGTGACTTTATGATTTGCAAGTATGAACATCCAAACTGATAATTTGCATTCAATGCGGTTAACCATCCGAAAAATCCTCGGGAAACTAAGGTGGTTATTCATAATTAACCACATACTTGTCAGGAAGACTTAGGTGCAGGAATAATCCAAATAAGCAAGTAATCCAAAATCAAGCAAGCACACAATTCAGTCCTGAAATTGCATTCAATACTTTTTTATCAAAATCTATTCAGACCATCTTACTACTTATGGTTTCTATTCCCTTTTAGGGTTTCTTCTTCTTTTTAGGGTTTACTTTGCAATTAGGGTTTTACTTCCCTTTACTCTTTTGCTATTTTAAACCCTAATTTTATACCATTACTCATAAACCCTAATTATCTCATCTATTCTTCAATATTAAGGTTATCTTAACAACATATAACCCTATTTTTGGATTAAAGGCACCATTAACCATCAATTAAGTTCATTAAGCTTCTTTTACATTAAAGCTGCTATTTTTATCCTTTTAATCCATGACAAGATCATTATGCACATTTATCATCAATTCATAGTTCATTATGGTCTAATTCACATATGAACTCTATTTGTCATTAATTCATCCTTTATTCATTAGAAAAAACCCTAATTACTCCATTAAGGGTATTTATCCACAATTAAGAACTTTTATACTTGAAATATCTTAGAACCATGAAAACTCAGTTCTATAATTATATTTTCAGATTTAACCACTTAAAACCCATATTTTCCCAAATTAGGGTTTCTAAACATAATCATGTGCATAAAACCCTAAAACAAGAATGAGACTAGATTTTTCCAAATTAACTCTCTCTTTTATTCTTAATAGGTTAATATTTCTCAGAATTAGGGTTCCAAACCAAATTAACCTAAAAGAGTCATTAAAATTGAGTTCCATATCAAATTAGGGTTTTATCACAATTGAATACATCAAAGGTTATAACTTGGTGTATAGTTCCAATTTCAAGCAATATCAGGTTCCAATTATATTTTTATTGGATTCTTCACGTTTTTCTGATCAACTTTCATGTATAACATGTCCTTATTCGACCTACCAATTGTTTACTATGAATTTAGCAAATTAGTTACCTTTCATCCAATCGATGGTTGCCATGTCGGCCCCTTTTATTTTTCTGGTGATTTCCTTCCTTGGCTTCGCGGATCCACCGCTTGGATCCAGCTAGCTGGGAACCTGGTTTCCCGTTCCCCACTTCTTCTTCCTCATGCGGACGGAGGAGCCCACCTCCCCTGTTTACTCTGTAAAATAGAGAAACAGAGGCGGTCGTTCTCCCTTCCCGGCCCGCCAACCTCAGATGGTAACCTCATCTCCCCTCCTCTGCCCAGATCTGATGAAGGTGGTTGGGGCCTCAATTGACCCGATGATGTTCAAACCTAGCCCCCTAGCTTCCCGCCCCTTCAGCAGGTTCACGGCGATGGTAGGTGCAAAAGGACACACCTACAGATCCAATTGCCAACGCAAATCCCCTGGCGGATGTTGGCCGAACACAATGGGAAGCTTTTGCCATTTCGTTGGGGTCTAATGCCCCCTATATATAGGAAGGTCGACGAGGAGGTCCCTAGCAGATTTGGGCATTTTTCTTGGCATCCACAAAACTTACCAAAACCTAGGTCTTCTAGGTTCAGATTCCTCTCCTGAATCCACTGGACTAAGTTCCATAATGGCTTGTCCATTAACTTCCAAGATTTTGGTTTTGGAAAGTTCAACCTCTCGTCATCCTATTTCCTTGTCTGACTGAGGAAGACGACAACACAGTCTCCATTGAATCTGAATCCAACGGTTGTGGTGTCTCGCATTTATATCAAAATAGATCTAATAAAAACTTTCCTCTACACTTTATGATTTTGTTTAATCCATATCTCCCAAACTGAGTGTCCAATTAATCCCAAATTTTGAGGGAAACTTAATGGAGACTTAATCTACCGCTTTTCCAATTTTGGTCTCATTATCTAAAAGAAAACTTGCCTTTTTCTTAGGTGCAAGATATTACTCAATTATGAATATTTCTCACCTATTTTCTCTTTTCTTTGCTATAAAATTATTATTCTGAGTTCCTTGAACCTCGAGGAACCTTAATGGCTCGAAATCCCCTCTTGAGAATATTTCTTTAGCCTCTTTCCCTATCTTTCATCCTTTTTCTTATTATCTTATTTTTTTTCTTATTAAAATATCTCTTTTTGAGGATTTCTCTTTTATTTCTCTTTTATTTTCCTCATTGGTATTCCTTTTAATATTAGGAATCCTTTGGATACGAAAATCCATCAAGGATATCTTAATTACACCTCTTTCCACTTGTTTTCCACATATTACCATTGTTTTCAATTTCTTTAATATGAGAAATTACATTTCTCACCAAAAGAACCCAAAACTTGGGGTTGTAACACATGTCAATGATTATTTTCATATGAACCATTTATATTTACATCACTAGCCCAACTAGTATATTACTCAGTTAATCTAGAATTCCGAGAATGGAGTGTTTTTTGTCATTAGAGATCAAGGATTACACATGGATGCTCTAACTGTTCAAATGTTCATGAAGAGGATGACATGATTCTTAGAAATATACATTATGCCAAATTCATCTGACCAATCAATGAAAATGATAATAATGAGTCTTAGGCTAGATCTGATGTTCTAGCTGATTTGTTAGTGGGTACATTACTAATAGATAAAGAAAGAAAATAGTTAAAAAAGAAAAATAGAGAAGGTGATATTTCTTTTTTGAAAATGTATATATTAAGCTTATATTTTTCCAAATTCTTATTCTATAATTATATTTTCAGGATCAATAGTCATTTTGTTAGAAGGACAAGATCTCTTAATGAGATAATTGATCAAAATCATGCATGTCGAGATAAAGATGTTGACTCAAGGTCTAAATTGACTAAACCCTTGTTTTGATGATGACCAAACCATTCTAATTCTCTATGTCTAATATTCTACTTGAGTGATTTCAGATTAGGCATAGATACACTCCAAATGCCCTAACTTGCGCATCTCAACTTGGAGAAAAGACAAGTCAAAGTCAATACAAGTGCACGTTTTTGGAATATGATGTAAATCCATTAGAATCATGTTGTAAATCACTTCTAATGATTGTATGACTTGTAATTAAGCTTAGAAAAAATCAGGAGCACTTAGATCGAATATTTAAGCACTCAAAATCCATTTCCTAAAATTCACATCATGTTGTTCATCGGTCGAGTGCAAACTCAACCGATCCTGATTGGATCTTGAAAATGACTTTTGATCCGTCGAGTATACACTTCACTGAACATGACCAATCCCTTTGCAGACCAAAATTGATTTAAGTGAATTGGTCGAGTTACCATAGGACAAACTTGACCGATGGCCTACATTGGTCTTATCTCTTAGTGAGATCTGTCGAGTTACCTTTATAGAGACTCGACCAATTGCACTGTACGGAGAAGTGTAGAAAAGTGTTCTAGTCATTGTGCAGTTGCAACAAGTGAAGATATATCTGTTGCAAGCCACAAAATGTCTAGTTTTCATTCTTAAGTGTTCCTAAAGGCTAAGAGGCATCCCCAGCTATAAATAGGACCCCTTGAGCTTCATTCCAAGGTTGATCATTCAATGCAAACCTCTATATGAGGTTCATTGTCTATATTTGAGTATCTCCTACAGCCTCCTCTCTCTATCTTAGCTTAATCACTTGCTACATTCGTTAGAGTGAGTAGGAAATCTATAAGAGAGCTAGTCCTACATGTATATCTTGTGAGGCTCTCACTTCCACCACCTCCCTATCTCTCATTTCAACCATGAAGATGAAGGTTCCCTCACTTGGCTAAGACAGGTAAAGTAGAACAAGGGAAGGAGTCCTTGGTGAAGATGAAGGTTGAAGACTTGGAGAAAGAGTGGGTAAGACCTTGGTGAGGGAAGAAGACTTCTTGCTCAATTGGGTAAGTCCATGGTGGAAGATTCTCTGAGTGAAGGTGAAGTCAAAGGATGAAGATCCAAGAAGAGTAGAAAAGTCCTTGAAGGAGGAAGAATTGTTGGGGTATAGGGGAACAAAGAAGGCAACGGAAACAAAAAATTTCTTCTCCCAAACCCAGAATAAAGGAACGGAATCAATGTCTATACAATAGGAAGGATGGTTTATAGAGGCGTACCTTGTCCCGAGGCTTTCTCGGCGATGTTACCTCACAGCTTGTGCGGTCTTCACCTCCGATCTTGGACGGTGTCTGTGCAGCTCCTGGTCTCACTGGGACTGACGGGATTGACAGATGTCCTTCGAGCAGCAGAAGTCTCCCGCCTCTACATTCATCCACACAGACTGCCTGGAACTCCGATCTCCTTGTCCTACAAGGATTCGGAAGGAGTTGCACCCTCCTATTGGCATACTAGTCACCGACATACTCTCCTGCAACCAGTTGCCTTTCGGCATTTGTCTTTCCCATGTTGTGCCTCCATTATCGGGTAGCACTTGCTCGGGCTCTCTCTCGGTTACCAAAACCAGAGAGAACGACAACTTTGCAGAGCAACTGTTGTTCTGAGTTGTACTTTTAGAAGCCCCCAATACCCCTATATATATAGGAGGCTCATGGGATAGGGTTCTCTACCCTGGGCAATGCGGGATTAAAGCAGGAGTAGAAGGGTTTGAAATTTTCCACAAAACAACCAACTGCGCCACCTGAACCGATCGTTTCAAGCATGAAATGGTCGGTTGGTGACCTGAGTTGATCGGTTCACACCTGAACCGATCGGTTGGAGCACCTAAGCCGATCTGTTCAAGAATGAGCTGATCGGTTTGTGGTCCTGGTCCAACTCAAATTGACTTTCATATTTGTTTCCGATTAATCAAATATTAATCCTTGTCCAAATCGAATATGTACAAGTGAAACAAATTGTATTTGCAAAATTGACTTTCCAAACGATCTCTGTTAGTCACATGAATCGACCGGTTCAACAATTGAGTCGATTGTCTCATTGATACATGAGATGATCGTCTCACCAGTTGAGCTGATCAGTTCACCAACCTGAGCTGATCGATTCATCTCATTAGCCGATCGGTTGGAAGTGCAAATTGTGCAAAATCAGTCAATTGCAGTTTCAATCAATCTGATACTCTAATCAATTGGTCCAACATCTTGAACACTATGATTTTAAGCTATCAATCAACTGAGTATTTAATTGAACTACTAAACTCCTTTAGTAATCAATCTAAACATCATTTTTGGATAAACTCCTCTTCTAGGTTAAATCATATGTGTGTGACCCTACAGGTCCATTTCACATTGGAAGTGAAAGTCCATAACACTTATGACTTCACAAGAAAAGAGCGGTGCCTAGTCGCACATCAGTGCTACCCAAGTGAAATAGAAAGTTGGAGAACAACTTTCAATCCTACAATCTGTGAATGGTGTTACAGTGAATGTATAATTCCTTTGTCACTAATGTCATGAATGAACTCAAGGCATGGTACATTCATCCTTTCAACATTCATCCATTTCCTTGATCTCAGAGCAGACTGCGTGAGATGTCTGTGACATCAATATCACATATTGATTCACACGTGCATGTGCATGCCTTTCTCAATCCTACTCGTCAAGTGGCCATGGACATCAAACTCCCTTAGGAGGGACAAATCCCATATCTATCACTCACCCCTCAAAAATCCCATGTGTCAAAGTCACCCAATCATCACCTTTATAACAACCCATGTTTCAGGATTGCGTTCGATGATGTCAAAGTGTACCCAACGACATGTGTTGAGTCTAGTGATTTCAGGTCGAAGAATCACATTCACCACCATCACTGTGAGAGATGACTGTGACTACCAAATCATGGTTCCATGTGTCACTCTCACAGTGGATCTGTCTGGTACACTTGTTCTCTAACAAGTAACTATATGCTTGGTTTGATATCACTATATCATGACTAATGAGATTTTTTCATCAACCAACACACAATCTAGTCTTTAGTGTTATTGATGTCTATGGCTATTTCCACAATAACAACCAACTTGGGAGTAAACAAGAATGTATACTCTTAACATTTGTATGATCTCATCATTTAGGTCCTGAACCTATAAGCATACGTCATCGAGTAAACAATTCTTTAGAGATCTATCATGTTATACTATCATCTCACAAACAGTTAAAACATATAGATCAGAAATTGCCTTTATTATTATTCAAATCATTTACAAAGTATCCCATTACAATCATCACATAACTTGCTCTATGGGAATACATACCAACAGACTCCCACTTGCACTTAGATCCATTCACCTAGGAACCTCAGTCCTTGTGACCTAGCATGACCATCATGCTTCTGCTGAGAAAGGGCCTTAGTCAATGGATCAACTATGTTGTCTTCAGTTGGTACTTTGAAAATCTTCACATATCCTTGTTGTACGATCTCTCGTATGAGATGGAAGCACCGCAGTATGTGCTTGGACCGTTGATGTAATCTGGGCTCCTTAGCTTGAGCAATAGCTCCATTATTGTCACAATAAAGCTCAATTGCATCACAGCTATTGGGAACTACACCAAGTTCAGAGATGAACTTCCTGATCCACAGAGCTTCTTTTGCTGCATGTGAAGCAGCAATATACTTGGCCTCTGTAGTAGAATCGGCAACTGTTTCTTGCTTGGAACTCTTCCAGCTCACTGCTCCATTATTTAGGCAAAACACAAATCCTGATTGCGATCTGTAATCATCTTTGTCGGTTTGGAAGCTCGCATCGGTGTAATCCTTTACAACCAGTTCTTCCTCACCACTGTATACAAGGAACTGATCCTTAGTCCTTCACAAGTACTTGAGGATGTTCTTTATGACTGTCCAGTGAGCATCCCCGGGATCTGTCTGGTACCTGCTCGTCATGCTAAGAGCATATGAGACATCTGGGCATGTACACAACATACACTACTACAAAAACAGCATTCAGTGTTGCTTTTCTGGGCGTCGGTTCTTTAGGAAAACTGACGCCTACAATATTAGACGTCGGTTATTTAGGCAAACCGACGTCTATATTCGAAGACCAGCCAGACACGGGTACCGCTTTGAATACAGCATCGGTTGTTAATGACAAACCGATGCTTAAAGTCGCCCGCGAAATCCAATTTTTGAGCAAAACAAATAGTGTCACTTTCAGCGTCGGTTATATAGATAGAAATTGATGCCTATGTGCGATGAAAATTTGCGCGAAAAGTGTCACTTTCAGCGTCAGTTATCCTTTTATAACCGACGCTGAAAGTGGTTCCCGCCAAACAATTTCGTGAAAATATCATCCAATTGGACGTCGGTTGTTTCAAACGACCGACGCTATTTGGGAAGTTAATATCCCGTGATCGCCCGACTCTTCCCCTTTCTTCTGTTTCATTGCGAGCTGATTTCCCTTTTCTTCTCTGCTGTCACCCGACCACACCGCCGATTTCTCCTCCACAAAGCTCCTTCTTCCTCCACGACAGCGCCGCCGCGCCGCCGCCGCGCCCCCTTCTCCGCCGCCACTGCTGCTGCCTTCTTCCCCTTCTTCATGCCCCTTCTCCACCACGCCCCCTTCTCCGCCGCCACTGCTGCTCCTTGTCGCCGACGCTGCTGCTCCTTGGTCTTCCTACCTGACGCCTGGAGCTCGCCGCCGCGCTGCCTTCCTCCTTGCCGCCGCCCGCCGACGCCGCTGCTCCTTGCCGTCGACGCCGCTGCTCCTTGGTTTGTCTGCCCTACCGCCTGGAGCTCGCCGGCCACCGCTGCACCTGCCTGCCCTGTCTCCTGGAGCTCGCCAGTCACCGCCACCACTGCTGGGAGGTCAGTTGTTGTTGCTCGCTCAGTAATTCTGAAATGCTTCCACAAATGTTTCCACATCCACGAGTTGTGTATTTAATTTGGATGTATATGCTGAACCTAGATTTAGAGAGGACATGCTATAGTATTTTCCTAGTATGGTGAAAGATTTTCAATCGTTTGTATCACATGGGATTCTTATCTCAACACAATGGACTGCAATATATGCATCTAATGCCTTAAATGGAAGACTCGAATGTTATAAAATCCCATCAAAGTAGGTAGAAACAACTTATATATATTCAGATATTAATAATTCCATGAAGTGCACATTATCTTACTCAGGAAAAGTATGTGTATAATGTAGGATTCGTTCCATATAATGGCTTGTTGCTTGCATATATTTGTCATATAATGGTTTGCACAACCTAGATTTTGATGCATGTTGAAATAAGATTTAAACTTGTCAATTGTAGCATCCTAATTTGATTTGATTAAACCCTAACATCAATTGTGATGAAACCCTAACATTAATCGTGATGAAACCCTAACATGTACATATCTATTATTGTGTTTGTTGGCCTAGAAACCCGTCCAAGATTGACTCATTAGGAGTAAATCTTGGATAGTCCCCGGTTTGGGACTGTTCTTGAACACCTAATCTCACTTAGGATGTAAGTGTATAATGTGTATTGGGTTTTTGAGAAAATTTCGGTAGCATTTCCCCGTTTGTTCTCTAAGTACATATGTACTTAGAGAACAGCGGGGAAACGCTGCCGAAATTTTCTCAAAAACCCAATACACATTATACACTTACTAGTGAGATTAGGTGTTCAAGGATGGGATAGGTGGTACACATTTATTATATATAAGAATGACATCACATTATACACTTAGGATGTAAGTGTATACCCTAATATTTTCCTAATATATACTTGTTTCCTAATATATACTTGTTTTCTCTTTGATCATAGAATGGATAGATCATGGATGTCCATTCGTAATCGTTGCACCCCAGAGTTTATATCTGGTCTTGATCAATTTATTAGATTTGCCGAGAAACATAGGAAAAAACCTACAGATAGGTTCTACTGTCCATGTAGGCATTGCGGTAACAACTTGAAAGTTAACACTGGTGAGGAAATCAAAAGTCATGTCATGTGCAACGGGATTGTACAAGGCTATACAGAATGGCACTGGCATGGAGAGATTTCAAAATCGAAACCAGTAGATGTCGATAGCAGTGCTTGGGCAGAAGAAGAAATTGCCTCCGATGACGTAAATGTGAACGAACCAGTTCCAGCAGACATCGTTGATGCGATGTTGGATAGTTGTAGGTTAGGCACACCGATCCACCTCCTATCTTTAGAAACATTATGCATGATGCTGAGATACCGTTATACACAGGCTGTGCTAAGTTTACGAAGCTTAGCGCTGTGTTGAGATTGTATAAGTTGAAAGCTAACAATAGATGGAGCGACAAAAGCTTCACTTCATTGTTGACTTTGTTGAAAGAAATGCTTCCTTAAGGAAATGAGCTGCCAATCTCAACATACCAGGTAAAGAAAATGTTGTGCCCAATGGGAATGGAGGCCAAGAAGATACACGCATGCCCGAATGATTATGTATTATTTCAAAAGGACTATGTAGATTTGAAAGGTTGTCCAAAATGTGGTGTGTCACGGTATAAATTGACGACTTTGGGGGAGTCCAAAACTGGTTCTCCTGCCAAGGTGTTGTGGTATCTACCTATAATATCATGGTTTCAACGCTTGTTTGCAAATCTGAAAGATGCGAAGAATTTGAGGTGGCATGCAGATGTTAAGAAAAATAATGATGGGATCCTACGACATGCGTCTGATTCCCCACAGTGGAAGAAGATTGATCTATTGTACCCCAAATTTGGTGAAGAAGATAGGAATCTAAGACTTGGGCTTTGTACAGATGGGATGAATCTGTACGGGACATTGAGCATCCAACATAGCACATGGCCAGTCATGCTTGTTATATACAATCTTCCTCCCTGGATGTGTATGAAAAATAAGTATGTTATGTTGTCGTTGTTGATATCGGGCCCTAAACAACCCGGAAATGATATCGATGTTTATCTTGAACCTTTGATTGATGACTTAAAGAAACTTTGGGCTGAAGGTGTGATGACCTATGATGCTTCAGCAAGAGAGATATTTTGTTTGCACGCTATGTTGTTTTGCACTGTTAATGACTTTCCAGCATATGGGAATTTGTCTAGATATAGTGTCAAAGGAGCAAAAGTGTGTCCTATATGTGAAGAAAACACTGATTCAATAAGACTAAAACATGGCGGCAAGACTGTATATCTTGGTCATCGAAGGTTTCTTTCAAAATTCCATCTGTATCGTAGGAAGCACAAAGCATTCAATGGATGGAATGATGAACAGAGAGCACAAAGCATTCAATGGATGGCTTGCTAGAGAGCATAATAAGACTTTTACTAAGTGGTTTGAAGATAAAGTCTTACATCAACTATCTCAAACACCAAATGATATTACAGAAACTATCAAATGCCTCGCCTTTAAACCAAAACCAAATGTTATGTCTTATGAAGGGTTTGACATTAATGGATTCACATATTACACAAAGTGCCAAGATGATAAGAGTGTCGTCCAAAATAGTGGGGTCACTCTTCAAGCGTCGACTATGTACTTTGCAAGTGCAAAGGATAAGAGTCCACGTGAAGCTAAAATGTCATATTACGGTGTCATTGAAGACATTTGGGAGTTTGACTACATAGATTTCAAAATTCCGCTCTTTAAATGTAATTGGGTTGATAACATCAAAGGAGTTATAGTGGATGAATTGGGTTTCACTTTGGTGAACTTTGAAAAGATTGACGAGAAGGGTGAACCATTCATATTGGCATCACAGGCAAAACAAATATTCTATATCAATGATCCTACAAATGATAAATGGTCGGTTGTTCTTCATGGTAAAAGACAGTTCATTGAAGATCCTATAGATGAAGAAGAGTACTATGATAAGTATGATGACTCCAGTCCATTCTCAGTTGGGTTGCCAACTCCACAAAATATTGAAGCTAATGATGACTTATATGTGCGCAGAGATCACAATGAAGGATTGTTAATTGATAAAAGATCACAATTTTAGAGACATGTATGTTTATACAAATGCTAAATGTTTGCCTTTTTCTATTTAATACAAATGCTAAATGTTTTCCTTTTTCTAGTTAATACAAATGCTAAATGTTTGCTTTTTTAATGACATTTTCATATGGCTGACCATGATGAGCATGA
The DNA here is from genome assembly GCA_963693085.1 of Alisma plantago-aquatica. Taxonomy (NCBI): domain Eukaryota; kingdom Viridiplantae; phylum Streptophyta; class Magnoliopsida; order Alismatales; family Alismataceae; genus Alisma; species Alisma plantago-aquatica. The sequence continues at coordinate 1,060,006,647 of OY856413.1, forward strand.
TGTCCATGATGAGCATGAAGTCCATGATGAGCATGCTGTCCATGACGAGCATGGAGAGGATACCAATGTAAGTTCTAAAAACATATCCTGTATTTCTATAAAATTCATTATCTTCTAGTTATGTCATATATCCTATATTTCTATATTGGGCTAATTCAGTGTGTTTATTTTTGTCAAATTTTAGGTTGATGATGCACATGTACCCACTGAAGCACTGGAGAAACATGATGCGCAACACCAAACACTTAACAAGAAAAGGGGCATCACTCTGTTGAAGAAGTTAATAGCACTAAGTGGCAGTGGATCCAAATTGGTTGTGGAGTTTGATAATGGAGGAAATGCAATTGGAGTGAACCGCAATAATTTTGTAAACTATCTTGGGTGTACCACTCGGATCCATTGTGGTGTTAAGTATGATAATTGGCATAAAGTTCCTCAGGGGAAAAAAGACTTGATATGGAAGGATTTATGCATGAGTTATTATTATTTGCAATTCTATTTTGTAGATTACAAATTCTATTATTTGCAATTCTATTTTGGATACTAGTTAATAACATTTCTATTTTGCAGAATCTGTTTGCATTGGATGAGAAGTTGCATCGTAAAAGTGTGATGCAACGCGCTGGAAAGATGCTTAGGAATTATAGGACAAATCTGAACAGAGAATACATAAAAGAGGGTGATAAGAAGAAGAAGTCAGCCCTTGAACAATGGAACTTGTTGGACAAAGAAGATTGGGACAATTTTGTTGCTTCAAGAAAATCTGAAAAATTCAAGGTATTAGGCGTCACTCCCAATTTAATTAATATACATTGTATTCACCTATTCAAGATTAACATTTAGTGCTACTAACCAAATCATTAATGTGCATACCAACTAGGCCCTCAGTGACGCACAAAAAGCAAGGCGTGCACTGAGTGTGCATGACCACACTATGGGTCCAAAAGGCTATGCAAGCGTTCGCCAAAGAATACAGACAGAGTTTGCGGCTACTCAAGAGTCTGCTCCTACTCAGGAGTCTGCTCCTACTCAGGAGTCTGCCACACCCATGCCTCTCCATGATATCTAGATAGCTGGGAGGCAAAACAAGAAGGGTGAAATAAAGAAGCCCGTAACTGCTGAGGCAGCTGTGAAAATGGTAAAATACAACTCTTAGAGCAATCGTTTGAATATTGATTATTTGTGGTGTGAACTTACCAAATTTTGTTGATGGTGATTAGCAGGAGTTGCACGAGCAGAGGAAACAAGGCACGTTCATCCCTCAGGGCACAAGGGATGAATTGACAGTCGCTCTGGGTAACCCAAAGCATCCTGGACGTGTTAGGGGTGCCGGCTCTGGTGTGGGGATCAAAGAATTCTTTGGGCCATCCCAGCGCAAACCCAGAGCGGGACTTTCTCAAGAAGAGGTAACCTATTCTTTTTTTAGAATGTTACTGCAAAAGGAAATTCAATAATAAGAAGCTAATGTTTCTTTTATCCATGTATAGGAGAATAAGAGAGTCGAGGATATAGTTGCTAAGAAGGTCAACGATGTAGTTGCTGAGAAGGTCAAGGAAGAATTGCTGCGGTGGCAGGCATCTCAGGCTTCCAATCAGCCTATGGCGACCCACTCTTCTCCTGATGCACAGACTGCGAGTAATCCTAGAGACCCATCGCCTAACACGTCTGCTGTAAGTATTGTTTATGACATTGTAGCTAGTCTTTTCAAGATGATATGTTTTCAAGATGATATGTATATATGTATAAAATTCTTTACGTAAATTTGTAGGCATTGAAGCCATGCCGCTTAAGAATGCAAGACTATGTTGTTGCAGAGGCACAGGCTTACCCGTCCCTTCCTGGGGAAAGGTTTCACGGGACTCCAATGCCACAGGGCTACGTTCGTGTGGGCCCATTACGTGTGTTACCCGATTGGAGGGAAGCTACATTGCCATATCCCCACCCGGATATTGATACACTTGCTGAGGCAGAAGGCGGGGTCATATTGTGGCCCAAAGCAGATGTCGTCTACACTACTGAAATTGTAAGATAAATTTACATTGATTTAGACTGTTAATGTGTATATATGAGGTCAACTCATATGAAATTATATATACAGGTTAAAAAGAAGACACCAGGAGCACCTAGGCCTCCACCTCCACTTCCCGCATCACCAAGTTGGGTTCCAACTGACCTAACATAGCCGTTAGGTCCTGCTTGTAGGGGAATGGCATGTTGGCTACGGGCACATAATATACATTGCCCTATAATTGTTTCTTTAGATGCAGATTATGCAGGTCAATCATACGATAGCTCTTTATTTATACAAGATATTATTGAGTTGTTTATGTATGCTTGGCTGAATACATCAATGATAGAGACATGGATAAGGTGAAATCTTATTTAGACATCCATATACCTTGTGTAAGATCCGATGATCTAGTTTTTTATATATTAATGCATACGTAATACATGGTTTGCAGCTACTTAGTCGAAGATCAATGCAAACAATTTGCATTTGATCATGTGGGATTTTTGATTCCATCATTGATTAGTATGGTAGCTAAAGACCTTGATAGTGTTCAACAATACTGTATAGATGCTTTTACAATTTTTGGTCAGCAAAAGAAGACGATAATAATAGATCCATTCAATGTCAAGTAAGTTACTTAAGAAAATTCCATTTTTATTGTGCATTTTGAGTTATTAATTATTAACTTTTTACCTCTAGCGGTAAACATTGGGAGTTACTAGTTATTGTCCCCGGGATGTTCAATGTTTATTATCTAGATACCGCGGGAAGTACATTAAACACTAAAATTGGACACGTAATGAGAATGCCATTATTCTGGTGAGAAATATTTCATTTTTGTATCTGTTAACATCTGTTATTACATTACTATTTACTTATGCAATTTACTGTGTTATATTAACATGTAGGGGTTTAGATGCATTCAAAAAGGCTGGAGGAACGGTCCCAAGGAAAAAGAACCAGCCAATAAATTGGTAGAATGTACAAGTAAGTTCCCGACTCCAATGTATATATTATTGATATGAATTGTTCTTAGTTGTATTATTTTGTATGTTTCAATTTATAGTGCGCTACACAAGACAATGGTTGGGCATGTGCATACTATGTGATGCGATTTATGCAGATGATTATCCGACATGCCGCATTGGACATCGATACCATACATGAGGTATTATATATAGTCTCATTAGTTAGTATGAAATATATCAATCTTATTTTTATATTATTACTTATATATATATATATATATATACATCATTCTCTTTGCAGGTGTTTAAAACTGACCACACTATAGGTAAACGCTTAAAAAATGTACATGCTCCATATACGATGGAAGCATTAAATGAAATAAGAGAAGAATGGGCAAAAGCCATACAAGCAGTGGCAATTGTAAGATATAATTGGGATGTTGATAGCGATAATGAATGATACTTTGTAAATGAATATTTCTGAATGTTAATACATGTATTTGAATATTTCTATATGTGTGAATGTGAGAATTGAATTGATGTCTGAATGTATCTACTTGTGTGAATTTTTTTTTGTTAATTTTGCAGATTTGTGACCTGTTTGTAGGCTGATATCAATGGATGTCGTCAACCTGCAGTTCAGAAAACTGAACTGCAGGTTCTCATCCTGCTGACCAGCCACAGCAGGCCTGCAAACTGATATGAAAAAAAAAAAGATATAGGCGTCGGTTATTTACAGAAAACCGTCAGTAAAGACATACAGCGTCGATTTTTTTTGAAAAAACTGATGCCTCATGTGGCCACGGCCGTGCTGGAAATGCCATATAGCGTCGGTTGTTTAGTTGATCACCGACGCCAAAAGGGTTCGCGCCACATAAAACGGCGTCATCTAGGACACTTTATGCGTCGGTTATCAATTAAACACCGATGCTATATGTATTATAGGCGTCGGTCTTTTAGTAGATAACCGACGCAGAATGTGTCCTAGATGACGTCGTTTTCTGTGGCGCGAACCCTTTTGGCGGCGGTTTTCTATAAACAACCGACGCAAGTATGTTAAATAGGCGTCGGTTAAAAGACCGACGCCGAAGTGTTCGACCTTTAGCGGCGCCCACATAGGCATCGCTCGGAAACCGACGCCAAAGGGGGTTAAACAACCGACGCTAAAAGGCATTTATGTAGTAGTGATAGCGTACATGATGGATGATGCATATGGGATCCCATTCATATGCTCCCTATCTTCACAAGATTGGGGATAGTGAGCTCTAGATATGGTGACTCCATGTAGCATGGGGACGTTGCCTCTCTTTGAGTTCTCCACACTGAACCACTTCAGCACTTTGTCAATGTACATGCTTTGACTTAGTTTGAGAAGCCTTTTAGATCTATCTCTATAGATCTTAATACCTAGAATGTAGAAAGCTTCTCCTAAGTCCTTCATTGAGAAAGTATTCTTAAGACATGTCTTTACCTTCTCTAAGGCTGAGACATCATTCCTCGTCAATAGTATGTCATCCACATACAATATGAGGAATGTGGTCGTGCTCCCACTAACCTTCTTGTACACACAAGGTTCATCTTCATTTTGAATAAATCCAAACACTTTGACTTCCTCATCAAATCGAAGATTCCAACTCTGAGATGCTTGCTTCAATCCATAGATTGACCTTTGTAGCTTATAGACTTTATTAGCATTCTTTGGATCTATAAAACCTTCAGGTTGTGTCATGTACACATCCTCATATATATTCCCATTAAGGAATGTGGTTTGAACATCCAATTTCCAAATCTCGTAGTCTTAGTAAGCCATAATAGAAAGCATAATCATGATGGACTTAATCATGGCAACTGGAGAAAAAGTTTCGTCATAGTCAACACCTTGAACTTGTCAAAAACCCTTTGCAACCAATCTACCTATATTAGTTTGCACATTTCCATCCATGTCGGTCTTCTTCTTGAATACCCACTTGCACCCTATGAGTTTTACCCCTTCGGGTGGTTCCACCAAAGTCCATACTTTGTTGGAGTACATGGATTCCATCTCGGATTTCATGGATTCAAACCATTTCTCAGAATCTGGTCCCTACATAGCCTCTAGATAGGTAGTTGGATCATCATCTATGATCAACTCACCGCCTTCCTGAATCACAAGATATCCAAACCTCTCAAGCTCAAGGCGTGTCCTACTAGATCTATGAGGCCCTTGTATTACTTGCGGAGACTGAGATTCCACAACACCTTGTGAATCTCTATGTTCCTCTTGTACATCTACTGGTTCAATGTTTTCTTGTTGGGCTTGAACCTCTTCAAGCTCTATTTTCCTCCCACTGTTTCCTCTAGAAATAAATTCCTTTTCTAGGAACACAGTTGTCCCAGCAACAAACACTTTGTTGTCAGTAGGGTGGTATAAATAGTATCCCCTCATTTCCTTGGGGTATCCAACAAAATAACATTTATCAAACTTGGGTCCAAGCTTATCAGGAAACATTTTCCTGACGTAAGCCTCACAACTCCAAATCTTAATAAAAGACAAATCGGGACGCTTCCCATGCCATATCTCATATGGTGTCTTTTGAACCGATTTAGATGGTACTCGTTTAAGTATAAACGTTGCGGTTTCAAGAGCATGACCCCAAAAGGAAATCGGAAGATCAGCAAAACTCATCATTGATCGCACCATATCCAATAAAGTGTGATTCCTTCTTTCAGACACACTGTTATGTCATGGTGTTCTAGGCAAAGTCCATTATACCACGGGCTCACAGAAGGTCCTCAAACTCCTGACTTAAGTATTCTCCACCTCGATCGGATCAAAGTGCTTAAATACTTTTACCAAGTTGTTTATGTACTTCATTCATGAAATCCTTGAACCTTTCAAGGGTTTCTGACTTATGTTTCATCAGGTACACATAGCCATACCTACTGAAGTCATCCGTGAAGGTAATGAAGTACTGACACCCATTTCTGGCATTAGTTCTAAAAGGCGCGCATACATCAGTATGTATGAGTCCTAATAGATCACTAGCTCTCTCACCTTTACTTGAAAAGGGAGTCTTGGTCATATTGCCCAACAAACAAGATTCATATGTCTCTATTGATTCATAACCAAAAGAGTCTAGATAACCATCTTTATAGAGTCTATAAATGCGTTTCTCATTTATGTGCCCTAGACGATAATGCCAAAGATATGTTTTGTTTGAGTTGTTGAGTTTTTGCCTTTTGGTGTTTACGTTGTATACACTTGTATCTAGATATATCAAGTATAGACCATAAGACATTGGGGCACTTCCATAAAAGATCCCATCTTTTGAAATGGAACACTTTCCATTCTTAATAAGAAATTCAAAACCATCCTTGTCCAAACAAGAGACGGAAATGATATTCCTATTTATGGCAGGTACATAATAGAAGTCCTTCAACTCTATTATTAGCTCACTAGGTAGAGTTAACTCATATGTTCCTACGGCACTGGCGGAAACTCTTGTCCCATTGGCAACACGTAGTTCAACCTCACCTTTCCCCAAAGGCCTACTTCTTTTAAGATCCTTCACATTTGAACAAATGTGAGATCCACATCCAGTATCAAGTACCCATGACAAAGAAGTAGAAAAAGTTAATCTCTATTACATATACACCAGAAGTAGAGATCTCTATCTCTTGCTTCATCTTCCATCGTTCCTTCCATCCTATCCATGTTTTGAGCGTAGAAGATTTTGACATTGGTTTGGCTAGATAACCCTTCTCTTCCTCACCTTTGTCATTAGACTTTGTTCCATTGATCTCCATCAATGAACTATCCTTCTTCTTAAGCACGCATAGAGTGGATTCAAAGGCTACTGGTATCTCTGGATTGTGCAGAATACTTCTCACAATCCTCAACCAGTTATGGAATTTATTCTCAATTAATTTACCCATTTTAAAAGATTATTTGTTACGACCTCACCTTTCAGTAACTCCCAACTAAGGGGAGACCAAGAGGATAAAGCCGCAACCATTTATTTCGGATCAAAGGTTCGACATATAACCATAAACAATTATTAAATTCTAACAGACTATACTGAAAAATGGTAATAAAAATTTTCTTTGCATACCTTGAAAAGTTGGGAACTATCTTCTAACCACAACTTAACTATTCTATCTAATTTTCCTTCTTGTTCTTTAATTCTTGAATTCACAATATGTCGCTTTACTGTTTGTGCTTTTTGAGATTTGTACCTAAAACGCCGACAAACAAAAACGACGATCAGCCAAGGTTGGTATGTGGGGAAAACAGGTATAGTGCAACTAGATTAACAATATAATCACTCAATTAATCTTTTAACAAACAACATTTCGTTTTAAGCCAAATTACTCAATCCATATCTCTCCACCACTATGTTTTGTCCCTGTAAGGACTTATATGGCACCTCTATAAGGTGACTTGATGGACCTACCCTCTAGGCAGCCAAAGTCATTCCTGACATGATGGACCTACCCTCTAGGTAGCCTTTTATCAGTCAGCCATTATGACACAGAGGGAATCATAGATTGAGCTAGAAGTCATATACATTATGTGATAATCATAGTCACTTTATAATTTGCATGAAAGAAGTAAACATCCAAACTGTTTAGTTGCATTCAATGTGATTAAACATTCGGGAAACATCGGGAAACATAAGCGGTTAACCATAAGTAACCACATACCTTTAAATTGCCAATTTCAAGATAGCAAGAGAAACCCAATCAACAAGCAAAACCTGAAATAAAAGGACAATTTTCCTTTTATTAATATTCATCTAATTTTTCATCATATTACTTAGGGTTTCAGTTCCTATTTTAGGGTTCCTCTAGAAATTAGGGTTTTCACTTCTTCTTTCCTTATTATCATCCATAATTTATTAAACTACATAAAACCCTTAATTTCTCAGTAAATTTCCTTTATTAAGCATCCAATTATCTTATTCCGTAAAAACATGCTTTTTATCTCCTTTTATCCCAAATTAGGGTTTCCATGTAAATTAACATCCTTTTTAGTCATTATAACTCTAAATCTCATACTTTTGCATTCAAACTTATAATCATATCACCTTTATCATTAACAAAGTCAAACTTATCAGTTTGATCTATTGATTTACCAAAATACACTTTAATCATGCAATTAGGGTTTCCCACCAATTTTTAATACACTTTATTAACAAATCAAGGTACTTTTGTAAAGCAGACAGAACTAGGTTCTTAATTTATTTTTATTAGATTCCTCGTATTTTTCTATACAATTTTCATATATTAAGTGTTCTCATACGAGTTTCCTAGCAAATTCTATTAATTTCGCAAGATAAATCATTTTCCTTGAATTTCTATCAGAGACGCGAAAATTACCAATTATGTCAATCGTCGGATGCGCCGCGGTCCACGGTGGTCCTCTGATCAACGGCCCATGCAAAAAGCCTCCACTCAGCCCCCTGACTTATGCGCCTCGACGCCTGGATCGTGGGATCTCCCGGGTCCACGGTGGAAGCAAGATCAAGGGCCCCCGCCTTGATTTGGCCCGGTCGTTTGATCACAATCGGACGAGATCTGCTGCTCGCCTTCCTCACTTCAGGGCACGGTGGTGTCGCGTCAAACCCTAGCCGGAGCTACGACAATCGAGAGCAGGAGAAGGAATTGGGTTCTGGGAATACGCCGCCTAGGTTCGCGAGGGTGCACTGGTCTAGGAGGGCCCTTATTTATAGGGTATGAAGGCCCTTTCTAGGGTTTCCCAACCCCGCCGCCAAATCAGGTTCCAGCCCGATTGGGCGTTTCGTCTAGAAGCACCCACTGATTACCAAACTGGGGTATGGGTGGCTCGGAATCTTCTCCTGATCACAATGGAAAGATTTCCAAGATGGCCCATCCATCCGATGACGAGGAAAGAGGTGGAGAAAATCCACCTGTAACCTGCACTACAGTCCCCGACTCTTGGGACTTTGATGATGATCCCTGACCAGTTGGATTAATATCCAACGGTCGTCATCACCCGTGCTTAAACAGAAAAGGAAAAGAATTCCCAATAAAACAAGGAAAATCCTTATTTTAAAGATAACTTGGAAAATTAATAATTCTTAATTCATAAGTCTTTTTGACCTCAATTTTTAAAGGAAAGTTATTCACACGTTTATCTCTCGTTGTGAAAATTTTGGAATTATTATCCCAAGGAAACGAGTTCTTTACTCCAATTTCAAGTTATCTCCTTATTAATGGTATTTTCCACATTTTCTTTATTTCCTTGGCCATTATCTAGTTATCTTGAGTTCCTTGAACCCCAAGGAATCTCTATAAAATGAAATTATACTTTTGGAAATTATCTTTTAGCCTTTTAATCATTCTTTCCTCTTTTCTTATGTATTCTATTTCCCATTTTAATTCTTTATTAAAAAGGAATCCCTTCTTCATTTTCTCTTTATTATTCTTTCAAATGGGCTTAATGGCCAACAAGGCCCATCAAACAACATGTAAGGCTTTCATTCACGAAATTCATCATGCAATCAAACATAGTTCTTATTTATGCCTTTAATAGAGATTTACAAGTCTCATTACATTTATTAAAAAAAATGAGGTTATAACATCCTCCCCTCCTTATAGAAATTTTGTCCCCAAAATTCATCAATCAAGCAAACAAATCAGGATATGCTTTTTCCATGTCCGCCTTCAGCTCCCATGTGGCCTCATCCTCTCCATGGTGTTTCCAAAGAACCTTTACCATCTCTATATTCTTATTCCTGAGCTCTTTTACCTTAGTATCTATAATACGCAAAGGCAACTCAGGATAAGACAGCTTTCCTTGAAGCTCAATAGGTTCAATTCTCAACACATGGCTCGGGTCTTGCACATATCGCTTCAGATTGGACATGTGAAACACATCATGCATCATACTATATTGAGGGGTAACGCCAAACGATAAGCCACCTCGCCAATCCGTTCTAAAACCTCAAACGGACCCACATATCGGGGACTCAACTTTCCTCTATTTTTAGCTATAGCTCGGAGTGGTCGGATTTTCAGAAAAACATGCTCTCCCACAGTGAAATGCACATCAATCCTCTTCGCATCAGCATACGACTTCTATCGATCCTGGGCTCTCTTTAGCCTTTGCCTGATCAAAGCGACTTTATCAGCATACACTTGGAGTTCATCTGACCTCAACAAGGTCCTCTCACCAACATCATCCCAGTGAAGTGATGACCGACACGGTCTCCCGTATAGAGCTTCATATGGAGGCATCCCGATACTGGCTTGGTAACTATTGTTGTATGCAAACTCTGCTAGAGGTAAGTATTGCTCCCATGATCCACCCCAATCGAGCACACAAGCTCTCAAAAGATCCTCTAAAGTCTGGATTGTCCTTTCTGACTGTCCATCCGTCTGGGGGTGATAAGCGGTACTGAACTTTAACCTCGTACCGAGTTCCTCTTGAACCTGCTTCCACAGTTTAGAAGTAAACTTTGGATCTCTATCAGATATGATGGAACTGGGTACGCCATGCAAACGCACTACCTCTCGAATGTACAACTCAGCTAAGTTTGTCACTTTGGCAGTGGTTTTCAGTGCAAGGAAATGTGCTAACTTGGTAAGGCGATCCACCACAACCCATATTGCATCATGACCTCTCTTGGTCTGGGGTAAACCCACCACAAAATCCATGGTGATCTGATCCCATTTCCATTCTGGAATCTCTATACACTGTAAAAGCCCACCGGGTCGTTGATGTTCAGCCTTCACTATCTGGCACGTAAGACAACTGGCCACATAAGCTGCAATGTCTCTCTTCATCCCTGACCACCAGAAAAACCTCTTCATGTCCTTAAACATCTTAGTATTCCATGGGTGCACTGTGTACTTAGAACCATGAGTTTCTTTTAAGATACGTTCCTTCAGTGGCGAGTCTTCAAGAATCCATATATGATTCTTGAATCTGATTCCTCCATCTACTCCCAAAGAAAGGCGGGTCTGAGGCTTCTTCATCAAGCCTCTCATCTTGTCAAGTTCCCTACTGACCATCTGTGCTTCCACAATTTCACTCAACAAATCATACTGTATCTGAATGTTGGCCAATCGAACTCGATCACCTAATGGTTGAGGAGACCATTTCACCAGCTCTTCTAGGCTCTTCCACTGACTAGACAGAACAGCTGCACACCGAAGCTGTTTCCGACTCAACGCATCTGCCACAACATTTGCCTTCCCAGGATGATAGGCAATGGGGAAGTCGTAATCCTTCATGTATTCCATCCATCTTCGTTGTTGAAGGTTTAAGTCTTTCTGTGTCAGAAGGTACTTCAAGCTCTTATGGTCAGTGAAGATTTCAAAAGTAGCACCATACAGGTAATGTCGCCAAATCTTCAAGGCATGAATGATAGCAGCCAACTCTAGGTCATGTGTCGGGTAATTCACCTCATTAGGCTTGAGTTGTCGAGAAGCATATGCAACCACATGTCGATTCTGCTCCAATACACAACCAAGACCCATTTTGGATGCATCAGTGAAGATCATGAAACCCTCATTGCCTGATGGTAGAGTCAAAACTGGTGCAGTGGTCAACTTTTCCTTCAGTTCTTGGAAACGAGTCTCACAAGCATCAAACCACACAAACTTTACATCATTTCGAGTCAACATGGTCAAGGGCAAGGCAGTCTTTGAGAAATCTGAAATGAAACGCCGATAATATCCTGCTAACCCCAAGAAGCTTCGGATCTCGGAGGGGTTCTTTGGTGTAGGCCAGTCTCGAACTGCTGACACCTTGGCTGGATCCACGGCGATAGTTCCTCCTGAGATGATATGTCCAAGGAACATGACTCGGTCTATCCAAAACTCACATTTTGAGAATTTCCCATAGAACTTATGCTTTCTCAGGATATCAAGGACTTTACTTAGGTGGTCTCGGTGTTGCTGTAAGTCATTGGAGTATACCAAGATGTCATCTATGAACACTATGACAAACGAGTCAAGGAAGGGTTGGAACACACTATTCATAAGGTTCATGAACACACTGGGTGCATTGGACAACCCAAAAGGCATAACCACAAACTCATAATGGCCATACTGTGTTCGAAAAGCTGTTTTTGGAATGTCCTCACTCTTGACTCTCAACTGGTGGTAACCCAATCTTAAGTCAATTTTGGAAAAGACTCGAGCAGACTTCAACTGGTCAAACAGGTCATCTATTCGGGGTAAAGGGTATTTGTTCTTAATGGTAGCTTGATTAGTCATCCGGTAGTCTATGCACATACGGAGCGAGCCATCCTTTTTCTTTAAAAATAGGACTGGAGCTCCCCATGGTGATGTGCTAGGCCGGATAAAACCCTTGTCTAGCAATTCCTGCAATTGTTTCTTCAACTCGAGCAACTCTGCAGGGGCCATTCTATAAGGTGCACGTGAAATAGGGCTTGTTCCTGGAGCTAGCTCTATGGAAAAATCTACCTCTCTCTCGGGAGGAATCCCAGGTAGATCATCTGGAAAAACATCTGCATAGCTCTTGACTACCTCAATTTCCTCTAAGGGTTGCACCTTGGGTCCGGGCTCGGTAACAACTGCTAGGAAAGCTTGACAACCTTTACTCATCATTCTTTCTGCCTCCAGGGATGACACATACAAACTAGTGGTGGTGTCTTTCCTACCTCTAATGACAAAGGGTGGGTGACCTGGTTCCCTAATGATCACTTTGTTTTCCCTACAGTCGATTTGGGCCCTATAAGTATAAAGCCAATCCATTCCAATGATCGCATCAAAATCATTCATGTCAAGAAGGATAAATTCTGTAGGAAAATCATGATCTGTATATTTCACAGGTATCACCGGAGTTTTCAAAAGAGAGGTAAAGATTCGACCACTTAGGGTTGTAACATCTAAGACATATCCTAAATCCTTGATATCCAAACAAAGCATAGTTGCAAGATTCCTTGAAATGAAAGTATTAGTAGAACCAGAATCAAATAATGCTTTTACATTATGTCCCATGACTTCAAGCATGCCTACATTATTGTTCATCATACATTAGACTATTACATGCTTAACTTTCAAAACATAAAGGAAAACTCTAAGGGTTATTACCCTCAATCAACCGATTTGCATTAGCTTGAGCTTCTTCATTGTTGATGGCAAACACTCGAGCTTGCCTTCTTTCTCCAGTAGGTGGGGCCACAACTATTGGTGGAGCTGCTACTGGTGGGTCTGCCGTTGGTCCTGGTCCTTTTGGCTCTGGTAGAGGACAAGCAGCTTGGATATGTCCTTCTTGGTGACAACAGAAACAGACTCTCTTTCTGTGGTGGCACTCATCGAGATGCCCTTTTCCACATGAGCGACATCGCAGTCAATTATTCTCTTGATGGGGTCTCCCTTTTCCTCCCTATCTTCCCTTGGCTTGATGACGACATGGGCCCTTCTTATGATGATTCTTCTATCCTCGGGTTCCTTTAGTGAAACCCAAATATCCCTTGGGTGGTAGTTGTGCAGGCATCACGGTTCTTTCCATGTCTAAGGCAGTGTTGTATGCTTCTGTGAAGGTTTTTGGCTTGCTTGCCATCACATGAGGCCTGATGGTAGGGTGAAGACGCTCTATGAAGTGATCCACCCTCCTTTCCTCATCCATCTTTTACCCAAAACGTTCCAAGATCTGAAACTTGCGCCCAAAGTCTGCCACAGAGGAATTTCCTTGAGTCATGTTAGTGAATTCCCTCTCCTTTTCTCTCTTAGCTGCAACGGGGACGAATCTGGAAGTGAAGATGGTCTTGAAATCAGCCCATGCCATTAGTTCCTCAGTCAAATCTCGTCCTGTGATGTGTGTCTCCCACCATATCTTAGCTGCTCCTTCCAGGAGGTGAGCAGCAAAGAGGACCTTCTTGCTCGGCTGCACTTCAAGCATGCGGAAACCATTCTCTATTGCAAGTATCTAGGCTTCTGCTTTATCAACCACTTCCGTCTTATCCTCTCCCCAGAACTTCTCTATGTTCATCTTGACAAAGTCTAGGATGGTGGCTCCCACACGTGGACGAACAGGGTGTGGTTCACCATTCTCGGCTCTAGCTATGTCTTGGAGGGCCAAAGCATTAATAGCTTCTGTCAACTTCCTTTGTTACTCTAACCACAAGGTATTAGGGGTATGGATCATCATGGTAGGTTCTGAATCATCGAATGGGTCCTCATCCATCAGGGCTTCTTCCTCATACACATGCTGCTCTTCATATCCTTGATCTTCTTCTTGGTTCAGGTTACCAAATGGTACCGGGTCAGGGTTAGGGGCTTCTTGAGTGACTTCTTCAGGCCTTTTCCTCTTCTTAGAGGATCCACCCTCATGGTTCCTATTCCTCTTTTCAGAAGACTCCTTTACTTTACGGGGAGGCCAAACACTACAAGTCGGTTTTCTGGAGCCCTCGGGAATAGCCACAGTCTTGGTTCTTGCCATCTACATAAGCATAACAAGCAAACCTTTAGTTTATCATTTAAACTAGTTATACTTATGTTCAATGATATCTCATTACATATCTTTTATTAATTTGCTGGAGGATTCTTAAACCCTTAACTTATTTTCCCATACCACATGAGTGTGGAGGAGAGAGAGAATCCTACTCTTAAAGCCTTAATAGAATATGTGATGAGAGGGGATGAATAAGATGAGAGAGTCCTAAAGGTATCATATTTTGATTCATACCCTAAGACTTTGGCTAGGCGGTCACACGGGTCCGGGAGTCCTCGTATTCCGACTAGCGGTGCAGAGGAAAATCTTGCCAGCCCCCGGTCGTGATCCCTTTCTAGACACCTCCGTCTTTCGGATACTCCTCTAATAACTCCCTTGGGTTCTATGGAGTTTGTAAAATTTAATAATTACTAATGGTTACATGAAGAACCCAGGCTCTGATACCAAATGTTATGACCTCACCTTTCAGTAACTCCCAACTAAGGGGAGACCAAGAGGATAAAGCTGCAACCATTTATTCCGGATCAAAGGTTCGACATATAACCATAAACAATTATTAAATTCTAACAGTCTATACTGAAAAATGGTAATAAAACTTTTCTTTGCTTACCTTGAAAAGTTGGGAACTATCTTATAACCACAACTTAACTATTCTATTTAATTTTCCTCCTTGTTCTTTAATCCTTGAATTCACAATATGTCGCTTTACTATTTGTGCTTTTTGAGATTTGTACCTAAAACGCCGACAAACAAAAACGACGATCAGCCGAGGCTGGTATGTGGGGAAAATGGGTATTGTGCAACTAGATTAACAATATAATCACTCAATTAATCTTTTAACAAACAACATTTCGTTTTAAGCCAAATTACTCAATCCATATCTCTCCACCACTCTGTGTTGTCCCTGTAAGGACTTATATGGCACCTCTATAAGGTGACTTGATGGACCTACCCTCTAGGCAGCCAAAGTCATTCCTGACATGATGGACCTACCCTCTAGGTAGCCTTTTATCAGTCAGCCATTATGACACAGAGGGAATCATAGATTGAGCTAGAAGGCATATACATTATGTGATAATCATAGTCACTTTATAATTTGCATGAAAGAAGTAAACATCCAAACTGTTTAGTTGCATTCAATGCGATTAAACATTCGGGAAACATCGGGAAACATAAGTGGTTAACCATAAGTAACCACATACCTTTAAATTGTCGATTTCAAGATAGCAAGAGAAACCCAATCAACAAGAAAAACCTGAAATAAAAGGACAATTTTCCTTTTATTAATATTCATCTAATTTTTCATCATATTACTTAGGGTTTCAGTTCCTATTTTAGGGTTCCTCTAGAAATTAGGGTTTTCACTTCTTCTTTCCTTATTATCATCCATAATTTATTAAACTACATAAAACCCCTAATTTCTCAGTAAATTTCCTTTATTAAGCATTCAATTATCTTATTCCGTAAAAACATGCTTTTTATCTCCTTTTATCCCAAATTAGGGTTTCCATGTAAATTAACTTCCTTTTTAGTCATTATAACTCTAAATCTCATACTTTTGCATTCAAACTTATAATCATATCACCTTTATCATTAATAAAGTTAAACTTATCAGTTTGATCTATTGATTTACCAAAATACACTTTAATCATGCAATTAGGGTTTCTCACCAATTTTTAATACACTTTATTAACAAATCAATGTACTTTTGTAAAGTAGACAGAACTAGGTTCTTAATTTATTTTTATTAGATTCCTCGTATTTTTCTATACAATTTTCATATATTAAGTGTTCTCATACGAGTTTCCTAGCAAATTCTATTAATTTTGCAAGATAAAACATTTTCCTTGAATTTCTATCAGAGACGCAAAAATTACCAATTATGTCAATCGTCGGATGCGCCGCAGTCCACGGTGGTCCTCTGATCAACGGCCCATGCAAAAATCCTCCACTCGGCCCCCCTGACTTACGCGCCTCGACGCCTGGATCGTCGGATCTCCCGGGTCCACGGTGGAAGCAAGATCAAGGGCCCCCGCCTTGATTTGGCTCGGCCGTTCGATCACAATCGGACGAGATCTGCTGCTCGCCTTCCTCACTTCAGGGCACGGCGGTGTCATGTCAAACCCTCGCTGGAGCTACGACAATTGAGAGCAGGAGAAGGAATTGGGTTCTGGGAATACGCCGCCTAGGTTCGCGAGGGTGTACTGGTCTAGGAGGGCCCTTATTTATAGGGTGCGAAGGCCCCTTCTAGGGTTTCCCAACCCCGCCGCCAAACCAGGTTCCAGCCCGATTGGGCGTTTCGTCTCGAAGCACCCACATATTACCAAACCGGGGTATGGGTGGCTCGGAATCTTCTCGTGATCACAATGGAAAGATTTCCAAGATGGCCCATCCATCCCATGACGAGGAAAGAGGTGGAGAAAATCCACCTGTAACCTGCGCTACAGTCCCCGACTCTTGGGACTTTGATGATGATCCCTTACCAGTTGGATTAATATCCAATGGTCGTTATCACCCGTGCTTAAACAGAAAAGGAAAATAATTCCCAATAAAACAAGGAAAATCCTTATTTTAAAGATAACTTGGAAAGTTATTCACACATTTATCTCTCGTTGTGCAAAATTTGGAATTATTATCCAAAGGAAACGAGTTCTTTACTCCAATTTCAAGTTATCTCCTTATTAATGGTATTTTCCACATTTTCTTTATTTCCTTGGTCATTATCTAGTTATCCTGAGTTCCTTGAACCCCAAGGAATCTCTATAAAACGAAATTATACTTTTGGAAATTATCTTTTAGCCTTTTAATCATTCTTTCCTCTTTTCTTATGTATTCTATTTCCCATTGTAATTCTTTATTAAAAAGGAATCCCTTCTTCATTTTCTCTTTATTATTCTTTCAAATGGGCTTAATGGCCAACAAGGCCCATCAAACAACATGTAAGGCTTTCATTCATGAAATTCATCATGCAATCAAACATAGTCCTTATTTATGCCTTTAATAGAGATTTACAAGTCTCATTACATTTATTTAAAAAAATGAGGTTATAACATCTGGTTAGACACTCGGTTTGTTAGTAAGAGGGATAAATTAAATATCATAATTCATGTTCTATCATGGGGCCTGACAGCTGTTGGATATGGATCCAACAGTGGCTGCACTTCACCTAATATAAGGAAAAGAGGAACAAACTCACATATTTTCGGGACTAGATTCCTTGCTAATCAATAATCGAGCGTCAATATGACTGTTCCCATTACAATTAGGATCATGTTCCGAGTAGAATGAGCCTGAGTTTGGATAGTTTTGGAGAGGGATTCGAGTTTTCCCCAAAGTCCAGATGGACTCAGACTCCACACCTGCGGACCTGCGAGCCACCCCTATATAAGGGGTTCCACCCCCTCCTCGCGATGGGTGGGGAGATGCAAGGAGATCGTGTGAACTCAAAGTAGATCTCCCTACTGTTTCTAGTTGCCCCGGAATCAACCTGCAATGCATCCCTTCTGGTTCGGTGTTCTTCATGGCGGCATCATGGCTGTGCTAGGAGGTTACCTTCGTCGAAAATAGGGGTTCAAGGAACCTAGTCGGGGCTGTACGGCTGCCCGGGGAGCCTCCCATGGGCCCTGACCTCCCCAACTCCCTCAGCCAAGGCGGCACAGCAAGCACTCTATTTCCCCTGCGGAAACAGAGTCTGCGCGCGGGCGTTCTGTGCGGAGAGGATCGAGAGTCGGTCACCGGGTCAAAGAGGTGACAGATCCATCGCTGAGATCCGCGAGCCAAAGGAGGATAGGCGTAGAGAGAAAAGAGAAAGAAAAAGACAAGTGGCGCTCCACGATTGGTCCAGAGGTAGGTGTCTTACAAAAAAATCATAACAAAAGTTTGGTAACTCGAATTAAAGCATATTATACATGAAAGTTGATCTAAAAAATACAAGGAATCCAATAAAAATACTAGTATGTACTAGTTTTGATTCTAGTTAGAAAAGTGCATGAAGTTAGTAACTTTAATGAATTAGAAACCCTAATTTTAATGTTAGGGGATCTAGTAAATTGATGTGCATGGTTTAAAGAGATATTAACCTGTTAAATGTAAAACGGTACATTAAGATCGAAAAGGATGATCTTTGCATATAATTAGTAATTTGGAGATTTTGTACATAAATATGCTTAGAAGTTGAAAAGGACATAAAGTTATCATCTTTAATGATTTAACTAAGGAAAAACCCTTAGATTTGATGATAGATGGATAATTCAAGCTGATATTAACATGTTGTTAATAAAAGTGAAAATAGGATTTAAAAAGATGATCTTTTTATATAGTTGGTTTAATTTAGGGTTCTATGTACATGAATATGCCTTAATGGGATTAGAAACCCTAATTTATGTTGATATGAATTCTAATGGTTTTAATTGTACAAATCGACGAATAAAATAGAAATATGATGATTCGAAGATAAATTGAGTATCAAAGATCTTTAATGTGAATTATTTGGATAATTAGTGTTTCCTAGTGTATAAAAGTGGAAATAGTAATAAATAAGGTTCATATATGTGAGTTGAACTATAATGAAATATGATTTGTCAATTTGAAAGAAATCGAAGATGATAATTAGCCTTAATGTTTTGGATATGACCAAAAAGGATAAAGATAATAGTTTTAGTGTAAAAGAAACATATTAGACTTATTTGACATTCAATTGTGCCTATGATGCAGAAATTAGGGTTTGTGAACTAAAAGAGCATTAAAAGTGATAGATGCATAATGAAGGCTAAAAACCTAATAAAACCCTAAGGTTGGCCTAGAAATTATAAGGTGGAATCCAAGTTGATCTTGTGGATGTTTGAATAAAACAATGACACTTGAATGTTATGCATTATTTTTAGGATATTGTTGATTGCTTGCTTAATTGTGATGAATGTTAATGCATGGACATCAAGTTACTATGGATCAGGTATGCGGTTACGATTATGAATAACCACTTTAGGTTTTCCGATGGATTCCCAGATGTTTAATCGCATTGAATGCAACTAAACTGTTGAATGTTTATTTATTTCTTGCAATTATAAAGTGACTATGACTATCATATAATGTATATGCCTTCTAGCTCAATCATTCATCCCCTCTGTGTCGTAATGGCTAACCTAGTACATGGCTACCTAGAGGGTAGGTCCATCAGGTCATGAAAGACTTTGGCTGCCTAGAGGGTAGGTCCATCAAGTCACCTTTATAGAGGTACCATATAAGTCCTTACAGGGACAACACAGAGTTGTGGATAGGTATGGATTGAGTAGTTCGGGCTTAAAATGTAATCTTGGTTGTTAAATGATTAATTGAATGATTACATGGTTATCATAGTTGCATGATTATCTGTTTTCCCCCACATACCAGCTTTGGTTGACCGATGTTTTGTTTGTCGGCGTTTTAGGTACAATGAAAAGAACAAACAGTAAAGTGGCACATGTGATACTAAAAAAAAGAATTAAAGTACAAAGGAGGATTAGATAGATTAGTATCGGTGTGGATAGAAGTCTAGAGATCCAAGTTTTCAAAAGGTATGTAAAGAAAAATTTTATTACCATTTTCAGTATAGTCTGTTAGAATTTAATAATTGTTTGTGGTTATATGTCGAACCTTTGATCCGGGATTAATGGGTGCGGCTCAACCTCTTGGTCTCCCTTAATTGGGGGTTTGTAATCACCTGACCCACTTCCCAAGGCTTTAGTAGAGTTTCAGGAATGATGACTGGCCCCACAGACCACCACTAGCCTTAACTGCGCACTTTGTCCTCACTGACGCGCAAGCCAGGATCAACTTCCCGACTGGTCACCCATCCTAGTACTACTCCAAGTTGAGCACGCATAACTATGGAGTTCTTTAGTGATGGGCTCCCGGAAAAGGAAGTGCACCTTGGTGATATGGGTAGTCCAATCATTCCTTTTAAGATCATGTTATTCGAGGTCTCAAATCCTGGGATGTTACAATCTCCCCCACTTACACTCTTGACGTCCTCGTCAAGGCTCAACTATATGGCCTCATAATCTGACCCCATTTCAGTGCAGACCCACAATGGCCCATGGACACCCAGCTCCTGTCCACAGCTACCAGCGCAAGGGCGGCTCCATCCCGTCTCTACGGATAGCCCTTTCCAACTTGCCTGGACCGCACGGCTCAAGACTGGCATGCCACATGCCCATGTGGGCCCCACCTTCTGGAGGGGTTATGGCTCTGATACCATTTGTAATCACCTGACCCACTTCCCAAGGCTTTAGTAGAGTTTCAGGAATGATGAATGGCCCCACAGACCACCACTAGCCTTAACTGCGCACTTTGTCCTCACTGACGCGCAAGCCAGGATCAACTTCCCGACTGGTCACCCATCCTAGTACTACTCCAAGCTGAGAACGCTTAACTATGGAGTTCTTTAGTGATGGGCTCCCGGAAAAGGAGGTGCACCTTGGTGATATGGGTAGTCCAATCATTCCTTTTAAGATCATGTTATCTGAGGTCTCAAATCCTGGGATGTTACATTATTCTTTTGCCATTCTATAAGAGAAAATTGCATGTGTCAAAACTCCTTTTGATTTGATTTGAATAAAATTTTGACAGTAGTTAATTAGGCCTTTAATTAATTACCGCTCCCACTATTTTGATTCAAATTGACAGCCCTCACCATCAATTCGGAAGATTGCAGCATACAATCTTCTAGTGGGTCAAGATCCTGAAATCCTCTGAGTCCTGGACCAGCTAGGGCTGTCACCCACAACTCAGATCTTCCAGGTAGGCAACTTTTTCCAATTGCATCATATGCAACTCTTAAAAGATGTCATGCACAACTCCTTGCCATGATCACCTCCATTCCTCAAGGTGCTAGATCCTATCTAGGTCACCTTGTTAAGTCCGACCCAAAGACAACACGATGAATATGCACACTGCTAGGACAGACCAACATATCCATCCTTCATGCTTCCATGAGATAGATGGTGTACCACGCTAGGGCATGCCCACACTTGGCTGATCAAGCTTTTCACGTGTGTCGCAATTGGAAGACATCCAAAACTTTAATATTTAATGAGGGATTTGGTCTTTATAGGTACATATACATATCCAATCACCACAATATAGTAAGTATCATATACATGATATATCCCACAGAAAACATGTGAAATGATAAAAGCAATGATTATGGCCATCCTAATGTGATTCCTCGAGCCAAGAGGAATCACAGTCATCTAGGTCCATATCAATTGCAACATGTACAAGATGAACTCTGTGCTTTGCCTTTCTGGGTTTGATCAACTCATCTCCAAGATTGATCTGCTCACCATTAGGCCAGTCAGTTGGGTGCCACCAGCCAATCGACTGGTGCCTCCAGCCGATCGGTTCACTAGTCATCGTGTATCTCCTCAGGCCGCCACCCGCTCATCTCGCTCCTCGAACCGATCGTCAAAATGTCCATCATTCTTTGACATAACAGGAAATAAAAATCTATCATATTTTACATTTGAAAAATGAAACCCCCAGTTACATTCGGGGGGAGCAAAGGTAGGAAAGAAATCTCGAGTTATCTCGAGTTACATCAGGAATAGGGAATCGGTGCGCAGACCGAAATACAAGAAACCACATTCAACCAAGCACACATACATAGGATTTATTGGCCATAACCATGTTGTACATCCACCATAAAACTCATTTAAGGGCGACGCGTATTGAGTGCATTCATATTACATATCATATATGTATATAGGGATTTGTAGATTTAGGATTGGACATGCATAAAGCCAATTTTATTCGCATCATATGCAGTAAATAAAGGCGACAAACTAA
This sequence comes from Alisma plantago-aquatica, assembly GCA_963693085.1. Classification (NCBI taxonomy): domain Eukaryota; kingdom Viridiplantae; phylum Streptophyta; class Magnoliopsida; order Alismatales; family Alismataceae; genus Alisma; species Alisma plantago-aquatica. Next base: position 1,060,028,878 of record OY856413.1, read on the forward strand.
AATCGATCACATCGATAATCCTAAAGTATATAGCAGTTGACGTGGCTCTGATACCACTGTTGGGTTATAGGGGAGACAGAGAAGGCAGCGGAAATAAACAAATTCTTCTCCCAAACCCAGAATAAAGGAATTGTGTCAACGTCTATATAATAGGAAGGATGGTTTGTAGAGGCGTACCTTGTCCCGAGGCTTGCTCGGTGATGTTACCTCACGACTTGCATGGTCTTCACCTCTGGTCTTGGACGGTGTCTGTGCAGCTCCTGGTCTCACTGGGACTGACGGGATTGACAATTGTCCTCCGAGCGGCAGAAGTCTCCCGCCTCTACAGTCATCCACACAGACTTCCTGGAACTCTGATCTCCTTATCCCATAAGGAATCAGAAGGAGTCGCACCCTCCTATCAGCGTACTAGTCACCGACACACTCTCCTACAACCAGTTGCCTTTATGCAGTTGTCTTTCCCTTGTTGTGCCTCCCTTATCAGGTAGCACTTGCTCGGTCTCTCTCTCGGTTACCAAAACCAGAGAGAACAACAACTCTGCAGACCAACTGGTGTTCTAAGTTGTACTTTGAGAAGCCCCCAATACCCCTATATATATAGGAGGGTCATGGGACAGGGTTCTCTACCTCAGGCAATGCGGGATTAAAGCAGGAGTAGAAGGGTTCGAAATTTTCAACAAAACAACCAACTACGCCACCGGAACCAATCGTTTCAAGCATGAAATAGTCGGTTGTTGACCTGCGCCGATCGGTTCACACCTGAATCGATCGGTTCACACCTGAATCGATCGGTTGGAGCACCTGAGCCGATCGGTTCAAGCATGAGCCAATCGGTTCAAGCATGAGCCGATCGGTTCGTGGTGCTGGTCCAACTCAAATTGACTTTCATATTTGTTTCCGATTAATCAAATATTAATCCTTGTCCAAATCAAATTTGTACAAGTGAAACAAATTGTATTTGCAAAATTGACTTTCCAAACGATCTCCGTTGGTCAATAAATTGACTGGTTCAACAATTGAGTCGATCGTCTCATTGATACATGAGTCGATCGTCTCACCAGTTGAGCCGATCGGTTCACCAACCTGAGCCGATTGGTTCATCACATGAGCTGATTGGTTGGAAGTGCAAACTGTGGAAAATCAGTCAATTGTAGTTTCATTCAATCTAATACTCTAATTAATTGGTCCAACACCTTAAACACTATGATTTTGATCTATCAATCAACGGAGTGTTTAATTGAACTACTAAACTCCTTTAGTAATCAATATAAACATCATTTGTGGATAAACTCCTCTTCCAGGTTAAATCCTATGTGTGTGACCCTACAGGTCCATTTCACATTGGCAGTGAAAGTCCATAACACTTATGACTTCACAAGCAAAGAGTGGTGCCTAGTCACACATCAGTGCTACCCAAGTCAAATAGAAAGTTGGAGAACAACTTTCAATCCTAAAATATGTGAATGGTGTTATAGTGAATGTATAATTCCTTTCTCACTAATGTCCTGAATGAACTCAAGGTATGGTACAGTCATCATTTCAACATTCATCCATTTCCTTGATCTCAGAGCAGACTGCGTGAGATGTGTGTGACATCAATATCACATATTGATTCACATGTGCATGTGCATGCCTTTCTCAATCCTACTCATCAAGTGGCCATGGACATCAAACTCCCTTAGGAGGGACAAATTCCATATCTATCACTCACCCCTCAAAAGCCTCATGTGTCAAAGTCACCCAATCATCACCTTTATAACAACCCATGTTTCAGGATTGTGTTTGATGATGTCAAAGTGTACCCAACGACATGTGTTGAGTGTAGTGATTTTAGGTCGAAGAATCACATTCACCACCATCATTGTGAGAGTTGACTGTGACTACCAAATCATGGTTCCATGTGTCACTCTCACGGTGGGTCTGTCTGGTACACTTGTTCTCTAACAAGTACCTATGTGCTTGGTTTGAAATCACTATATCATGACTAATGAGATTATGTCATCAACCAACACACAATTTAGTCTTTAGAGTTATTGATGTCTATGGCTATTTCCACAATAACAACCGACTAGGGACTAAACAAGAATGTATACTCTTAACATCTGTATGATCTCATCGTTTAGGTCCTGAACCTAAAAGCATATGTCATCGAGTAAACAATTCTTTAGACATCTATCATGTTACACTATCATCTCATAAATAGTTAAAACATATCGATCGGAGATTGCCTTTATCATTATTCAAATCATTTACAAAGTATCCCATTACAATCATCACATGACTTGCTCTATGGGCATACATACCAACAAGAATTGTGCTAGAGTGGGAAAGTCCTTGGAGAAGGCTAAACACTCTTGGCAAAGTGGGTAAGTCCTTGGTAAGGTGGAGTACTCTTGGTACTTGGATGGGTAAGTCCTTTAGTGGTCATGTATTGTAAGTCTTATGAATGAATATAAGAGTGCAATGGTTAAGAAATCCTAGAGGTTGACCTCTCTAGGTAGTGGACTGACTCACTTCTAGTTTTAAGTGTGGAACCACTCTACATAGCTTGTCACTTGTGTATGTTCAATCTCTCTCTCCCTTGCTATACATGTTTTAGATGCACTCAAATTTCCAATTTAGAAACCTTATATTGTGATATATCTTGAAGGTGTAATGAATTTTATTTAAGTGCATTCAGCTCTATTCACCCCCTCTAGAGCATCCAATCACCCAACTAGGATCCAACAATTGGTATCAGAGCGGGTTTCTCCAAGCATACTTCAACAAGTAGGAGAATATGGGTGACTACCAAGGTGGGGGATACTTCATCAACCTTCCAATCTTTGATGGGAGTAACTTCCTCTATTGGAAAAGAAGGCTACTATCTTCTGTCTAGTTTTAATGAAGAGCATACTTTAATTGTTGATTCTCTCATGCATGATATTGATGCTCTTAAATCTGAAAACAAGGACAAAGATTTTTTTTTGCAAGGATTAGAATCTGAAAATGGGGTTTAACTTTCTAAGATAACTTTGCTTGAAACAGTAAATGCCTCCTTGCTTGCTAAAATCAATGTGCTTGAATCTTGTTCTAATTCTACTAGTAGAGAGAATAATGTTGTTGCTCTTCATATTGATAGAGATTTTTATTTAACTAAAGTTATTTGCTTAGAAAATGATCTTTTGCATGCTAGATATAATATCAATCATTTGTCTTCTACTATTGCTTCTCTTATGCTTGATAATGATTGTTTGAGATCTTCTTTGCAAAGATTCTTAGTTGGTAAAAAGAATCTCAAAGACATCCTACACCATACTACTAAAAAAATTGGTAGACATGGTTTAGGATGTGATAGTAGCCAAAGAAACAACAAAGGTAAAGGAACTACAATCTTTCATGGAGAATCCTCTAGTTCCAAGGGTATGGGCACATGCAACGATTGCAATGAAATTGGTCATTATTCTACTTGTTGTCCTTTTAGGAAAGAACCCAAGAGCAATAGGACTTGGGTTGCTAAGATAACCCCTCTGGACCCAAAAACATTATTGGGGATCATTTCATCTTTCTTCGTGTAGGTACTTGCAAATTGATTGATTTTGTGTGATTTATATATCATATTTTCACATGTTTTCACACAACATTTTGATTCATTCTGATTTAATTTAGTCTCTTTTCATATTACTTTTGCCATCAATTCGTCAAAAATGCTTTACCATAACTTGCCTTGTCTTTCTGGTTTAAAAACAACTCATTTAAATGCTTTTTTGTGCAGAAACAGCAACTTGCACGGCATTCAACTTGTTTGAACGGTGTGCAAGTTCTCAAAAATCTTACTCGTTTTCCTGCAGACCTTTCTGGAAACTTGAACGGGGTGCAAACTCAATTTGCACGCCGTTCAACTTTTCTGTAGCTTGCAAACAAGTTTGCACGGCGTTCAAATCTGTTTGCACGCCGTTCAGATGGAACACGCATTTTACATACACTTCTGGAAACTTGCACGGGGTGCAAGTTCCCTTTACACGCCGTTCAGAGTACTGATAACTGCCGCTTTTTGTGAGGTGCACGGCGTGCAATCAATCTACACGCCGTTCAGCCGGCAGTTTTAGAATTTGGAAATTCGAGTTTTTGAATTAAAAGAGAGGAGGGAAGTCGAGGGACGGTTATCACTGGTCATTTTGCGACTTCTTGCTCATCCCAGACACAGAGGAAAGCAGAGAGGAGGCGATTTTGAAGGATTCCAAAGGTCTTCTTGAGAAAGAAGACCATTGCTCTTCTTCTCCTTCTCCATTGCAGCAGCAAGGTGCAGCAGAGCTCCCCCATCTCCGCGAAGCTTTTCTTGGTGAGGAGTTAGTACGTTTTGGAGGAGTTTTAGAAGAGGAATTTCATCCCTTAGCCGGAATTCCTTCTTCTCTTGGTTACACCTTGTTTCTTCTAGCTTTTCTTTCTCTTTTTCATGTCAAAAACTTCATATTCTGCTAAATTCATGCAAGGCATAGCTATGGACGAGTAATTTCCTTTTTCCTGGGCATGGGAAAGTAGTTCCCATGGCATAGCATGTGTAAAACTACGTAATCGCGTACTAAATGTCTATGTTTCTTGTCTCTCTTTATAAAAATACCGGTTCTTCTCTTCTTGCATATGATATTGGCCATGTTGTGTGCATGTTTTCTGCATTTATGTTTGATTTGAGAAGATAAACATGAATGTATGGATGGTATCTTTTATGAAAACTCTTTCTAGTCTATGAGAGTAGCTAGAAATAGTTGAAAGGTTGTTTGTGATCAAAAACGAAAATTAACATGAGAATGTTGTTTGATGTTGCGATCGTTGCATTTACATTGGGAGATAATAATGCAACACATCGACCTTTTGAGATAAGAACTTAGATATGTTTAGATTGCCAAGTTTACCTAATTGCTATGGTATGTGAATGAATCCCCTAATGTCCAGGATCCTTTACCATTTGACTAAAACCTTGTTAATCCGCCTAAACTTGTGTAAAGTTTATTCTTAACTTTTCCTATTTTAGACATTAAACAGTCAACTCTTATTAAAAACCGATCTAGATTGATGAAAGCTAGGACTGTTGCGTTCAATTAATTTGCTTAAGCTCCTTGTGTTCGATCCCGACTACATCGCCTCCGTATACTTGCGGAGTTGGTTTAACCGGGTAAAAGATCATTAGTTTGATTGAAACTCGTTAGCCTAAAAGCCAACAAGTTTTTGGCACCGTTGTCGGGGAGCTACGGTAAATTAATTGGAGTAATAAGAACTAACAAGTATTTGAGACTAGATCATAATCCTCATTTTCGAAATTTTCATATATCTTCTAGTTGTGTTCTTATATTTTTCTTGTTAATTTCAGGTTGCATGCGTTGCTCGCAACGAGGTCTTCAAACAACCCCGTTGTTAGACCTTGAGATAGAGTGAAGCCTCTCAAGCTTGAGAAGATCAAGGAGGAAAGAACAATCACCGCTAAAGGATACTACTCCGCCACCATCACCATCTCCATCATCATCCACGTCGTCTTTTTCATCTGTTGAGGAAACTTCACCAAGCCTTCCAATCATGGAAGACGATCGCCCGCTCAATGCCTTTGCTATGTCGGTGGCCACAAACATATGTGGAGCCATCGACCATCCAGCCATAGAAGCAAACAATTTCTCCATTGCTCCTTCTATGATGCAGATGATCCAACAAAACCGCTTTGGGGGTACCGCTAATGAAGACCCAAGTCTTCACATTGCAGAATTTCTGGAATACTTAAACACTTTCAAAATTAATGGTGTAACTATAGATGGAGTACGGCTGATGCTTTTCCCTTTCACTCTAAGGGATAAGGCCAAAACTTGGCTTTTGTCTCTTCCGAAAAAGTCTATAAAAACTTGGGACCAGCTACTTAATGTTTTTCTTGCCAAATATTTTCCTCCAAGCAAGACTGCTCATTTGAGAAATCAGTTCACAAACTTTTCTCAAAATGATGGTGAAACTCTTTATGATACTTGGGAAAGGTTCAAAGACCTTCAACGTCTTTGCCCTCATCACGATCTTACTAATTGGCTACTTCTTCTGACTTTCTACAACGGGCTGTTCTATAACACCCGGATGATGCTTGATGCTGCAGCCGGTGGTGCTCTTATGACCAAATCTTATAGAGAAGCCTATGACATCATTGAAGATATATCACTCAACCATTGCCAATGGGGAGGTGATAGAAGAGCCAATTCATCATCAAATGCAAGTTCTTCTAGTGTGAAGCCGGTAGGAAAATACACCATTGACGCCGTTGACCTTATTGCTGCAAAGCTTGATGTTCTCACTCAAAAATTCGAGAAGTTGACTACATTGCCGGTTCAATCAGCAGAAGCCACATGTGAAGCTTGTGGAAATCCGGGGCATACTTCTTCTCAATGTTTTGCTCCCAACATTATGGAGGGAGATCTTGAATAGGTTAATGCTATTGAGATGCAGAGGAACCAGCAATATAACCCTTATTCTAATCAATACAATCCAGGATGGAGGGATCATCCCAACTTTTCTTACAAGAATACTACCAATGCTCGCAATTTTCAGCAGGGACAACAACAACCGCCACAGCAATCACAATTCAACCGACAAGGTAATCTGCAAGGTTACAACAACAGGGGCTATCAAGGGCAGCAACAACAGCCCCAAAAATCTTCTCTTGAGGCTATGATGGAGAAATTTATTAACACACAAACGCAGCAAAATGAAGAGCTTAGGGGGAATGATAAGCTACTTAAGGATGCTATTCTTCAACTTTCAGCCAAGGTAGACAACATATCCACCCATACAAAGATGCTGGAGAATCAAATACCTCAACAAGCTCTTTCTCAACAAGGACAGCAATCTGGTTCTCTTCCTAGTGTGCCGGAAGTGAATCCAAGACAGCAAGCCAATGCCATTATTCTAAGGAGTGGAGCTGAAATTGAAAGACCTTTGCCACCTAAGGAGAAGGACATGGAGGTACTTAATGAGGAAGAATCTCACATTCCTAATTGCAACAAATAGCAAGGTAAATCTGAAAATCTGCCTTCTTTCAAAGCTACCACACCTTTCCCTCATAGGCTTGTCAACAATAAAGATGATGTCAAGTTCAAGAAATTTATGGACATTCTTAGCAAGTTGCAAGTTAATCTTCCTTTTACCGATGTTATTGCTGAGATGCCTTCTTATGCCAAGTTCTTAAAAGACATCTTATCTAAAAGGAGAAGAGTGGATCAAGTAGAAACAGTCAAACTTTCTGAACATGTAAGCTCCATTATTCAAAACCGCATTCCTTCTATTCCGGAAAAGCTGGATGATATGGGACCTTTCACATTGCCGTGCAAGATCAATAATGTCACTTTTGAAAAAGGCTTAGTGGATTTGGGGGCTAGCATTAGCCTCATTCCAACCACTCTATGGCAAGAGCTAGACCTTGGGGATCTAAAGCCAACAAAGATGGTTATTGAACTAGCTGATCATTCTCTTAAACACCCTAAAGGTGTATTAGAAGATGTGCTTGTACAGATTGGCAAATTCTATATACCATGTGATTTTGTAGTGCTTGACATGGTAGAGACCCCTCGCAATCCAGTTCTTTTTGGGAGACCTTTCTTGAGGACTGCTGGTTGTCTAATTGACGTTCGGGAAGGAAAGTTGACCCTACGTGTGGGAGAAGAAGAAATTGAATTCTATATTTCTGATGCCATGAAAGCACCCACACAAGTAAAGGAGATTTGTTTATTTGATACTGCTGATCCAATGGATGATTATGTTGATGATATGATAGATTTCATGATAAACTATTGTGAAGACGTCATTGCTGAAAATGATAAGTCTGAATATTCTGGAGCTATTCCTATTTATAAAGCTCAAGCAAATCAATAAGAAGCTCCACGTGATGAAGAAAAGGTTGATGAAGAAGCTTCAAAGAAAAAGGTAGAACTTAAATCCCTTCCACCGGGGCTGAGGTATGCGTTTCTAGACCCAAATTCTTCATCTCCTGTTATAATAAATGATGAATTAACCAAGGAACAAGAAAATAAATTACTTGCTGAATTGCGCTTGTATAAAGATGTGATTGGTTATTCCATTGATGACTTGAAAGGCATTCATCCTAAAATTTGTATGCATAGAATAAACATGGAGGATGATGCAAAACCAACCATTGAACCACTAAGACGTTTAAATCAAAACATGCTTGACGTGGTAAAGAAAGAGATTTTAAAACTAATGGATGCCGGAATTATTTATCCCATTAGTGACAGCCCCTGGGTTAGTGCTATTCATGTAGTACCTAAGAAGGGGGGTGCAACTGTCATAAAGGGAGACAATGATGAGTTGATACAGACACGCATGGTCACAGGCTGGCGTATGTGTATTGACTACCGGCGTCTAAACAAAGCAACTCGCAAGGACCATTTCCCTTTACCCTTCATTGATTTAATGTTGGAACACCTTGCTAAGCACTCTTATTTTTGTTATTTGGATGGATATTCCGGGTTTTACCAGATTCCTATCTACCCGCCCGATCAAGAAAAAACCACATTCACTTGCACATATGGCACTTATGCTTATCGCTGCATGCCCTTTGGTCTTTGTAATGCACCCGCCACTTTTCAGCGGTGCATGATGGCCATTTTCTCGAATTTCATTGAAAATATTATGGAAGTTTTCATGGATGATTTTAGTGTTTACGGCGATTCATTTGATCAATGCTTGTCTAATTTGTCCTTAGTCTTAGCCAGATGTAAAGAGGTTAACCTAGTTCTAAACTGGGAGAAGTGCCATTTTATGGTACAATCCGGTGTAGTACTAGGACATGTGATTTCTAACAAGAGCATTGAAGTTGACAGGGCAAAGGTGAAAGCTATTAAGAAAATGTCCACCCCATCTTCAGTCAAGGACATAAGAAGCTTCTTAGGACATGCAGGGTTCTATAGAAGATTCATAAAAGATTTTTCAAAGATTGCAAAACCGTTGTGTTCTCTCCTTGCTAAAGATGCAGATTTTGTCTTTGATGAAGAATGCTATAAAGCCTTTACTACACTCAAGGAAGCTCTCATTTCAGCCCCCATCATTCAACCGCCGGATTGGGATGCCCCCTTTGAGTTAATGTGCGATGCAAGTGATTTTGCGGTAGGAGTTGTTCTAGGACAGTGGAAAGAAAAGAAACTCCATGCCATTCATTATGCAAGCAAGACCCTCAATGATGCGCAAATCAACTACACAACTATAGAGAAGGAGATGCTTGCTATTGTGTATGCCTTTGAGAAATTCCAACAATATCTTGTGGGTTCCAAAGTGATAGTCTATACTGATCACGCAGCAATCAAATATCTTTTGAGCAAAAAGGATGCAAAGCCACACCTTATTCGTTGGGTGTTGCTTCTACAAGAGTATGATCTAGAGATTCGGGACAAGAAAGGAACGGAAAACAGTGTTGCTGACCATCTTTCTAGATTATCCACTACAGCGGGAGACTCATTACCTATTGAAGATCATCTTCCCATTGAAAGACTCTATGCTCTATCATCCGTTCAAGCACCATGGTTTGCCGATATTGCAAATTTTCTTGCTACATGGCAGCTTCCACCCGGCTTGACATATCAACAAAAGAAGAAGTTCTTTCATGACGTAAAGTTCTATTATTGGGATGATCCTTTCCTATTCAAACATGGGAGTGATGGGTTAATACGCCGCTGTGTGATTGAAGAAGAAATTCCCGCCATCATTACTGAATGCCATGCTTCTTCTTATGGAGGCCATTTTGGAGGAGAAAAGACTGCTGCAAAGATACTCCAAGTGGGTTTCTATTGGCCTACGCTCTTCAAGGATGTAAATCTTTTTGTTAAATCCTGTGACAAATGCCAAAGAACTGGAGGTATATCCCGCCGTGATGACATGCCACTCAACTCTATCCTAGAGTTTGAGGTGTTTGACGTATGGGGTGTTGACTACATGGGACCATTCCCATCCTCATGCGGGTATCAGTTCATTCTTGTTTTTGTTGATTACGTGTCTAAATGGGTTGAGGCCATTCCAACCCAATCACCCGATGCCAAATCAGTAATCAAGCTATTTCAGAAGATAATCTTTCCTAGGTTTGGTGTTCCACGTGCTGTCATTTCCGATGGAGGGACACACTTTGCTGAAAAACAATTCAACAACCTTCTTTCCAAGTATGGTGTCACTCACAAGATCTCTACGCCCTATCACCCTCAAACATCCGGGCAAGTGGAGGTTTCTAATAGGCAGCTGAAAATATTCTTGAGAAGACCGTCTCTAGTTCAAGAAAAGACTGGGCTTTGAAGATTGATGATGCACTTTGGGCATACCGCACAGCCTACAAGACCATCATAGGAACCACTCCTTTCAAGCTTATCTATGGGAAGTCTTGTCATCTTCCACCTGAACTTGAGCACCGCGCATTGTGGGCTATCAAAATCTTAAATTTTGATATGAAGAAAGCTAGAGAGAAACGCCTTCTACAATTGCAAGAACTTGAAGAGCTGCGCCTCGATGCTTATGAAAATGTGAAGTTGTACAAGGAAAGAACAAAGGCATGGCATGACAAAAGAATCCGCAGGAAGGATTGATGGAGTTTGTTTTATGCAACACCACTAAAAATCCTAGAGATGATGAGTCTCTAAGTTTAGCCTTGCTAGTACTATGGTAAGAACTCCACCCACATGTGCTAAGACATGTGGAAGTCTTATCGTAGTATAGTTAAGGGTCGAATCCTCGGGACAACGGTCTTGACGAAGTCAAGATGGAAAACGTTTAGCCTTTACTTAACAACTTAAAGATTGATATTTAGATCGAAAGTTTGATTTGGTTGTTTTAAACTAAGTACAAAGAAAGTAAAGCAAGAAAGTAAATAAAGCAAGTAAACCTTAAGAGTTAACAAATGATGATGAATCACTGGGGTTAAGCAGGTATTTACCACCGCTACACATGCATTGTATATGTACTAAGCAAGACTTATAAGCTAGATGCATGGATGTTTCCACAAGACCGATGCCTTATAAGACAAGAGCGATGCGTTGCATCCAAGGGTGTTCCACAAGACCGATGCCCACATAAGACAAGAGCGATGCATTGCACCCTTTGATGTTCCACAAGACCAATGCCCATATAAGAAAAGGGCAATGCATCTCATCCTCCAAGGGTTAAGTAACTCTCATGCGGTACATCACTACGCGTCACTGAAGGATGTAGTCTCTGAAGAGAGAATCTTACTCAACCTCAAGAAACGTGCATCTAAAACTAACAAGCGAGCGATAATTACCAAATCGAATAGCGTCCTTGTAGGCCTAGTCTCCTATTCGGATAACCTAGCTACGAGAAGTGCGGGAATGATGCAACGCCAGCCATTCCCGAACAAATGGTCACATGCTTTACATCATTCCCCTCGCAAAGTGTGTTCCTCGACTTACCAAAGGTCTCTTCCATACAGATGGGAGTGTGCCAAATGATAGTGAGTTTACTCCACTCTTTGAGATACACTTCTAGACACCGAAACGGATGCGTGGTGGATACACACACCAGAAACCAACACTAAATCGGTATTCAAGCCTCGATAGCGGTCGTAGACAAACCACAACGAAAGACAATAAATGCATACAAGAACGTGGCCATCATTCAAGCATGTGTGAAACGATTTAGTATTAAAACGAAATGATAACATCTTTTTTACAGTACAAAATACAAAACATGGGCAGCGGGGCTAGTCCCCGCACCCCAGTGGATGGAACTACTCGCTCCTCATAGAGGGAGCAACAAAGAAGGAGGCAAGAAGAGATAGAAAGAACATCATCTCCACTGAGGAGAGAAGGTTGAACCCTTGGTGGAGAGAGCAACGATCTCCACCCCTTGTAGCTTGCTTGATGACGGATCTTCTCCTCTCACCTTCCTGGTTGATGAGAGAGAAAGTAGCTTGCAATGGACGTGAGTCTCAGACCGGCAGCCTCGAGTGATGGATGGAGTTGTTCTGGTAGTGGAGAGACAGCCTCTGGACGTCTGGACTCTCCCTTTTCATGGACGGCCCTGAGGTCTTATTTATAGGCTTTGAGTGAGATCCAAACGGTTTGGAGACCGTTTGGGCTCAAACGGTCTTGGGACCGTTTGGCGTCAAACGGTCTTGAGATCGTTTGGCGTCAGACGGTCTTGAGATCGTGTGGCGTCAAACGGTCTTGGGACCGTTTGGCGTCAAACGGTCTTGAGACTGTTTGAGCTTCATGCGGTCTCGGGACCGTTTGAACTCCATGCGGTCTTGGGACCGTTTGGCTTCATGCGGTCTCGGGACCGTTTGAACTCCATGCGGTCTTGGGACCGTTTGGCTTCATGCGGTCTTGGGACCGTTTGGCTTCATGCGGTCTCGGGACCGTTTGAACTCCATGCGGTCTTGGGACCGTTTGGCTTCATGCGGTCTCGGGACCGTTTGAACTCCATGCGGTCTTGGGACCGTTTGGCTTCATGCGGTCTCGGGACCGTTTGAACTCCATGCGGTCTTGGGACCGTTTGGCTTCATGCGGTCTCGGGACCGTTTGAACTCCATGCGGTCTTGGGACCGTTTGGCTTCATGCGGTCTCGGGACCGTTTGAACTCCATGCGGTCTTGGGACCGTTTGGCTTCATGCGGTCTCGGGACCGTTTGAACTCCATGCGGTCTTGGGACCGTTTGGCTTCATGCGGTTTCGGGACCGTTTGGCTTCATGCGGTCTCGGGACCGTTTGAACTCCATGCGGTCTTGGGACCGTTTGGCTTCATGCGGTCTCAGGACCGTTTGAACTCCATGCGGTCTTGGGACCGTTTGGATCCACTCGACCCTTGGGCTGGTTTATTCTTTTGTTATTTTTTTGTGCTTTTTCTGCAATTATAAAAGAAAAGTTAGTTTGATGATGTATTTACAAAAAAGGGGTAAAATTAGGTTTAAGTACAATATAAATGTAGAAAGAGTATGGGAAACTAAAGAAAAAGACTAAGATAAACTACTAAAATAGGAGGTTATCACCCCCCCTAACTTAGAGTCTAGCTTGTCCTCAAGTTAGATAGAGCTGAGACATGAAATGGCGCGGCGATCTTAATTAAAATTTCCGTACTCTTGCTTCAATTCTTGACCTGAGTTCCCCAGGGGTCGTATCGAGGCTTATTGCATGCCTTGATCCTTTTGGATTTCGAGAGTTGCTTGGATTTCAGGTTTTTCCGTATCTCAAAGTTCGCCTTGGGACCACATTTATTTTGTGCATGCTGTCGACTCTAATCAACTTTATACCTCTCTGGAAACCTATTGGAAGCTAGAGAGGGTATGAGGGTTGGCTAAAGGCTTTGAAGTGTAACTCCCCTTCGAGTGGGGGAGGGGCTGTCTATGCTTTTTAGGATCTCACTACCGGACACGACACATCTGCCTTTATGAGGGCAGCTGAATGTACCGGCCGGGCAAGTCCTTTATTAGCCTTTTCATATACTTGGAACTTTTAGGGTTTCACTACCGGACGCGACGCATCTGCCTTTGTGAGGGCAGCGGAATGTGCCGGCCGGGTGAGCCCTTTATCAGTTCTTTATATAGGTCCTTATTCGTGGCACAACTCTCATGATTTTATTCGTCTCTCTGGCTTTTATTCAAAAACTCACAGGCTTGGGTTTTGGGATGAGGATTTATTTTGGGCGGCCAAGCCTCTTTTATTTTGAAGAGAGGAAAGTCGTTCTTAAAGTTTTTCAGCATGCACTTATTTGGTTTGTGGTCCACTTGCAGAGCTTTTTGACTTGGAAGTTGCCTGATTTCCCTCTCATCCTTGAGATCTCGGCTTATTTCTGCCCTGATTTTGACCTATGGAGAGTCAGATAAAGAATTGGAGCAAAAATATAGGATCCATAGTGGATGGGGGTCGATAAATCGCCATTTGATGTCTAAGTGCTAAATACTTGTAGAGACTAACATGATTCTAGAGTTAGTTGAGGTGATTAAAAAGAATTTGTAAAAAGAATCTTGAAAGAATAAAAAGAATTTGTAAAACAAAAGAAATGTATGGAAAGTGTTTAGAGAAAAAGAAGGGAGTATAGAAGTTGATACCTAGCCCTTGTCTAATGTATCCCCCCCCTAACTTATCACACACTCTGTCCCCAGAGTGGCAAAGTGATAGGTTGAGAAAACATTAGAACAAGGGCTGCAGGTTCAGGTAGATTGTCGATTGCCCCTGGAGAACGCAGTAGTGTAGATGCGAACTGCCCACGTAAGGCGTGGTAATCCACGTCTGTCATTTCCTCCACTGGTCTTTGGAGAACGATTATAGTGTACATCCAGTAGAGGACGTGGAAGCCGCAGTCGTTGGATTGTCGTATTTGCTGGGGGCATTTATGGCAGAAGGCGGGGCGGCTGAAGTGCTCAGTGTTGTATGCCCTAGTGTGCTGACTCAGAAGTTCGATTAATTTCATAGCACACTCCTTTGCCATTTCTTCTGTCGGCATCTTGGGCGTTACGACGTATTGTCGTTGTCGGGCATTGAACTGGCTGTCGGAACTGTTGTATATTGTAGTGGTTCCGGTGTGGAGATTGGTTGCCAGAAGGAGCCAGTGCTCTTGATGTAGGATCGGTAGCATGATGAACTTCGGCGTTGTATGTTGAAGATATGCAATCAATGCTTCTATTGTGCCGAAGTTTTTCAGTTTGAGCAGATCGTCTTTCATGTACGGGGATGCCATATATGTATCGGGATTGTGTTGGCCAATCTGAGATTGGTAAGCGGCCATGAGGCTGCAAGAAAGTTGCCCCTTATCTTGTAAAGTATCTCGCAAAGAATCAGCCATTACGATAATGTCTTGAGACATGAATACGATGCCGTCTTTTTCTGCGGAGAGTTTTGCCATGATTATGCGTATTTCAAGGTCGTTTAGTCCCTTGCAAGAATCGCGATCGAATTCAGGAAAAGTTGGTGTAGTTGTGTACGCGGGGTCTTTCTTGCTGGTGTCTTCTTTGGGCAACTTGTTTTGTTCTGACTCTTCCAGAACTTGGCGGAAAGGTCGCCGCTGTCGACGTTGCACAGCTGAGTAAAGATACCGTGGAACATCATCTGGTGACATAGTCGGATTGTTGAAAAATCTTCTGTCACAGATGAGTTCCATGGCGTAGCGTCCTCTTAGCGAATGGAAGTCTTCAGCTGCCAAGTCTGTGAATGGGATTTCCTGGTTAAGCGCTTGAATATGTCTGATGGTATAGAAGGCGCTGTCCCCGGATCCCGTGGTGGCTTGAACTGGAGGGTTAATGATTCTAAACCATGGTTGGCTCCAGTCTTGGCGAAGAGAAGGGCGTACAGCCCAGATTACTTTAAGCAACCGGAAGGGTATACACCGAGCTTCACCTGCTGCGTCTCCGATAAAGTTAATTATGCCGGATGGTAGCTCGGCGGTATTGAAGTTGTAGACTTTGGCGTCCCTTGCCGCGGTGTCCACTATCATAAAGAGCCAGTGTCCCGAGACTTGGAAAGGCAGCGTGATATAGCGTGCCCGATGTGCTAATCCGACACGTAGCCGCTCAATCGACCTCACCTGCAGGCTTTTGTGTAAAAGGCCAAGAGACAGTGCAGGTGAGGCGTTGAAGGCTGGTTGTATCTGTTTTTTACTTTTATATATTTCTATACAGTTGGCGAGGAGGACACGAAAAATTGACAGTGGCATCGTAGACCGGGGTCGGAGGATGCAACGGAAATCTTCGCGTGTCAACGTACGCCTGGTTTTTGTATTAATGTAAATTGTATCGTCCCCCGCTTTTGCATCGTCTACTATAGTGTTCAGGATGAAAATGTCCTGAGCATCTAAAGTAGAGATGGCTGTCCTGTCAAGATCATGCATTTTTTGTGGAAGAGGGGGGGCGGGGGGAGGTTTTGTGGTGGAGGGGAGGCGTGTTGTTCGAAGGCTTCTTCATGGCCTTTGATATTGTCATCCTGGTCGGAGGCGGAGTCAAGATCTTCGTCTGTATCTAGACTCACTCAGTCTGCGTCGTCCAGGTGAGGGGGAGAAGGTGTTGAATAGGGAAGAGGAGTTTTCGGCGAGGTAGCGCTGGCTCCTTTTATGCACTGTTGGAGCTCAGCGAATGCTGCATCTTTGGCGGCTTCTCCCATTGACCCCATAGCGGAGTAATCAAAGAATTGGTCCCCATAAGAAATGTTGACGTTATCATGCTGTGGGGACTTGGGGTGATAGTCACTTTCCTGGTGACCTTTATCGGACCCTTTATGGGAGGGTCCTGCAGCATTCCCTGGATCTTTGCCATCATCGTGCTTGTCTCCTGGAGGTGTGTCTTTATTGGAGTCAGAAGATGAATCGGAGTCTTCTTCTTCTTCATCATCATTGTCGTTGTCAGCCGCAGCTTCGTCTGTTTTCTTCTTATTAGACGGCTTTTTACACCGCCGGTGAGTGGCATGTAGCTCATCGAAAGCCACCTGCAGATGCTCGTGTTTTTCGAGCAATGCGTCGTGGGCTTCTTTGAGATCTGTATATCTGTCCTCGGCGGAGAGGAGGCGTGCAGTCAGATCTGTGACTTGGGCACGTAGTTGTTGTATTTCATTGATGGTAGCCTCCTCTTGATGATGGTGGAGCTGCGTAATTGTTTCGTCGATGGTAGCCAGGCGCGAGCTTAGCTTGTCTTGGTTTTGCTCAAGTTTGCGGAGATTCTCTTGCAGAGGGTGAGTCTGGGTCGAGATCTCATCGACTTTTCTCGTCGTAGCTTCTTGCTGACGTGTTGCCTCAAGGATCAGGTCCGGCAGGTTGTTGGTGTGGCTGTTGATATGTTCAACTTGCCTAGCCACTTCATCCTGTCGTTGCTGAATACCTTGTAGGACGACAGGAAGAGCTTGATGCTGATTGTCGATCCTTGTTACCTGTTTAGTTAAATCCTGTACACAAGAAAAAAAAGAATGTAATAAGTTAGAAGGATCGGTGAGGAGGTGTCGGACAGCGTCAAATTGACGGCCGAATTCCTCACCGATGTTAGTAAAGGGGGCCCCAGAGGCGGAAGGGTGATGTGGCTGGGGCCTATGTGGGATGGTGGTAGTGTCTTGCGGAAAAGACACTGATGAAGGCCCGAATTGCGTAGTGACTGTTGATGAGGTCACCAGCGGTGTCGGGGTGGTGGCGGATGTGAAGAGTGGTGGAGTTGATGATGAAGGGGTGGGGATTGTGGATGGTAATGGAGAGATGGTGAAGTCGGGCATGGAGGTGAAGAAAGGTAAGCCCGATGTTGGGGTGGGTGAAAAGGTGGATGTGAATGCTGATGTGGATGCGGAGGCGAAGGTGGTGAAATCAGGCATGGAGGTGGGGAAGGGGAAGCCCGATGTTAGGGAGGGTGGAAAGGTGGATGTGAATGCTGGCGTGGAGGTGGAGGGGAAGGCGGTGGTGGGAGCAGTGGAGAGCTGCTCGTGTAGACTCTGGATGAAAGAGTCAAGGGAGGATGTTGTGAGAATTTCATCGTTGAAATGCTCATCCTCCGGGTTGGGGCGGGATGTTGGCGTCTCCGACAGCTTCTTGGCCTGTAACAACCTTCTAGAGAGCCGTTTGACAGGGATTTTTGTAAGTCGTGCTGTCGGGGCTGTAATACTCATCTCGGTTGGACCCGCAGTTTTTTCTTTCTCGGCGGGTTTGATCGAAGTTAGCAACTTAGTAAGCTCGTCGTCAGAAAACAGGAGCTGTGTCATGTCATAGTGTGCTAGCTCTGGTAGCGGAAGGAGGGTTCTTGAAGATTTAACCATCGGGCAGAATACGTAGTGTATTTTCCCATCCTTTTCTTTGATTATGAACGAGTTTTTCAGAGATTGCTCGTTCGTAAGGATGTCGCCCTTGATTAGCGTGCATTGGGGTAGTAGCCTGTCCATCTTAAGGAATTTTATTATGGAAGTGACATGGCCCCCCAAGCAGATCTCTTTCCCTATTAGGGCAGCAGAAAATTTCTGGACCATCAATCGTCCAATGTTTACTGGCTTGTCGTTGAGGATAGACCAGAGGACAAAGAGGTCAGATATTGTGACGTTTCCTCCTTCCGATCTTGGAAAAAGCGCGCCAGATAGGATTTTGTGCAAAGTGCGCACAAATCCGGAATGTATGTTGGACGCTTTACAGGTTTTTGCGTCGTAGGTGGGAAGTCCGGTTAAGCTTTTCCAGAATGTGTGGCGGTTGAATTCTGGGTGATCGGTTCCCACTAGCTTGGCCTTTTGTAGCTGCTCCGTGTCGTCGATGAACATAGAATTCAGCATATTTTCTGTCAAGACGACATCGCTACCAAAGATCTGGGTGACAATTCTTCTGTCACCCCCATCTCGTGACCTATCAGCGATGTCAACGGGCTCCTTTCTCAGAAAGGAGAAGAATTCCGCCGTAGGTTCAAAGTATGACACTTCAGGTAATGAGCACAACCTGGCGAGGTTGGCTTTCTGTAGTACGCTGAAGATGCGATCTTGAATTCCCATTTTGACTAGTATGCTGGAGCAAACATACTTAGTCGGTTTGAGGGTTTTGTCAATGGAGATGGAAGGTTGTATGTATAGGTTTTGTGGTGGTGGAATTGGAGCAGTAATGGGAATGAAGGTGGTAGGGATAGTAGCTGCAGGGGTGATGGTGGAAGCAGCGTATGTGGATGGTTTGGCGAAGGGTTGGTCCATGGCGGATGAAGGGTGGACCTGTTTTCTTGCCCTTTTTGGAGGCTGCCCAGATGCAGCCTTAGCAGCCTTGCGTTTCCCCTCTGTCTCTTGGGCAGAGGAGTCCTCATCGGGGTTCGGTATGTAATCCGAACCTTCATCGTCGTCCGAAGAGACATGCTCAATCTCTTCTTCAGGAGCCTCACCCAGGCATTGGGTAAGGCGGGTTATTTCGCATAGGACGTCGATGATCTTGATTTTTGGAGGGACAACTCCAGTGGTGTTGTAGGTGTCCCTGATTTGCACGAGCTTTTCTCGCTCCTCTATCATCTGCTCCCTTGTCAGAGCAGGGGCAGATCCGGAAGTCTTGTTTGATGCCATTTCTGAAAAAGATACAAGTTTCTTAGTTAGAAAAGAGGATTGAAACAATTTAGATTAAGAAACAATTTAGAAGCTTCTTAGTTTCAGGACCGTTTGATTCCAAACGGTTTGAGGACCGTTTGGTCCCAAACGGTTTGAGGGCCGTTTGGTCCCAAACGGTTTGAGGACCGTTTGGTCTCAAACGGTTTCAAGACCGTTTGGTTCCAAACGGTTTCAAGACCGTTTGGTCTCAAACGGTTTCAAGACCGTTTGGTTCCAAACGGTTTCAAGACCGTTTGGTCTCAAACGGTTTCAAGACCGTTTGGTTCCAAACGGTTTCAAGACCGTTTGGTTCCAAACGGTTTTAAGACCGTTTGGTTCCAAACGGTTTGAGGGCCGTTTGGTCCCAAACGGTTTGAGGGCCGTTTGGTCCCAAACGGTTTGAGGGCCGTTTGGTCCCAAACGGTTTCAGGACCGTTTGGTCCCAAACGGTTTCAAGACCGTTTGGTCTCAAACGGTTTCAAGATCGTTTGGAAAACCGTTTGGAAAACGAAGAGTCGCAGGTTGCCGGCGCAGGGGAAGGCGAAACGGTGCGAAGGTGAGCACGCCAGCGACCTCGACGATGACGAAGACGATAGGAAAAACGGTGACGGCGGTGGAAGCGGTGGAAGAATCGGAGTTTCTTTCGACAGCGACGGTGGTAGCGGAGAAAGAGACGTTGCGCGATGGTCGAGGAGACGGCGACTGGTTCAGTGGTGGTGGCGACACAATGGCGCGGTGACGAAGGCGACAGAGGAGTCGGAGAACTTCGTTCGATGACGGCTGCGATGGCGGTGTAGGAAACGTCGGCGTGAGCGGCGTGTTTGGAGTCGCCGGACTACCTTGCGGAAGAAGGTCGAACGAACAGGTGAGCGGCTAGGGCGAATGCAACAGTAGCAGGAAGAAGACTCTTCGCACGAACGCTCTGGAGAATTCGAAGATTCGAAGAGAGAAAGATGGAGTAGGGATGGTGTATATATATAGTGATTGGTTGGTGGTCTTTCGTATTCCAAACGGTTTTGAAGACCGCTTGGTCCCAAACGGTCTCAAGATCGTTTAGTCCCAAGCGGTCTCGAGACCGTTTGGTCCCAAACGGTTTGAGGACCGTTTGGTCCCAAACGGTTTGAGGACCGTTTGGTCCCAAACGGTTTCGAGACCGTTTGGTCCCAAACGGTTTCGAGGACCGTTTGGTCCCAAACGGTTTCGAGACCGTTTGGTCCCAAACGGTTTCGAGACCGTTCGGTCCCAAACGGGCTTAAGACCGTTTGGAGGTAACAAAAAGGGTTATATATTTTTATGTTTTTGAGTATCTATATATTTGTATATTTTTTTTTTATTTTGGTTTATGGATTTTTATGTTGTTTGTTTTATATATTGTTTTTGTAGTTTTTATTATGTAGATTTTTTTGTATTTTTAGATTTAGTAATAAAAGAACTTGAAGAAAGCAAAACAAAATTAAGAGAGAATAAAACTAGAAAATAGAGAAATTGATGTTCAGGTCTTGGGTTGCCTCCCAAGAAGCGCCTTGGTTTTACGTCGCTGGCTCGACAAGATTATTGCTCCGGCTATGTTGACTGTTCAGGGTTATGACGGGGGTTTGCCTCTGGTTGCCCAGCAAAAGTGCCGGCTTGAGGTTTCAATTGAGCGGCAATCTGTGCCAGTTGAGCTTCTACGGATTTTTGCTGAGCTTGTTGATTTGTAAGCATGGTTTGTTGTGATTGAAGCATTTCTCTAATCAAGGATATCTCATCAGATGATTGGAGAGGAGCACCCCTTTGTTGTACCAGCTTAGTGCTCTTCCAGATAGGGTGAAGTGGAAAAGGTGTAACATGATTGCTTCCATTGCAATGCATGCTTGGGGGACAAGTCGGCAGAGTGACTTGAACCTCTTAAGGTGATCCATGCAATCATCTCCGTGTGCTCCGGAGAAAGAGATGCCTTGCATGATCTGGATCCATTGCGTCCGAATTTCAAAGTGTGGTATGTTGATAATCGGTGGTCGGACAGGATGATCATCTTCATAATTCTTTGGGACTGCATAGTCCCGAAGTTGCTTGTTTCTTAACGCAAGTTGAGCAGCAGCCTGCTCTGCTTGGATGCGGGCTTGTTCCTCAGCTCGGATCTCAGCTTGCACCTGAGCACGAGTGTCAGCAATGAGTTGTGCTCGTTGTGCTGCTATGGCGGCGTTGACTCTTTCTGCAATAAGGCGTTGCTCTTCGGCCATCTGTCTGGCTCTTTGGCGGTTAAGTCTATTCCTTCGGTGAAAACTTCTTTCTACCTCAGAATCGTATTCTGGTTCAGGGGAGAATCCGATGCTATGCGGGGGTTGCATACACGTTTTCTACCTGAGTAGAAGGAAAATCTCAAGTTAGGAAAAATGGAAGGAAATGAAAAAGATCAAGAAATATTGGATTGGTTATTAAGAAAAAGTGTAAAATCCTAATCGACCAAGAAATTGGTAAGTAAAAACTAAAAAGTTCCGTTGTCCCCGGCAACGGCGCCAATTTTTGATGGAGTTTGTTTTATGCAACACCACTAAAAATCCTAGAGATGATGAGTCTCTAAGTTTAGCCTTGCTAGTACTATGGTAAGAACTCCACCCACATGTGCTAAGACATGTGGAAGTCTTATCGTAGTATAGTTAAGGGTCGAATCCTCGGGACAACGGTCTTGACGAAGTCAAGATGGAAAACGTTTAGCCTTTACTTAACAACTTAAAGATTGATATTTAGATCGAAAGTTTGATTTGGTTGTTTTAAACTAAGTACAAAGAAAGTAAAGCAAGAAAGTAAATAAAGCAAGTAAATCTTAAGAGTTAACAAATGATGATGAATCACTGGGGTTAAGCAGGTATTTACCACCGCTACACATGCATTGTATATGTACTAAGCAAGACTTATAAGCTAGATGCATGGATGTTTCCACAAGACCGATGCCTTATAAGACAAGAGCGATGCGTTGCATCCAAGGGTGTTCCACAAGACCGATGCCCACATAAGACAAGAGCGATGCATTGCACCCTTTGATGTTCCACAAGACCAATGCCCATATAAGAAAAGGGCAATGCATCTCATCCTCCAAGGGTTAAGTAACTCTCATGCGGTACATCACTACGCGTCACCGAAGGATGTAGTCTCCGAAGAGAGAATCTTACTCAACCTCAAGAAACGTGCATCTAAAACTAACAAGCGAGCGATAATTACCAAATCGAATAGCGTCCTTGTAGGCCTAGTCTCCTATTCGGATAACCTAGCTACGAGAAGTGCGGGAATGATGCAACGCCAGCCATTCCCGAACAAATGGTCACATGCTTTACATCATTCCCCTCGCAAAGTGTGTTCCTCGACTTACCAAAGGTCTCTTCCATACAGATGGGAGTGTGCCAAATGATAGTGAGTTTACTCCACTCTTTGAGATACACTTCTAGACACCGAAACGGATGCGTGGTGGATACACACACCAGAAACCAACACTAAATCGGTATTCAAGCCTCGATAGCGGTCGTAGACAAACCACAACGAAAGACAATAAATGCATACAAGAACGTGGCCATCATTCAAGCATGTGTGAAACGATTTAGTATTAAAACGAAATGATAACATCTTTTTTACAGTACAAAATACAAAACATGGGCAGCGGGGCTAGTCCCCGCGCCCCAGTGGATGGAACTACTCGCTCCTCATAGAGGGAGCAACAAAGAAGGAGGCAAGAAGAGATAGAAAGAACATCATCTCCACTGAGGAGAGAAGGTTGAACCCTTGGTGGAGAGAGCAACGATCTCCACCCCTTGTAGCTTGCTTGATGACGGATCTTCTCCTCTCACCTTCCTGGTTGATGAGAGAGAAAGTAGCTTGCAATGGACGTGAGTCTCAGACCGGCAGCCTCGAGTGATGGATGGAGTTGTTCTGGTAGTGGAGAGACAGCCTCTGGACGTCTGGACTCTCCCTTTTCATGGACGGCCCTGAGGTCTTATTTATAGGCTTTGAGTGAGATCCAAACGGTTTGGAGACCGTTTGGGCTCAAACGGTCTTGGGACCGTTTGGCGTCAAACGGTCTTGAGACCGTTTGGCGTCAAACGGTCTTGAGATCATTTGGCGTCAGACGATCTTGAGATCGTTTGGCGTCAAACGGTCTTGGGACCGTTTGGCGTCAAACGGTCTTGAGACCGTTTGAGCTTCATGCGGTCTCGGGACCGTTTGAACTCCATGCGGTCTTGGGACCGTTTGGCTTCATGCGGTCTCGGGACCGTTTGAACTCCATGCGGTCTTGGGACCGTTTGGCTTCATGCGGTCTTGGGACCGTTTGGCTTCATGCGGTCTCGGGACCGTTTGAACTCCATGCGGTCTTGGGACCGTTTGGCTTCATGCGGTCTCGGGACCGTTTGAACTCCATGCGGTCTTGGGACCGTTTGGCTTCATGCGGTCTCGGGACCGTTTGAACTCCATGCGGTCTTGGGACCGTTTGGCTTCATGCGGTCTCGGGACCGTTTGAACTCCATGCGGTCTTGGGACCGTTTGGCTTCATGCGGTCTCGGGACCGTTTGAACTCCATGCTGTCTTGGGACCGTTTGGCTTCATGCGGTCTCGGGACCGTTTGGCTTCATGCGGTCTCGGGACCGTTTGAACTCCATGCGGTCTTGGGACCGTTTGGCTTCATGCGGTCTCAGGACCGTTTGAACTCCATGCGGTCTTGGGACCGTTTGGATCCACTCGACCCTTGGGCTGGTTTATTCTTTTGTTATTTTTTTGTGCTTTTTCTGCAATTATAAAAGGAAAAGTTAGTTTGATGATGTATTTACAAAAAAGGGGTAAAATTAGGTTTAAGTACAATATAAATGTAGAAAGAGTATGGGAAACTAAAGAAAAAGACTAAGATAAACTACTAAAATAGGAGGTTATCAAGGATATTCAAGAAGGAGACCAAGTTTTATTGTTCAATTCAAGGCTGAAGTTATTTCCAGGAAAGCTAAAGTCAAAGTGGTCCGACCCCTTTCTCGTATTGAGGATCTTTCCATATGGAGCTGTGGAATTATAGGGAAAAGATGGGAGTTTCAAAGTGAATGGACAAAGATGCAAGCTGTATTCATCTTCTGAGATTCTAGACAAGGGAGCCTCTTGCTCCCTCCATGACGCATGAATGATTGAAGAGTCTTACTCCGGACTCTAAACGGAGGACCTTGTGGGAGTTGACCCCACATTAGGATAGATTTCTTTTGAGTTTTTGAGTCAAGAACATTTCAATAAGTTGTCATGGATGAATGTAATAAGTAGACTAATTTAGACTAAATTCCGCCACTATTTGTGCTTACATCTGCAATTTTTCTACAGAAATTCCATTTTGCACGGCGTGCAGATTCAAAAGAACTTTACTGAATATCTTTCTGTAATTTTGAACGGCGTGCAAGGCCCTTTTAAACGCTGTGCAATCTGGGCTGAAATCAAAGTTAAAGATACAGGAATCTTGAATGGCGTGCAGAGTAAATTGAACGGCGTACAACGACGAATCAATTCCAATGGAGTTTTCTGGAATTTTGAACGGTGTGCAAACATTTTGCACGGCGTGCAATTTTTCGTAAAAACTTGTCAAATTGGACAACTGGACGCCCTAGCCGTCACTTGCCTTAATTTTCTTTGCGCCGTGCAACCACATCTGCACCTCCAGAGCAGCCGTGCAGCCGCCCTCACCTCACCCCGCAGCCGTGCAACTTGCTCCAAACGCTGTGCAACCTGCTCCACGCGCCGTGCACGACGAGCAGCAGCCGATCATCCTCCTCCTTCTCCGCCATGCACAGCAGCACCTCGCCTGTGCGCCATCCAACCCTAACGCCGCCTGCTCCTTCTCTCTCTGGACGGCGTTCGTGCATCTTCCTCTCTCCGCCGTTCAAGGAAGAAACAACCAGCCGTGCAAAGTTCGACATCCAGCCGTGCACACCGACTTCTCAGCCGTGCAAATCGCGCCCAAAGCTGCACGCCAACTTCTGGCCATGCAAAAATTCTCGCCCATTTCTGCTGTTCAGCACTGACCAGGTTGAACGTTGTTCAGACCCGCTGAACTCCGTGCAAAATTCTGCAGACACAAGAAAACTTTCAGATTTCTACACCGTTTTCATCGGCTCCATGGCACCGATCAAGAGGGCAACAAAGCGCCCGGCCAGGCCCTCATCTTCAGGAGCACAGGGTGAGGGTTCTCAATCCGCCCAAGGGAATTTCATTCCGTCTACCCAATTTAGGGTAACGCCAGAGGAGAATTCCGCTTATCAATATCTCATCTCAAGACGGGTTCTCCCAACCCGCTATATGTGTGAAGACACACTCAACAAGCTGAAAATCAAAGATGAGGTATACTCTCACCTGACTTTTACTGGTCTTCATACCCTTTGCACAAGAGTATGCAAGACATATCCTCGTCTAGTATATGAATTTTTGACTACTTTCAAAGCAAGACAAGATCCTGAGCGTCGAATGACACAATATCCGCACATTAGTTTTCGGCTTTTGGACAAGCCATACACAATGGATCTTTGCTGATTTTCTGAGTTACTTAACTGCAACTATGGTGGCTACATCGATTTCCCTCCGGCCTTCCTAAGTGACCGTTTTTGGACTGAAATTTCCTCAGAAACGCATCACCACGCCAATAAGGAACGTGCTACATCCATCCACAATCCCGTTTTCAGAATCTTGCATCGTATTCTTAGTGTGGGTCCATTCGCTAAGAACGAAACCCAAGGGGTTGTGGGTAAGATAGACCTCTTTTTCCTTTGGTGTATGGCGCATGACAAGGATATATCTACTGGCTTCTACATTGTAAAAACACTCTTAAACACCATCAAGAAGAGGGATGGAAAAGAAGGAGGTGATATAATGTGTGGCGGCATGATTACTCTACTTGCTATGAACCTTAATCTTGATCTTTCCCATTTAGAGCCTACTCCTGGGAAGAACCTCTTGGACATGTCTTATCTTATATCTTGTGGTGTTCTGCATCGCCATGGCAATAATGATGAGAAGTTCAAGTTTCATATCACCAAGAAGCAGTTTCTCATTCTTCCCAACACAACGAAGAATGACATCAGGAACAAGGCAACTTAGAAATGGGTTGGACCGGATCTAGATGAGGAGCCTGCTACTCATGGTGCTAGCTCTTCTACGCCAGCACCTGCTCCTACAGACGCACCGCCACTTCCTCCTTCTACCGGCACTCAGACTGGATACTCATGGGCAAACTCGGACATGCATCATCTTTATGGGTATGTTCAGCGGAGGTTTGATCACGTTGAGACGCGCTTTGACCAGATGAGCGCCCACTTCGACACCCAGTTTGACAGCTTGACCGCATAGTACATAGCTACATATGATATGGTCAACCGGATGGACAGTTGGCACATCTCTCAGGGCCACTATCCTCCACCTCAGCCATTCCAGCAGCCCTTTGAGCAGCAGTGCGAGTTCTACGAGCAGCCCCAGCCACAGTAGTTTCCGCAGGAGCAGCATGATCCATCCACACAGCCGATGGACGTTCCGGATACTTTTAGCCAGTTCTTCCCTGACCAAGGGGGCGACGGATCTTTTCTCTGATTCATCCATGATGACAGGTACCCGGTTGTGTAACTCTTGAATTTTGAATGAAGCAGTGAGGCCACTGCTGATTTCAAGCTTAGGGGGGACACAACCGACCAGTATTTGGTATTTGGTAGTTGTATCTTTATTTCAGTTTTTCTTTCAGTTGAGTCTGTTGTGTCAGTTCTTTTTCTTTCATGTCAGTCTGTTTTGTTCTTTGATGGCAAAATTCCATATGATCAGAGACTACCTTGTTAGAATGAAACCCCTTTTATTTTGTTCCTCAATGAGATATGATTGGCTATATGTAAGAGAAAATTTTGAAAACATGTTGAATGAAATGGAAACTGAAAATTACCCATGTACATTGATGAGATTGTGTTTGAAATCGATATCTCCCTTTTTCTGCATCATGGAATACTCAAAACATGTAATGATTCGAAAATTTTTGGCAAATCATTTAACCGGCAACACTAGTGAAAAAAACAGGATACTTTATCAAACTGTTAGTGCAATTGAAAATGAATTTTACAGTGAAAACCTTTAAAAAGAATGCCAAAAACCTTGCTGTCTTTAACCTTCTTATTTGACTTTTTGTTTTGTTTCATACCTTTACCCAATAAAAGATGGCCCTATGGCCCACATATTATGCTAACCTAGTGTAAGCCCGATCTGGAAACGACAGTTAGGTGATATGAGTAATGAAAAGAGGGTAAGAAAAACACCCCAACCAGCATTCCACATGAGCATAAGCCTAAATTAGCAGCCGAATGCTGGAAATCCAAAAATCTTATTGCTATATCTCTTGGAAAAGAGTTCAATCAAGTTGGTTAAGGACAGCATTCTTTTGGTCTTCAAAAATCCATATAGCTAAAAATTCTATTATGCAAATGCACTAACCCTTTGATTTAAATATCCATATTCTTATTAGTGTTGTTAGTTAGGTATTTGCTTGGTTTTGGAATCAACCTTAATGAACTAATTCTTTCTACCTTTGATGTTGAGATTTTGGAGATATCTTCTACAAACACGAACTCATTGCACACATGTCTGAGATTATTGCATATCTGTTTCTCTGTTCATTCACACATGGGTAAAAATTTCTTTCTTTCATATAACCATGTTTCTCTTTGCTTGAGGACAAGCAACAGTTCAAGCTTAGGGGGATTTGTTGTGTGATTTATATATCATATTTTCACATGTTTTCACACAACATTTTGATTCATTCTGATTTAATTTAGTTTCTTTTCATATTACTTTTTCCATCAATTCGTCAAAAATGTTTTACCATAACTTGCCTTGTCTTTCTGGATTAAAAACAACTCATTTCAATGCTTTTTTGTGCAGAAACAGCAACTTGCACGGCATTCAACTTGTTTGAACGGCGTGCAAGTTCCCAAAAATCTTACTCGTTTTCCTGCAGACCTTTCTGGAAACTTGAATGGGGTGCAAACTCAATCTGCACGCCGTTCAACTTTTCTGTAGCTTGCAAACAAGTTTGCACCGCGTTCAAATCCGTTTGCACGCCGTTCAGATGGAACGCGCATTTTACAGACACTTCTGGAAACTTGCACGGGGTGCAAGTTCCCTTTGCACACCGTTCAGAGTACTGATAACTGCTGCTTTTTGTGAAGTACACGGCGTGCAATCAATCTGCACGCCGTTCAGCCGGCAGTTTTGGAATTTGGAAATTCGAGTTTTTGAATTAAAAGAGAGGAGGGAAGTCGAGGGACGGTTATCACTGGTCATTTTGCGACTTCTTGCTCGTCCCAGATGCAGAGGAAAGCAGAGAGGAGGCGATTTTGAAGGATTCCAAAGGTCTTCTTGAGAAAGAAGACCATTGCTCTTCTTCTCCTTCTCCATTGCAGCAGCAAGGTGCAGCAGAGCTCCCCCATCTCCGCGAAGCTTTTCTTGGCGAGGAGTTAGTACGTTTTGGAGGAGTTTTAGAAGAGGAATTTCATCCCTTAGCCGGAATTCCTTCTTCTCTTGGTTACACCTTGTTTCTTCTAGCTTTTCTTTCTCTTTTTCATGTCAAAAACTTCATATTCTGCTGAATTCATGCAAGGCATAGCTATGGACGAGTAATTTCCTTTTTCCTGGGCATGGGAAAGTAGTTCCCATGGCATAGCATGTGTAAAACTACGTAATCTCGTACTAAATGTCTATGTTTCTTGTCTCTCTTTATAAAAATACCGGTTCTTCTCTTCTTGCATATGATATTGGCCATGTTGTGTGCATGTTTTCTACATTTATGTTTGATTTGAGAAGATAAACATGAATGTATGGATGGTATCTTTTATAACAACTCTTTCTAGTCTATGAGAGTAGCTAGAAATAGTTGAAAGGTTGTTTGTGATAAAAAATGAAAATTAACATGAGAATGTTGTTTGATGTTGCGATCGTTGCATTTACATCGGGAGATAATAATGCAACACATCGACCTTTTGAGATAAGAACTTAGATATGTTTAGATTGCCAAGTTTACCTAATTGCTATGGTATGTGAATGAATCCCCTAATGTCCATGATACTTTAGCATTTGATTAAAACCTTGTTAATCCGCCTAAACTTGTGTAAATTTTATTCTTAACTTTTCCTGTTTTAGACATTAAACAGTCAACTCTTATTAAAAACCGATCTAGATTGATGAAAGCTAGGACTGTTGCGTTCAATTAATTTGCTTAAGCTCCTTGTGTTCGATCTTGACTACATCGCCTCTGTATACTTGCGGAGTTGGTTTAACCGGGTAAAAGATCATTAGTTTGATTGAAACTCGTTAGCCTAAAAGCCAACAATTGACTTGAGCTATTGAGTTGTAAATTGACTTTTCAATCTACATGAAAGAAGAAAGGTGAGATGTGTTGAGGGTGAAAACAAGTGGAAAAAGGAATGGTAAGAACAAAGGTAAATGTTTTCTTACTTATAACCAATACTAAATTATTTTTGTCAAGTTAGTGTGAACTATGCATGTGGTTTTTGAGTCAAAAGTGGTATTTTGTGATTCTCTTCACACTATTGCTCAATGTGGTTTTTGAGTCAAAAGTGGTATTTTGTGATTCTCTTCACACTATTGCTCAAAAACTATTTCTAATGCTTTCATAGTGCATTACTAACTTGCTTACACATGTTTGAATATGTCTTATATCTTTAGCATGTCTCTAAATATGTTTTTATGAAATATATGTGCTTTTTGACAGTAGCTTTGTCGGTCGAGTATGTCCTAATAGAAACTTGACCGATAGACACCAATGGGTGTTGCCAATAGCTTTCATCGGTCGAATTGTCAAAACATAGAACTCGACCGACACCACTGTGCACAGAATATACATTTGGCTTATTGAATGAGAATTTCCCTCTCAGCTAGATTTTCTCAACCAATAGCCTTATTCTTTGGCACTCTCATCTGGTACCTTTATACATGCATATTTCCATCTTCTAAATTGCCTATCTTGCATACAACTCTATCTCTCTAATTGATCTAAATTAGTGTATATATATATATATCTTGCAATTGCTTGATTTGAGTTGCTTTGCATGTTTTGATGATGATCTATTTGGATCTCTTGGTTGTGTCTTAAATTTCTTCTATTGCACTCTAACTTGCTACATCTATCTAGTGGCATGTCTTGTTTGGATACAACCTTGAGGTTCATAGTGGTAATCATCTTCTGGTAATGATGCATATTTTCTAATAAGTTATATCCTTTCCAAGGGATGGAAGAAAAGAAAAATCAAGATCCAAATCACATCGCAAGAACAATAATTAAATTCCAATTTGAGAGGGTTGTTAAAACTAAGAACAAAAATAAAAGTGTTGACATAAAGTTTAACTAATCAAGAAATAAAGATCTGCGGGTCTAGAGGATCACCATCAAAACTATGTTCATATTCAACTAATCAAATTCTAAACTACAATGATCAAATAAAGACCTTGTGGTTCCATGTCTTTACATACAAACTCACAAGGGTCGAACTTCCCGTGAACCCGTTGGTCCCGGCATTCACAGATCATTGCCCAACCTTCCAACATGCCACTATCCATGGTCATATCAAGAAGCATGTGAATTCCAACTGGCGTTCAAACCCAAGGCTCAAGTGGTCACTGTTGGTATGTATGCCCTGAGAGCCAATCATGGGATGATTGGTGGGATACATTGAGATTGATTTGATAAACATCAAAGGCAAGCTTCCAATTCTTTCTGGTTCAATCATATGAGATAGTGATAGAACAGATTGAATGTCTAGAGAATGACAGTACTCAATGACGTATGCTTTCAGGTTGAGGACCTGAACGATGAGATCATACAGATGCTAAGAGTTTGTACATTCTTGTTATGTCCCTAGTCGGATGTCATTGTGGAGGGTAGATAGACAGCAATGACACACAAGACTAGATTGTGGTGTTGGTTGATGACAGAATCTCATTACTCATGATATAGTGATATCAAACCAAACACATAGGTACTTGTTAGAGAACAAGTGTACCGGAAAAACCCATCGTGAGTTTGACACATGGAACCATGACATGGTAGTCACAGTCAGTACTCACAGTGATGGTGGTGAGTGTGATTCTTTGACCTGAAATCACTGCACTCAACACATGTTGTTGGGCACACTTTGACATCATCAAACGCAGTCCTGAAACATGGGTTGTTATAAAGGTGATGATTGGGTGGCTTTGACACATGGGGCTTTTGAGGGGTGAGTGATAGATATGGGATTTGTCCCTCCTGAGGGAGTTTGATATCCATGGCCACTTGATGAGTAGGATTGAGAAAGGCGTGCACACATGTGTGAATCAGTATGTGATATTGATGTCATACATATCTCTTCCAGTCTACTCTGAGATCAAGAAAGTGAATGAATGTTGACAGGATGACTGTTCCATGCCTCGAGTTCATTCGGAAAATCAGTGACAAAGGAATTATACATTGACTGTAACACCATTCACAGATTGTAGGATGAAGGTTGTTCTCCAACTTTCTACTTTCACTTGGGTAGCACTGATGTGTGACTAGGCACCGCTCTTTGCTTGTGAAGTCATAAGTATTATGGACTTTCACTGCCAACGTGAAATGGACCTGCAGGGTCACACACAAGGATTTAACCTGGAAGAGGAGTTTTGTCCACAAGCAACGTTTATATTGATTACTAAAGGAGTTTAGTAGTTCAATTAAACACTCAATTGATTGATAGCTCAATATCATAATGTTCAAGGTGTTGGACATGTTGATTGGAGTATCAGATTGATTGAAATCGCAATTGACTGATTCTGCACAACCTGCACTCCCAACCGATCAGTTCAAGGGTTGAACCGGTCGGCTGAGGTTGCTGAACCGGTCGGTTCAAGTGTTGAACCGATCGGCTCATGTACAGAGTGAAACGAGCGGTTCAAATGTTGAACCGATCGATTCAACTGGTGCAACCGAGCAACTTGGGAAAATAGGGTTGGTGATAATTTTCCTTTCGTTTCAAATTGCCCAATTTGATTGGGAAATAGGATTGGTATTTGATACCAATTGGGAACAAAAGAAGGAAAGTCAATCGGGAACCGACCAGGACCACCAACCGACCGGTTCACTTGTGAACCGACCGGTTGAGGTGTCCCAACCGATCGGTTGGTGCTCCAACCGAACGGTTCAGGTCTCCAACTGACCGGTTCACTTGTGAACCGATCGGTTCAGGTTGTGAGTTGGTTGCTTTTGTGGAAAATCTCGAACCCTTCTACTCCTGCTTTTAGTCCCGCATTGCCCGGGATGGAGAACCCTATCCCATGACCCTCCTATATATATAGGGGTATTGGGGGCTTCTCAGACAACAACTCAGTGCAACCAGTTGCTCTGCAAAGTTGTCATTCTCTCTGGTTTTGGTAACCGAGAGAGAGTCGGAGCAAGTGCTTCCCACAAAAGGGAGGTGCAGCAAGGGAAGGACAACTGCAGTTGCAACTGGAGGCAGGAGAGTGTGTTGGTGACTAGTACGTCAACAGGAGGGTGTGAATCCTTCCACTTCCTTGTGGGACAAGGAGTGTGGAGTTCCAGGTGGTCCGTGTGGACTACTACAGAGGCGGGAGATCACTGCCGCTCAGGAGGACAACTGTCATCTGACAGTCCAGTAGGAGGAGGAGTCGTCAGTCCCGGTGCGACCATGAGCTGCACAGACACCGTCCAAGACCAGAGTTGAAGACCCGGCATAGCGCGAGGTATTGTCACCAAGCAAGCCTTGGGACAAGGTATGATTCCACAAACCATCCTTTCCTATTATATAAACGTTGACGCGTTTCCTCGTTCTGGGTTTGGGGGAGAAAATTTTTGTTTCCGCTGCCTTCTCTGCCTCCCCTAAAACCCAACAGTGGTATCAGAGCCACGTTAACTGCTCTATATTTTTAGGAATATCGATATGATCGATTTTGGTTTGTCGCCTTTATTTATTGCATACGATGCGAATAATATCGGCTTTATGCATGTCCAATCCTAAATCCAAAAATCCCAAATTACATATATGATATGTATTATTAGTGCACTCGATACGCTTCGCCCTTAAATGAGTTTTGTGGTGGATGTGTGTAGCATGATTATGGCCTATAAACCCCTATCTGTGTGTGGTTGTTTGTGGTTGCTTGCATCTCGATCTACGCACCGATCTTCCTTCTCCTATTCCTGATGTAACTCGAAATAATTCGAGATTCTTTCCTACCTTTGCTCCCCCCAAATGTAACTCGGGTTTTACCTTTTAAGCAATGCAATATTAGGATAGATTTTATTTCCTGTTATGTCGAAGAACAGCGGACATCCAGACGACAGCTGAGACGATCGGTTCAAGGCATAAACCGATCAGTTGACGTTCCAGACGGTCAGTTCAAGGAGTGAACCGATCAGTTGATGACCGATCGAGGAGCGAGATGACCGGCCGGCAGACATGATGAGATGCACGGAGTCCAGGCGAACCGATCGGTTGGAGGAGCCAACCGATCGGCTGGTGGCACCTAGACGACTGGCTGGAGAGTACAGATCATTCATGTGATGAGTTGATCAACTCGGATGGCTAGGCATAGATGTTCATCTTGTACAGATTGCATGTGATGTAGACCTAGATGACCGTGATTCCTCTTGGCTTGAGGAATCACATTAGGATGGCCATAATCATCGCTTTTATCGTTTGTGCATGTTTTCTATGGGATATAGCATGTATATGATACGTACTATGTATTGTGGTGATTGGATATGTATATGTATATAAAAACCAAATCCCTCATTAAAATATTATGTCTTATATGCCGTCCATTAGCGGCACACATGAAAAACTCGATCGACCAAGCGTAGGTTACGCCAAAGCGTGGTGCTCCGTATATCTTGTGGAAGTGTGAATGGTAGACATATAGGTTCTGCCAAAGCAGGGTGCATGTTCTACCGTGTCGGCTTTTGGGTTAGACTTAACTGGTGATTCTTAGAGCATCTAAGCCCAGAGGCAAGGAATGTTCATGGCAAGGTGTTGTGCATGTTCATTCAACAAGATTTGCATATGATGCAATTGGCAAGAGTTGCCTACCTGAGAGATCTAAGTTGTGGGCGATCAGCCAAAGCTGACTCATGACTTAGAGGATTTCAGGATCTTGCCCACTAGAAGGTTGTACGCTGCAATCTTCCGAATTGATGGTGAGGGCTATCAATTTGAAATAAAATAGTGGGTGCGATAATTAATTAAAGGCCTAATTATATCGTCAAATTTTTCAAATCAATCAAATAAGTCAAAAATGAGTTTTTGGACTAAAATTTCATATTTCCTTTTGTAGTTCAAATGGCAAAAAACAACAACAACTTTTCTTTGCGATCGGTCCTTGACAAGGACAAGTTAAATGGGACAAACTTCCACGATTGGTATCGGACATTGAGAATTGTTCTCACTCAAGAGTGAAAGCTCTATGTCCTGGATACTCCAATTCCAGAGGAACCCGCTCCTAATGCACCAAAGGCAGAAATGGGTGCTTACAAGAAGCATGCTGATGATGCCATTGATGCAAAGTTCTTGATGTTATGTTCCATGAACCATGAGTTGCAAAGACAGCATGAGAACATGGGTGTCATTGAGATGATTCAGCATCTCAGGAACATGTATGAAGATCAGGCACGGCAAGAGAGATACAATGTTTCTAGGGCATTGTTCAAGTGCGTCATGACAGAAGGAGATCCAGTTGGTCCTCACACACTCAAGATGATTGGGTATGTGGAGAACCTGCAGAGACTGGGATTTCCACTGAGCCAAGAGTTGGCTACTGACGTGATACTGCAATCGTTGCCAGAATCATACAGTCAGTTTGTGATGAACTAAAACATGAACAACTTTGATAGGCCACTGTCAGAGTTGTTGGGCATGTTGAGGACAGCCGAGATACAGATGAAGAAGGACAAGCCTAAGGCTATGATGGTGATCACAAGCAAGAAAGGCAAGTCCAAGCACAAGGGCAAGGGCAAAGCTAAGAAAGGTTCTGAAGCTAGCTAGGAATCCAAGCCATCTTCAGCTCTCAAGGCCAAGGGAGGCGTGACCAAGAAAGGAAATTGCCACCATTGTCAAAAGTCGGGACATTGGAAAAGGAATTGTCCTCTCTATCTGGAAGAACAAAAGAAGAAGGAGGCGACTGAAGCCTCTACTTAAAGGTGTCATGAAAGTAAACTTGTAACACTTTTTGAGGTATATGATACCAAGATGTAAACTATAAAGCACTCATAATTGGGGCAAGTGTTGCCGCCATAGATAGAGTACTTTAGTTTATTTTCAGCCTACAAGGCATGTAATACAATTGTGAAGTGCTATTTCATAGTTGCCAATAGATAGAAACACTTTATTGTATGACAATGATTGCAATCAATAAAGAGATGTTTCAAATTATAAAGATGTGATCTTTGTGGCAATGCCTTGTTTATCTTGTGGTATTTGATATGCATAAGATAAAATGATACCTAAAAGTTCACTACTACATAAATGCCTTTTAGCGTCGGTTATTTAATCCACTTTGGCGTCAGTTTCCGAGCGACACCTATGTGGGCGCCGCTAAAGGTCTAACACTTCAGCATCGGTTTTTTAACCGATGCCTATTTAACTTAGAGGCATCGGTTGTTTATAGAAAACCGACGCCAAAAGGGTTCACACCACAGAAAACGGCGTCATCTAGGACACATTCTGCGTCGGTGTTTAATTGGTAATCGGCGCAAAAAGTGTCCTAGATGACGATGTTTTCTGTGGCGTGAACCCGTTTTGCGTCGGTGATCAACTAAACAACCAACGCTATACTTCAAGACGACACGGCCGTGCTTCCCTGCACGACCGTGTTTAGTACTATAGGCGTCTGTTTTATATGAATAAGCGACGCCTTTTCCACCACGGCCGTGCTTTCCTACACGGTCGGGTTGTTTGTAATATTAGGTGTCGGTTTTTATCCAATAACTGACGATGTAGGTCTTTGTTGACGGTTTTCTATAAATAACCGACGCCTATATCTTTTTTTTCATATCAGTTTGCAGGCCTGCTGTGGCTGGTCAGCAGGATGAGAACCTACAGTTCAGTTTTCTGAACTGTAGGTTTACGACATCCATTGATATCAGTCTACAAATAGGCCACAAACCTGCAAAAGTCCCAAGGAAAATTTCACACAAGTAGATACATTCAGACATCAATTCAATTCTCACATTCACACATATAGAAACATTCAAATACATGTATTAACATTCAGAAATATTCATTTACAAAGTATCATTCATTATCGCTATCAACATCCCAATTATATCTTACAGTTGCCACTGCTTGTATGGCTTTTGCCCATTCTTCTCTTATTTCATTTAATGCTTCCATCATATATGGAGCATGTATATTTTTTAAGCATTTACCTATAGTGTTGTCAGTTTTAAACACCTGCAAAGAGAATGATGTATATATAAGTAATAATATAAAAATAAGATTGATATATTTCATACTAACTAATGAGACTATATATAATACCTCATGTATGGTATCGATGTCCAATGTGGCATGTTTGATAATCATC
This sequence comes from Alisma plantago-aquatica, assembly GCA_963693085.1. NCBI lineage: Eukaryota > Viridiplantae > Streptophyta > Magnoliopsida > Alismatales > Alismataceae > Alisma > Alisma plantago-aquatica. Next base: position 1,060,065,485 of record OY856413.1, read on the forward strand.
TGCATAAATCGCATCACATAGTATGCGCATGCCCAGCCATTGTCTTGTGTAGCGCACTATAAATTGAAACATACAAAATAATACAACTAAGCACAATTCACATCAATAATATATACATTGGAGTCAGGAACTTACTTGTACGTTCTGCCAATTTATTGGCTGGTTCTTTTTCCTTGGGACCGTTCCTCCAGCCTTTTTGAATGCATCTAAACCCCTACATGTTAATATAACACAGTAAATTACATAAGTAAATAGTAATGTAATAACAGATGCTAACAGATACAAAAATGAAATATTTCTCACCAGAAAAATGGCATTCTCATTATGTGTCCAATTTTAGTGTTTAATGTACTTCCCGCGGGATCTAGATAATAAACAGTGAACGTCCCAGGGACAATAACTAGTAACTCCCAATGTCTACCGCTAGAGGTAAAAAGTTAACAATTAATAACTCAAAATGCACAATAAAAATGGACTTTTCTTAAGTCCAAATTATAAACAAAGTAAACTTACTTGACATTGAATGGAGCTATTATTATCTTCTTGTTTTGCTGACCAAAAATTTTAAAAGCATCTATACAGTATTGTTGAACACTATCAGGGTCTTTAGCTACCATACTAATCAATGATGGAATCAAAAATCCCACATGATCAAATGAAAATTGTTTGCAATGATCTTCGACTAAGTAGCTGCAAAACATGTATTACGTATGCATTAATATATAAGAAATCAGATCACCGGATCTTACACAAGGTATATGGATGTATAAACAAGATCTCACCTTATCCATGTCTCTATTATTGATGTATTCAGCCAATCATACATAAACAGCTCAATAATATCGTGTATAAATAAAGAGCTATCATATGATTGACCTGCATAATCTGCATCTAAAGAAACAATTATCGGGCAATGTATATTATGTGCTCGTAGCCAACATGCCATTCCCCTACAAGCAGGACCGAACGGGTATGTTAGGTCAGTTGGAACCCAAGTTGGTAATGCGGGAAGTGGAGGTGGAGGCCTAGGTGCTCCTAGTGTCTTCTTTTTAACCTGTATATATAATTTCAGATCAGTTGACATCATATATACACATTAACAGTCTAAATCAATGTAAATTTATCTTACAATTTCAGTAGTGAGACGACATCTGCTTTGGGCCACAATATGACCCCGCCTTCTACCTCAGCAAGTGTATCAATATCTGGGTGGGGATATGGAAATGTAGCTTCCCTCCAATCGGGTAACACACGTAATGGGCCCACACGAACGTAGCCCTGTGGCATTGGAGTCCCGTGAAACCTTTCCCCAGGAAGGGACGGGTAAGCCTGCGCCTCTGCAACAACATAGTCTTGTATTCTTAAGCGGCATGGCTTCAATGCCTACAAATTTACGTAAAGAATGTTATACATATATACATATCATCTTGAAAGCATATCATCTTGAAAACACTAGCTACAATGTCATAAACAATACTTACAGCAGACGTGTTAGGCGATGGGTCTCCAGGATTACTCGCAGTCTGTGCATCAGGAGAACAAGTGTACCGGACAGACCCACCGTGAGTTTGACACATGGAACCATGACATGGTAGTCCCAGTCAGTACTCACAGTGATGGTGGTGAGTGTGATTCTTTGACCTGAAATCACTACACTCAACGCATGTCGTTGGGCACACTTTGACATCATCAAACGCAGTCCTGAAACATGGGTTGTTATAAAGGTGATGATTGGGTGGCTTTGACACATGGGGCTTTTGAGGGGTGAGTGACAGATATGGGATTTGTCCCTCCTGAGGGATTTTGATATCCATGGCCACTTGATGAGTAGGATTGAGAAAGGTGTGCACACATGTGTGAATCATTATTTGATATTGATGGCATACATATCTCTTCCAGTCTACTCTGAGATCAAGAAAGTGAATGAACGTTGACAGGATGACTGTTCCATGCCTCGAGTTCATTCGGGATATCAGTGACAAAGGAATTATACATTCACTGTAACACCATTCACAGATTGTAGGATGAAGGTTGTTCTCCAACTTTCTACTTTCACTTGGATAGCACTGATGTGTGACTAGGCACCACTCTTTGCTTGTGAAGTCATAAGTATTATGGACTTTCACTGCCAACGTGAAATGGATCTACAGGGTCACACACAAGGATTTAACCTAGAAGAGGAGTTTTGTCCACAACAAACGTTTAGATTGATTACTAAAGGAGTTTAGTAGTTCAATTAAACACTCAATTGATTGATAGCTCAATATCATAATGTTCAAGGTGTTGGACATGTTGATTGGAGTATCTGATTGATTGAAATCACAATTGACTGATTCTACACAACCTGCACTCCCAACCGATCGGTTCAAGGGTTGAACCGGTCGGCTGAGGTTGTTGAACTGGTCGGTTCAAGTGTTGAACCGATCGGCTCATGTACAGAGTGAAACGAGTGGTTCAAGTGTTGAACCGATCGATTCAACTGGTGCAACTGAATAACTTAGGAAAATAGGGTTGGTGAGAATTTTCCTTTCATTTCAAATTTCCCAATTTGATTGGGAAATAGGATTGGTATTCGACACCAATTGGGAACAAAATAAGGAAAGTCAATCGGGAACCGACCAGGACCACCAACCGACCGGTTCACTTGTGAACCGACCGGTTGAGGTGTCCCAACCGACCGGTTGAGGTGTCCCAACCGACCGGTTCAGGTCTCCAACCGACTGGTTCACTTGTAAACCGATCGGTTCAGGTTGCGAGTTGGTTGCTTACGTGGAAAATCTCAAACCCTTCTACTCCTGGTTTTAGTCTAGCATTGCCCGGGATGGAGAACCCTGTCCCATGACCCTCCTATGTATAGGGGTATTGGGGGCTTCTCAGACAACAACTCAGTGCAACCAGTTGCTCTGCAAAGTTGTCGTTCTCTCTGGTTTTGGTAACCAAGAGAGAGCCCGAGCAAGTGATTCCCGCAAAAGGGAGGTGCAGCAAGGGAAGGACAACTGCAGTTGCAACTGGAGGTAGGAGAGTGTGTTGGTGACTAGTACGTCAACAGGAGGGTGCAACTCCTTCCACTTCCTTGTGGGACAAGGAGTGTAGAGTTCCAGGTGGTCCGTGTGGACTACTACAGAGGCGGGAGGTCACTGCCGCTCAGGAGGACAACTGTCATCTGACAGTCCGGTAGGAGGAGGAGGAGTCAGTCCCAGTGCGACCAGGGGCTGCACAGATGTCGTCCAAGGCCGGAGTTGAAGACCGCGCATAGCGCGAGGTATTGTCGCCAAGCAAGCCTTGGGACAAGGTATTCTTCCACAAACCATCCTTTCCTATTATATAGAGGTTGACGCGTTTCCTCGTGTTGTGTTTGGGGGAGAAATTTTTTGTTTCCACTGCCTTCTATGCCTCCCCTAAAACCCAACAGTCACATCACCAAGGATTATAATGGGAATAAGATTAAAAAGGTGAAAAAATGATAACCGCAATTAAGGGACTATTGTTTCATTCTTACAGAGATCCATAGTCATATCACTCCATAGAATATATCAAATCATCCAAATAACCACGCATAAACAAAGAAAAGACATTTTCTTGATGGAGCAATAGAACTGATTATATTGAATAGAACCGGGCTAAGGGGCTACTCCCCATGCCCTAGAAGAAACTACTCAGACATAACGAGACTGAAAGAAAGGCAAACTAAAATGAGATCCAACATTATATAAGATGTGGTCTACAACTAAAAATTGGATGTCTTTTCTTGTAGAGTTTCCCCTCCTTTTATAGGGGAAGGAGTGGTAGAAACCCTAGATACAAGACTATCTAGAAAACTCATGGTCAGAAATTGAAAACTTTCTAGATCTAGTCAATAGAGAAAATGGTTGATTGTCTTTAATTATGTTGACCGTTCACATTCTTTTTACTACAAATTCCCACATCAGAGATTTCAAGGATACTTTTCGGCTTGTAACTAGTTCTAAAGTGGTCCTAAGTATAAATTTCCTGTAGATAATTCAATTCCCTTTCCAACGCATACTTGCCCATTAAATTTCTCCTTGGGATGTGAGAGTTATGACAATTTTGGTGCAAGGTATATATTTAAATTAGGCACTGCCGGAATTTGTGCAAAATATCTTGTAAGGAAAATTAGTCATAGAGTCATTTTCCTACAAAAAAACCAACTAAATACAATCAAAAATACAAATAAAGATAAAAATATAAACTAATACAATTAATTACAAAACTAAGAAGATAAATAACAAAACAATCCTAAAAAGATATCTAAAAGATGTAAATAAAAAGGATAAATATACATTTATGAACATCTTCCTCCTTAGATCAGGCTCTCTATTAGTTATGCAAAGCCATTCTTCACTCTCAGGCCATTTCATGTCCCAAAACCAAATCTCTCACTCTCCTTTTAGTTTTTCCACCACAATTCAAGCAATTGACTTCTTACCCTAAAAACATCTGCCTACAGATCAAGAAATGGTTGTTACCACTCTGTGGACTTCCACACCTCTCACAACTAGTTGATAGCCTTGACACCTCCTTTTCCCATAAGCAGATGTCCATGAACCCTATAATCCTCTTCTATTTTATCTTCGTAATACGGAAGCAACTCCAGAACATGCATCACAATCACCAATCAATGACCTACATCAAGCTCACAACCTGCAACGCAACTGTAAAGAGGCGAGATCACCTCTTTACTAAAATTTAAAGTAAATATAAACATCCACAATTTTAAAAAAATTTAGAGACCTTAGGGATGATTGCATGATATTCCAAATAAATAAGCATGATTCCAGATACATAGTAAAATGTCAATAGCAGCGGAAATAAAGAAATAATAAGCCTTCACATGGATTTTATTGTTTATTACAAGAATGATCTCTAAAAGAAAAGATAAGATACGCAGGATCTAGCTATAGCAACCTAGCCATCCTTTTCCAAACGCTAAAGATCAAGTACTGAAGAAAGCCTCCTTCAAGCCTGTCCTTCTCCTTGCACAACACCGGCACCTGGGTGGTTGGGAAAACACCCAGCAAGAGGAAAAGAGAGAAAAGTATGTGTTACAAGATTATTCTAAAAGTGTCAAGAAAGTTGTAACAAGTAAAATAGGCTAGAGATTTACTAAAAAGTGAGACATCAAGAGTATGAGGCTTTAATTAAGGAAAACTTGCCAATAACAAAAGTAATTAAGGGTTTTGCATGTAAATTAATATGTCTACCTAACTAAGTAGGGTTGAGGCACCTACCGGACCTCTAACCTTAGGTGAGGGGAGAATAAGACATTCTCAGTCACCTATAATATATTATGGGGAGAATTATAAACATTCCCCTAGGGTGATTATATACATGCCCTCTGTCGGTGGTTGTACATAAGTACCACTACTTTACAATTAAACAGAACATTTAATTACATGCTAGCAAAGAGTTATGGTAATATTAATCAAAAGATTTAAATAACATGGCAGTGGGGTATGAAAAACCCAAACAAGATAATTCTACAACTAATTTTGAGGCAATAAACAATTTAGGTTTCAAGAATCAAGAATTAGTTTTGATTAAGCCTCATTTAAGGAATATGGGTATTGGTATAAAATTTTCCCAACTGAAGGGGGTAGATGCACATACCTTAGCCTCAAGTGTTCTAGAACCCTCTTTCCAACCCTTCACATGAAATCAGAACCCACTCTCCCTAACATCATCATTAGATCTATGAATTAGAATTAGGTATACTCATTAAAGGTTGAAAACCCTAATATTACTAACTTTTTGTGCAAACCATAGAATTAGACTCTGAAAACATCACCATCATCTTAGTTAGGGTTTTCTGATCAAAATAACATATAATATTGTATATTTTGAAGATATGGACTTTTAGGGTTAATTTTGGTGATTTTTAGTTAATTAAATCGACTCTAAAAATACGTTTTTGCAAACATAAAAATAAAAACTCAAAAACATTTTTAATGATTAGATCTCATCTTCCTGATTTCAAAACACTATTTGTTTTTAATTTTTTACCATTGGAATAATTTATAGAAATTATTTTGTTTTGACCAATGAGAGAATGCCACGTAGGCACAGCGTGAGAGAGAGAGAGCTAGCATGAGAGACCGAGTTGGCAGAGGGGGAGACCGCATCTCTGTGGCCGGGACCCACAGTTGTTGTTGCATGGGCCGCAGTCAGCGCTGGTCAAAGGCAGACAAGGGGCAAAAGGACAAGAATGTCCTTGCACGGATAAGAGAAGGAAAAGGAACCGCAGGAGGGCAAAAAGGTAATTTTCATGGGGTTCTCTCCCTCCCGCAACCCGCGCGCCATGGCGCTAGCAGCAAGTTGCTGCTAAGCTGTGATTTTGGGTGATTTCGATACATTGCACGAAACTTAACATAAAGATATGCGATGGAAAGCCAAAGAAACAACGAATTCAACCATACCTCGAATTTGAAAGGAGGCCAAAAGAGAAGAGCACAAGAGGCGCTGCAAGAACAGGGGCAAATGGCGACTAAGTGGTGGTCAAGACGTCCACGAAAACTGAAATTGAAGGTACATGCGAGTTGCTAAGGTGATGGCGGTCCTAGGGGCATAGAGATATATAGGCAAGGGACCCCAAGTTAGGGTTGGACTAGGTGGAGGTAGAGGGTGGCGGCGCCCATGTTGGGCATTTCACAAATCTTTGCCAAAACCCAAAATCTTTGGGATAAAATGGAGCGGAATCCAACGAAGAATCCAAGGAACCAAAAATTAGCAAAAAACCATCGAGTATATCTCCGGATATATTGACTTGAAAATTAGAGAAGCAATGAACCTATTGCCTTTTACGTTTAGAGGAAGAAGACGACCATAGGTCATCAGATCAGTGAACCCGAGTCTACGAAGGATCTTGGGCCGTCCGATCTCATGGATGGGATAAAGAGATATTTCCTTGTTGTATTAAAATTTGACCAAAGTGTCATTTAAAGTCTAAATGTTTTTCTCTCTCCTCGTTTGGAGGCCCAAACGACATCCAAAAATTACCAAATTTTATATTCTTACTGATTTTGATGCGTAGAATCCAAATATGGAGTTATTTTTTCCTTTTGAGAAAGTTTAATAGGTTAAATAATTAATATGTCATTTTCTCTTTCCTCCTTAAAAAGGGGTGATAACATTATCTAAAATTTGTGTAACTTCACCCATAAGTCTCCTAAGGGATTAGAACACAATTTTGTAATTATCTTTACAAGTTGAGATCATTTATTTATTTATTAAATAAATAGAAGATTCTACACACTTTCTCTCTCCTAGTTTATTCATTATTCAAACATTATCCAAAGTAGTTGCAAATTTGCCCAAAGGCTTATTTTTATGTTTACAATACGAATTTGGAGTTATTTTCCTAATTTGAGAGCACTAAGTATTTTATTTCACTTTATTGGCCTATTTCCTATTTTCTTTTGATAATGGCATTAATATTTACATTTATGTTCCACTTTAAATGATACTTGGCCCTTAAGTTACTTTTTGGTCAAGAAAACGAATTTGAGTGTCAAATTATCATGATGGGTTTCCAATTATAATTTTGGTGCAAAATCTTCCTCTTTTAACCACTAAATCCCATATCACTTCTAATTATTGCATTTATCTTCTCCTTTATATAAAATTCGGATTTTCTCTTATTTCTCTTATTCTAGGAAGTGCTAGAAAGTTCTAGGACGAAATATCTTATTCTTTTTATTGCTTAATGTACAATTTGCACTTTAGACCCATTATCTAAAATCTAACTGAGGTATTTGTGCATACAACCCTATATTAAGAATATATGGGAAACATTTATCCAATCACCACCATAATTCCACTAAATCAAATCCAAAGATATATGTGATGAAAAATGAAGGAAAATCTTATGGGAAAAGAGTACAAAGAGATACATAATGGGTTTCAGTATGTTACAACACTCCACCCCTTAAAAAGGATTTCGTCCCCGAAATCTCATACAAAGAGGGAAGGTTGAGTATGTAACATCTCATCTTTCAGCTCCCAAGTGGTTTCTTCTAAACCATGATATCTCCACAAAACCTTTACTAGCTCTATCTCCTTCTTTAGTTGCTTTACTCAGGAATCAAGGATCCTCACAGGTAGTTCTTCATAGGTCAGATTCTCATGAATCTCCATCGGTTCAATAGTGAGTACATGAGAAGGATCTTTCACATACTTCCTCAACACAGAGACATGGAAAACATTGTGGATCTTATCATAAGCAGGAGGTAAGGCTAAGCGATATGCACAGTCTCCCACTTTATCTAAGATTTCAAATGGTCCAACATAGTGAGGACTCAACTTGCCTTTTCTTTAGATCTTGCAATAGAACGTATAGGCTTGATCTTCAGAAAAGCATAGTCTCCCACTAAGAAGCTTACATCAGACCTCTTTCTATCAACATACATCTTCTATCGGTCTTCAGCAACTTTCATCCGTTTCTTTATCAGATGTACCTTCTCAAGCATCATCTACATGTCATCGGTCTTCACTAGGGAACGTTCACCAATATCATCCCAATGCAAAGGTGAACGACAAGGTCTACCATAGAGAGCTTCAAAAGGTGGCATACCAATACTAGCTTGGTAGCTATTGTTGTAAGCAAACTCTGCTAACGGTAGATACCGATCCCAGGCACCACCCCAATCCATCACATAAGCACGTAGCAAGTCTTCCATAATCTAAACTGTTCTCTCAGACTGACCATCGGTTTGTGGGTGGTAAGCAGTACTGAAATGTAGATCAATAGCCATCTCTTCTTGAATCTAACCCCATAAGCGAGAAGTGAATTTCGGGTCTCGGTCAAAAACTATCACAGCAAGAACACCATGCAGGCGAACTATCCACTCCACATATACCTGAGCCATCTCAGCAACTTTATATGTGGTCTTGAAAGGCAAGAAATGAGCAGATTTTGTAAGCCGATCAATCACCACCCAAACAGCATCATAACCTTTCTTGGACTTAGGGAAACTAGTAACAAAGTCCATTATGATCTTCTCCCACTTCCATTCTAGAATCTCGAGAGGATGAAGAAGACCATCGGGTCGTTGATGTTCAATCTTGACTTGCTGACATGTCAAGCACTTCACCACGAACAGAGCTATGTCATTCTTCATGTTCTTCCACCAGAAGCTTTGTTGTAAGTCCTTGTACATCTTGGTTGTGCCAGGATGAATAGTGTACTTGGACCCATGAGCTTCACTCAGAACCTTCTGTCTCAGATCACCAACATTGAGAATCCACAACCTTTGTCTGAAGCAGACAACACCATCCACTCCGACAGAGAAGTCAGATTCAGTTTCTCAGATAAAGATTTCATTTCTTCAAGCTCAGAACTCTCTAACTGTGCTGCCATGACTTCTGAGATCCAGGTTGGTGTAACAGTCAAACTGGCCATATGAACACACAACTTGTCTTCATCCACTGAATCAACATGTTGAGGTCTCCAACTAGCCACATGTTCAAGGTTTTCCCACACTGAACATCTCAAAGCAGCACAAACAGCATCCTTCTTGCAACTTAGAGCATCAGCTACGACATTAGCTTTACCAGGATGATAGGTGATGGTAAAGTCATAATCCTTAAGATATTCCATCCACCTATGTTGTCGCAAGTTCAGATCCTTCTGAGTCAACAAATATCTCAGACTCTTGTGATCATAAAAGACTTCAAACTTTTCGCCATAGAGATAGTGTCACCAGATCTTCAAAGCATGAACTATGGCAGCAAGCTCCAAATCATGTGTAGGCCAATTAGCTTCATTAGGTTTTAACTGTCGAGAAGCATAGGCAACTACCTTTTTGTCTTGCATCAAAACACACCCTAAGCCTTGTCGGGATGCGTCGGTGTAGATGACATAGGGTATGCCCTCAATAGGCAAAGCAAGCACGGGAGAAGAAGTCAGGCTCATCTTCAACTTCTGAAAACTGTCCTCACATTCAGGGGTCCATGAGAACTTGACCTCCTTCTGAGTCAGCTTGGTCAAAGGTAAGGCCAACTCAGAGAAGCCTTTCATAAACTTTCGATAGTAACCAGCTAGACCAAGGAAACTACGGATTTCATATGGGTTTTTCGGAGCATTCCACTTTGTCACAGCTTCTACCTTCATAGGATCAAAAGCTATATGACCGGCAGAAATCACGTGACCGAGAAACATAACTTCCTTTATCCAGAACTCACACTTTGAGAATTTTGCATAGAGTTGGTTTTCTCGTAATGTGTTGAGTACAATCCGCATATGCTCGCGATGTTGCTCTAATGTCTCGGAATAAACTAAAATTTCATCGATAAACACCACTACAAACTTGTCAAGATATGGGTGGAATACTTTATTCATCAGGTCCATGAACGCAGCAGGGGCATTTGTCAAACCAAAAGGCATGACCATGAATTCATAATGCCCATGATGAGTTCTGAACGTTGTCTTCGGGACATCATCATCCTTCACACGCATCTAGTAGTAACCACTTCATAGATCCATCTTGGAGAACACGCTGGCTGACTTCAGGTGATCGAATAGGTCATCGATGTGCGGAAACAGATAACGGTTCTTCACTGTCACCTGGTTAAGCATGCGGTAGTCCATACACATCCGCAAAGATCCATCCTTCTTCTTCATGAACAGGACAGGGGCTCCCCAAGGGGAAACACTAGGGTGAATGAAGCCCATGTCGAGAAGCTCTTCAAGCTGCTTCTTCAACTTATCCAGCTCGGCAGGGGCCAAGCGGTAGGGTGGCTTCGATATCGGTGAAGTTCCAGGTATAAGCTCGATGGAGAATTCCACCTCGTGAGTTGGCGGCAACCTGGGAAACTCCTTGGGAAAGACATCCGGGAAGTCCTTCACCACATCAACGTGATCTAGAGCAGGAGGTGTAACATTAAGAACTATGGAGGCAAGGAAAGCTCTACACCCTTACGAGACAAGCTTTTCAGCTTTGATGGCAGAGATGAAAAATTGTCGCACTTCTCGCTTCTTGCCCTTGACACACATTTTTCCTTCATCAGGATGAACCAGTCTAACCTTAGATTCCTCACAGTACAAAACTGCTTTATACTTCTTTAACCAATCCATCCCCAAGATGATGTCAAAGACGGTCATATCAAGCAAGACAAAATTTGTGGAAAACAATATTTCAGATATACAGAGATCCATGGTAGGAGTTTGGAGGTACGAGGAGCAGATTTTACCACTAGGGGTTTTTACATCTAATACATGATCCATAAACTTAGATTCTATCTCTAGCATAGAGGCAAACTGACAAGATATGAAGGTATCGGAGGAGCCAGAATCAAACAGTGATTTTAAAGGATGCATATTAAGGTGTAGGGTACCTTCAATCACTTCATTGCCCTCACCATCTTCATCAGCATTGAGAGAGAACACTCTCCCATTCCACCTCTCAACTGGCGTACGTCTCAAGTTCTGGTTGTTGTTGTTGTTGTTGTTGTTGTTCTGTGGCGGCAGATGCTATCTCGGCTGTTGCGGCTGCTGGGCATTATTCTACCCTTGCTGGAAACGAGGGCAGTTGGGTCAGATGTGCCCGACCTGGCTACACTCATGGCAGGTCGGAGGAGGATAGTTGCCATTACGAGTAGGTGCATTGTTGGCGGGGCATCTGCCAGGAGGATGGTGGCGTTTGCACCTGTTGCAGCGATCACATCTGAGGTTCTCATGCTGGTTCTGATTCTTCCTTTTGTTGTTGTAGCCATTAGAAGCTTGAAACGCTGGATATGACTTGATGGAGAGAGCCTTGTCCACCATTTGCTGAAAAGTAAATGGCATCTGTGAAACGAGGCTCCGGCCCACATGATAGTTCAGACCTTCAAAGAACATGGTTGCTCTTCTGTCAGCTCTAAGGTTGGCGGTGTAACGTTCTAGCAGTAGAAATTTCTGAACGTAGTCGGCCACGCACATGCTTCCTTGCTTGAGACTGTAAAACTCAACCTCCTTCTTCCTTAGGAAAGTAGGGCAGATATACTTCTCCCTGAACAGCTTCAGAAACTGGGCCCACTCCATAGAAGAGGTGTCCCGAGTTTGGACAACACCGTTCCACCAAACGCGCTCTGGTCCATCCAGTACGTATGTCACGAACCGAACCTTCTGGTGAGGAGGGCACGCCATACCCTCGAAGGTCCGATCCAGGGCCAACACCCAGTCGTCGGCTTTGTCCACCATGTTAGGCTCACTTTCACCCTTGAAGTAGGGTGGTTGCATCTTGATGAAGTCAGTGAGGGTGAACTCCCTTGGCTTGTTGGCAGTAGCAGCAATGGTGTTGAGTTGTCCCATCATGGTGGAGGACAGCAACTGATGTAGCATCACCAGTTCTTACTCAGGCGTGAAGGCGGGAGTACCCGTAGCAGTCTGGTTGGCCGCAGAAGTCGCAGGAGTGTTGGGGTCGTTAGGGGTCGACTCCTGGTTCACGTTGTCGAGCAAGTCACCTCTCCTAAAAATTAGGGTTATCATATTAGGTTCTAAAGAGTAAAGAATCATAGATGAGAAGAGAATAGAAATAGAGATGAGAAAAGGATAACTAGAATGCTATTGCCTAAAAGCATACTATTTCGGGCAATTCATATTAGCACAGGCCAGGCTGGATCATATGGGCACGAGAGTCCTCGTATACCAAGCTAGTGGTGCGGAGGAAAATTTTGCCAGTCCCCGAAACCCTGATCCTTTCTAGACACCCTTGCTTTAACTTCATGCCCTAATAGTTGCCTAAAGGCTCGGATACATGTTGTAAAGAGGCGAGATCATCTCTTTACTAAAATTTAAAGGAAATACAAACATCCACAATTTTAACCAAATTTAGAGACCTTGAGGGTGATTGCATGATATTCCAAATAAATAATCATGATTCCAGATACATAGTAAAATGTCAATAGCAGCGGAAATAAAGAAATAATAAGCCTTCACATGGCTTTTATTGTTTATTACAAGAATGATCTCTAAAAGAAAAGATAAGATAAGCAGGATCTAGCTATAGAAACCTAGTCGTCCTTTTCCAAATGCTAAAGATCAACTCCTGAAGAAAGCCTCCTTCAAGCCTGTCCTTCTCCTTACACAACACCGGCACCTGGGTGGTTGGGAAGACACCCAGCAAGAGGAAAAGAGAGAAAAGTATGTGTTACAAGATTATTCTAAAAGTGTCAAGAAAGTTGTAACAAGTAAAATAGGCTAGAGATTTACTAAAAAGTGAGACATCAAGAGTATGAGGCTTTAATTAAGGAAAACTTGCCAATAACAAAAGTAATTAAGGGTTCTGCATGTAAATTAATATGTCTACCTAACTAAGTAGGGTTGAGGCACCTACCGGACCTCTAACCTTAGGTGAGGAGAGAATAAGACATTCCCAGTCACCTAAAATATATTATGGGGATAATTATAAACATTCCCCTAGGGCAATTATATACATGCCCTATGTGGGTGGTTGTACATAAGTACCACTTCTTTACAATTAAATAGAACATTTAATTAAATGCTAGCAAAGAGTTATGGCAAGATTAATTAAAAGATTTAAATAACATGGCAGTGGGGTATGAAAAACCCAAACAAGATAATTCTACAACTAATTTTGAGGCAATAAACAATTTAGGTTTCAAGAATCAAGAATTAGTTCAGATTAAGCATCATTTAAGGAATATGGGTATTGGTATAAAAATTTCCCAACTGAAGGGGGCAGATGCACATACCTTAGCCTCAAGTTTTCTAGAACCCTCTTTCCAACCCTTCACACAAAATCAGAACCCACTCTCCCTAACATCATCATTAGATCTATGAATTAGAATTAGGTATACTCATTAAAGGTTGAAAACCCTAATATTACTAATTTTTTGTGCAAACCATAAAATTAGACTCTGAAAACATCACCATCATCTTAGTTAGGGTTTTTTGATCAAAATAACATATAATATTGTATATTTTGAAGATATAGACTTTTAGGGTTAATTGTTGTGATTTTTAGTTAATTAAATCGACTATAAAATATGTATTCACAAACATCAAAATCAAAACTCAAAAACATTTTTAATGATTAGATCTCGTCTTCCTAATTTCAAAACACTATTTGTTTTTAATTTTTGACAATTGAAATAATTTATAGAAATTATTTTGTTTTGACCAATCAGAGAGTGCCACGTAGGCACAACGTGAGAGAGAGAGCTAGCGTGAGAGACCGAGTTGGCAGATGGGGGGCGCATCTCTGTGGTTGGGACCCACAGCTGCTGTTGCGTGGGCCGCAGTCAGCACTGGTCAAAGGTGGGCAAGGGGCAAAAGGACAAGAATGTCCCTGGCGCGGATCTGAGAAGGAAAAGGAACCGCAGGAGGGCAAAAAGGTAATTTGCATGGGGTTCTCTCCCTCTCGCAACCCGCGCGCCATGGCTCTAGCAGCAAGCTACTGCTAAGGTGTGATTTCGGGTGATTTTGATACATTGCACGAAACTTAACATAAAGATATGCGATGGAAAGCCAAAGAAACAACGAATTCAACCATACCTCGAATTTGAAAGGAGGATAAAAGAGCAGAGCATGAGAGGTGCCGCAAGAACAAGGGAAAACGGAGGCTAAGTGGTGGTCAAGACGTCCATGAAAACTGAAATTGAAGGCACATGCGAGTTGCTAAGGTGATGGTGGTCCTAGGGGCATAGATATATATAGGCAAGGGACCCTGAGTTAGGGTTGGACTAGGTGGAGGTAGAGGGTGGCGGCGCCCATGTTGGTCATTTCACAAATCTTCACCAAAACCCAAAATCTTTGGGATAAAATGGAGTGGAATCCAATGAAGAATCCAAGGAACTAAAAATTAGCAAAAACCATCGAGTATATCTCCGGATATATTGATTTGAAAATTAGAGAAGCAATGAGCCTGTTGCCTTTTACGTTTAGAGGAAGAAGATGACCGTAGGTCGTCAGATCAGTGAACCCGGGTCTATGAAGGATCATGGGCCGTCCGATCTCACGGATGGGATAAAGAGATATTTTCTTGTTGTATTAAAATTTGACCAAAGTGTCATTTAAAGTCTAAATGTTTTTCTCTCTCCTCGTTTGGAGGCCCAAACGACATCCAAAAATTACCAAATTTTATATTATGACTACTTTTGATGCGTAGAATCCAAATATGGAGTTATTGTTGCCTTTTGAGAAAGTTTAATAGGTAAAATAATTAATATGTCATTTTCTCTTTCCTCCTTAAAAAGGGGTGATAACATTATCTAAAATTTGTGTAACTTCACCCATAAGTCTCCCTAAGGGATTAGAACACAATTTTGTAATTATCTTTACAAGTTGAAAATATTTATTTATTTATTAAATAAATAGAAGATTCTACACACTTTCTCTCTCCTATTTTATTCATTATTCAAACATTATCCAAATTAGTTGCAAATTTGCCCAAAGGCTTATTTTTATGTTTAGAATATGAATTTGGAGTTATTTTCCTGATTTGAGAACATTAAGTGTTTTATTTCTCTTTATTGGCCTATTTCCTATTTTCGTTTGATAATGACATTAATATTTACATTTATGTTCCACTTTAAATGATACTTGGCCCTTTAGTTACTTTTTGGTCAAGAAAACGAATTTGAGTGTCAAATTATCCTGATGGGTTTCAAATTATAATTTTGGTGCAAAATCTTCCTCTTGTAACCATTAAATCCCATATCACTTCTAATTATTGCATTTATCTTTTCCTTTATATAAAATTCGGATTTTCTCTTATTTCTCTTATTCTAGGAAGTGCTAGAAAGTTATAAGATGAAATATCTTATTCTTTTTATTGCTTAATGTACAATTTGCACTTTAGACCCATTATCTAAAATCTAACTGAGGTATTTGTGCATGAAACCCTATATTAAGAATATATGGGAAACATTTATCCAATCACCACCATAATTCCACTAAATCAAATCCAAAGACATTTGGGATGAAAAATGAAGGAAAATATTATGGGAAAAGAGTACAAAGAGATACATAATGGGTTTCAGTATGTTACACCATCCCTACATATCCGCCTATTCATCTCTTCATCATGAGTATCTACTAAACCTCCAACCCTCCTGACATCCAACATACATGTTGGTGCCTCGATTTCTATTTTCAACATGCAGACAACTGCTACAACATATCTATACAAGATTTGTAGAAAAAACCGTCTGACCTACAACTAACTCTACAAACCTTCAATACCAGCCATCACCTCCGCCCACCTGACCGACCTACACATCAATGACAAGTAGAAATACCACCACATCTGTAGGTCATCACATCGCTAGCCCCTATCAAAATTGTTGGTAAGGTATGCCCGTAGAGAAAATCATGTGATGATTGACATGGCATAGACCATAAAGGATTGGATTAATACATATAAAGTCGAGCTTCCAATTCATTCTATTTCACTCGGTTATGAGATAATGAGGAAATATTACGAATGTCTAAAGAATGAAAATACTCATTGATGTATGTCTTCAAGTATGTGACTTGGAGGATGAGATTATATAGATGTTAAGAGCTTGTACATTATTATTATGTCCTTAGTCAGTTGTTACTGTGGCAGATAGATAGACACCAATAACACTAATGACTAGAGTGTGGGTTGGTTGATGACATAATCTCATTAGTCATGATATGGCAATATCATACCAAGAACACAGATACATGTTAGGGAATAGTGTATCAGACAGGCCACCTGGAGAGTGACACATGAAAAACATCATTGGTGGTCATAGTCATCTCTCATAGTGAAGGTGGTGATTGTGATTCTTATACCTAAAATCACTACACTCAGCACATGTCATTGGGTAAGCTTTGACATCATCAAATGAGTCATGAAACATGGGTTGTTATAAAGGTGATGATTGGGTGACTTTGACACATGGGGATAGACTATGAGTGATAGATATGGGATTTGCCCCACCTACTGGAGTATGATATCTTGGACACTTGATAAGTGATACTGAGAAATGCATGTGCATGCACATGTGAATCAATATATGATATTGAGGTCACATTATCTCAGATAATCTGCTCTTGGTTCAGGAAATATGGATTGAACATTTAGATGATGACTGTCGATGCCTCAAGTTCATCCTAGATATCAGAGATAAGGGAATTACACAATCACCACAACACCTTACACAAATTGTAGGTTGAATTTGTTCTCCAAGTTTCCATTCACTTGTGTAGCACTGATGT
Source organism: Alisma plantago-aquatica (assembly GCA_963693085.1). Classification (NCBI taxonomy): domain Eukaryota; kingdom Viridiplantae; phylum Streptophyta; class Magnoliopsida; order Alismatales; family Alismataceae; genus Alisma; species Alisma plantago-aquatica. The sequence continues at coordinate 1,060,082,688 of OY856413.1, forward strand.
GTGACTAGGCACTGCTCTTTGCTTATCATGTCATAAGCTAGTTATGGACATTCACTACCAATGTGATATGGAACCTATACGGTCACACACATAGGAACTCATCTAGAAGAGGAGTTTAATCTTGAATGATGATTGGACTGATTACTAAAGTGTTTAGGCATTCAATTCACACAACAGATTGATAGATTAGCTGACTCAACTGACAAATGACCATCTCAAGTGTTGATAGAGCTGTTTCGGCATCCGGACGGTTGTTTGGGTTGTTACGCTAATCAAAGTTTAAATTGGCTAACTTCTATCCTAATTGAGCAGTGAACCAACTGGTATAATATGTTGAAGTGATCAGCTCAACTCAGGCTCACCAGATGACTTTCTAGGTGAGTGAGATGGGCATCTTGCATGGGGGAGATGGCTCAGTTGAAGCTAGATGAAGATTATATATGTTTCACAAACTTGTTCGATTTCACAATACTTGTGGTGCAAGGAATTAATATGTGATATTAATTAGAATTGAATTGCCAAATTTGTGTGTGGTTGAGAAACTATGAGACGACCATCTCGCAGTGTGAGATGACTGTCTCGTGTACCAGATGACTGTTTGGGTGTTCCAGACGACCGTTTGAAGTGCCTCAAGTTGTGAAAATTCAATATATTCTAGTCACTTCCACTTCCGCACAACCCCGTAAAGATTGGGAACCCTGACCCTAACCCTGCCTATGAATAGAGGGGTATTGCGGGCTCCCCAATACACAATACAGACAACTGAGAATCAGTTCTTTTGATAATTGTTGTCCTCTCTGATTGTGGTAACTGAGAGAGCCCAAGTAAGTCCTATATGAATAGGGAGGGATAGCTACGGGAGAGAACAACTGAGAATCGTTGTTGTGGGAGAGTAAGTTGGTGACTAGTACACCAATGGGAGGGACAACTCCTTCCTATCCGTTCTAGTTGAATGATAGGAGTTTTAGTTGGACTGTGTGGAATACTCTAGAGGTAGGAATTCTTTTGGTTGTTGCTCAGAGAGCAAAGTCAGCATGTAGTCTTTGGCAAGACCACAGGAGTCGTTGTAGAAGTTGTTCAGTTCATTGTTCGTGGTGAAGACAAGGATTTGCACAGCCACCATCCAAGAGAAACTTGTTGACCGTTGCATTGAAGCTAGTTGTTGTCGCTGGACTTGCTCCAGGACCAGGTATAACTAGCTAAATCATCCTTCCTATTTTCTAGTAGTTTCACGTGATCTTGCTGTTATGGGAATACGGATAGATAAAATTTTATTTCTGTTCCCATACTCTGTGTCTGTATTTCCCTACAGTGGTATCAGAGCCACGTCAATTTATTATGATTTAGGATAATTGATATGATCACATTTTGGGTTTAATCATTTATTTATTGTATACAACGTGAATATTTAATTTGTCTCATATGAGTATCTGATCAAATACCATATAATCCCAAACTTATATATATATATATATAGAGAGAGAGAGAGATAGGAAGAGAGAGTTAGTCTAGAATACACTCGAGTGTACATATCACATGAATACACTCAAGTGTGTTTGCATATCAAGACTATTTTTTGCAAAATATAAACCATTGATCTTCCCCGTCATACTATAACTAGACTACATATAAGTTTTGAGCCCATTTGGATGAGTGTAAGTCACTCATCTAAGGGCAACAAAATTGACCTAAAAATGCATAATTTTTGCGGTCTTTATAACATGACCTAAAAATGTCCAAATGTTCTCAAATTTTGTGCATGAGCTATTCACAAGATGTTTAAGAAGGTCAATGGATTAGATTTTTTTATGTACTAAAATATTACTAAAGAACCAAAAAAAGGCATATAGGGAGAGAACACCCATATACTATACAACTAGAGAGTCAAGCCCCACATTAAGAGAATATCCGGCTTGATTCCCCTACAGCTCTCAGTCTTGGCTTTGAGAATCCAAGCCATTCTATTTACAATGGTTTCAAAAAACCTAAGGGAATCAGTATCCCTCTGACCATGCAACCTGGAATTTCTCTCCTTCCAGACATGGAAGATGATATTAGAAAACATGAGTCCACAGAAATTTCTAAGAGTGTTATCCTGCTTGGTATGATCCAAAATCCACACAATAACATCTTGGATAGACTGTGGAGGCAAACTGCCAAAACCACACTTCAGGGAAGCCCTAGACTAGGTATACATGGTGTAGGAACACTCAAAAAAGAGATGGATATGACTCTCCATAGCACTATGGCATAGGGGGTAGCAGGTAGCAGCAGCCAAGCCCCATTTCAGCAATCTATCAACAATGGGGAGTTTATTCAAGATTGCACGGTACGTACAGTAACTCCATTTGGGCTGGTGAAATTTACCCCAATGGATAGTGTACCAAGGTACCTACGGCAAGTAGGATTGTTTGTACTAAGTCTGGGAACTGGGAGTCATCAGCGTCCAAAGCTCGCCAACACAGACGTAATCAAGTTTGGTAGAAGGCCAGACTCTGATCATGGCTCTAGAACATATGGATAGTTTTGTCTTTTTTGGATTGAGAGTCAGGTAGTCCTCCCCATATATGGAGTTCATACATGCTATCCACGGAGAGAGAGGAGAGTGGAGGAAATGATCTACCCTCTTGGCAGCAACAAAGATAGCAATATCATCTAGATTCCTCCAGCTAAGACCACCTAGATGAAGCGGTTTAGCAAGTTTATCCCACACGATGGCATAGCCCTTACCTCCCCAAAGAAATCCTGACATAATGGAATTGCATTTACCCACAATGAAGTTAGGTAATTCTTCTTGGCGACACCAGAAGAAAAACTTAGCAGTAAGAATAGATTTGATGAGAATAGTCCTCCCTTCCATGGAAATTGAGAGTCCAACCCATCTGTCCACAGTAGCACGCAGACTGTCAATGCAGTCGATGTAGTTAGCCCATTTCCCCTTTCCACCTGAGATGGGTATGCCAAGGTACTTGGTAGGGAAAGAACCCTCCTGAAGCCTGACAGCCTCCTTGAGTCTACCTCTTCTCATATCACAAGATCTAGATAAAAACACTCTGGATTTAATTTCGCTAATGTAAAGGCCTGAAATATCTCCAAACTGTTGAAGAAGATTCTTGACTCCTCTCATATGCTTCACATGACCGGCGACGAAGAGCAAGATATCATCAGAAAAAATCATGTGGGACCTCACTCTGACTCCCTAAACCTTGAACGATTTGATAAGGTTTAGCAACTCACACTTATGAGCAAGAGTGGTAAACCCTTCCATGGCAATAGCAAACAACAACGGAAAAAGTGGATCACCTTGACGGAGTCCGTTGGAAGAAGAGAACAACCCATGGGAAAAAAATATTGCATCATGAAAAACTACTCGAGTGTATTCTTCTCCAAATACACTCGAGTGTATTCTAGCCTGACTCTTTCTCTCTCTCTCTCTCTCTCTCTCTCTCTCTATATATATATATATATATATATATATATATATATATATATATATATATATATGCAATATACATGCATTTCCCTAAAAGCAGGTTTGATGGTGGATGTGTAGCGTGGTGATGGCCTAAACCCTATATATTTGTGTGGTTGAATGGTTTTGTTTCACTTGTTTATCTCAGTCTATTTACCAAGTTTGTACCTCTCTTGCCAAGGTAAATTTAATTCTTTCCTACTTTTGCTCCCCTCAAATATAACTTGAGGTTTCTCATTATAATGTAATTTTAATAGCAATTAGATAGTTTCTTTTATTACAACGACAAGGAAGATAATGATTTTCGGATGAGATGACCAGTTTGTGAGACGAGCTGACCATCTGGAGGACCATGGAGGATAGAAGGACGGAGCCAGATGACCACCCGGTGGACCCAAATGACAATTGGAAGGATTCCAACCATCAGCTGGATAGGAGTCTAGACAACCATATATAATGACCAACCAACTGACTGAGAGGCAAGACAACCGGTTCAAGGGTTGAACCGATCTACCTAGATTGGTAAGCACAAGTCTACACCAAAAATAAGTTCATACATGTGATGTGATGATTGACCTAGGTGGTACTAATTCCTTGTGGCACCAAGGAATTATAAATAGACATGGTCATAACCATCGCTTTTCATTTTATATTGAATATTTATGTTGTTGGATATAGCATGAATATGATACATACTACATATGTGGTGATTGGATATATATATATATATATATATATATATATATATACACACACATATATACATATATATGACATATATAAATCCCTCAATCAAACATATTAAATCTAAGATGGTTTCCAATAGCAATGCACATGAAAAGCTTGTTCGACTAAGCTTGGGTTACTCCTCCGCGTGGTGCACCGTCTACCTGGTGGAAGTATGATGGTAATAATGCAGGTTCTGCCTCCGTATGGTGTATTAGTATCATATTGGCTATTGGGTCAGGCTTAATTGGTGATTATCAGAGCGTATGGGCCCAGAAGTATGCAGATGATTATAGAAAGGAGTTGTGCATATCGTCTATTAAGAATTGCATATGATGCAATTGGCAAAATTTGCCTACCTTGGTAATTATCTCAGTTTTGCGGCGTTGGTCAGGCATAGTTGATTTATCTAGGATCTTGATCATTATAAAATTCTTCGTTGTAGTTTTTCTAATTGATACTTGAGAGTTATCAATTTGAACAAAATAATGTGAAAGATAATGATTTAAAGACCTAATTATTATTAACGATAACGAATTAAAGACCTAATTATTATCAACCAAATTTAATCAAATCAAATCAAATAAAAAATGAGTTTTTGATAAATGTGAAAATTCATTTTGTAGAATCAAATGGCAATGAATAATAAACACTTTTCTCTGCGATCGGTCCTTGAGTAGGAAAAATTAACTGGGAACAACTTCCATGGCTTGTTCAGGATATTGAGAATCATTCTCACACAGGAGCACAAGCTCTATGTCCTGGAAACACCAGAACCTGAGGAACCACCTCAAAATGCACCAAGGGCTGACAAGGATGCTTAAAAGAAGCATACTGAAGATGCCATGGATGTCAAATGTCTGATGCTATGCTCCATGAACTATAAGCTGTAGAGGCACCATGAGAATATGGGTGTGATTGAGATGGTCACACATCTCAAGTTGAGTGCCTTCAGAGAACGAACTATGATAGTGTATCATGATGATGTGTCAAAATACAGAAATTATATCATGATGAGTCATGAAATAATTATCAATTAATCTAATCTTCTTATCCTGATAAATATATACCTATCACTAAATAATGTACCATCTGAATGGTTTATAAGACTTCATATATGATATGAATTGGGAATGTCCCAATATGTCTAAAAGGATTGAAACCTACATTCAGAAAGTGGTTTCCTTTAAAGGTTTATCCAAAAACCATAATTGTTGATCTTACTATTAATCCAAATTCAATAACAAAAGGTGTTTTGTTAATAGGATAATTGAGTTCCTAAAGAATCAGTGAGAGTAAAAGTAAAACTTAAAATGGTCGAGGTCAACAAAAGGGTACAATGAGAACCATGAGAATCACAAGTTGTTGTGGGGTCTCAGGTTCATCATGTAACATAGAATAAAATAGCTCTAGTAGAACACATTTGAGATTGGAGGATTGTGAGTTTACCATATCAGATGGGTTGGTCATAATAGGATGAGCCAACTAGTCAACTACAAACTAATTTTGAGTAATATAGAAACCATGTAAGATAACAAGGTAGGACCTTGATAGCACCACCTAAAGGGGTAATACCTAAATGGTGCAATAGGTTCTTGTGGCAAAGACATACATGGATAACATAAAAGGACAAATTGGTTGAAACAAAATTCAAATTAGTTCAAACTGCTGAATATGATAGAAATTCCTTTACCAACTCTCAAGCTTGTTGTTGTAGTTAAAATAGACTAAGAGATTTGGCATATGAAGATAGAAATTGGATTCCTTAAAATGGATACATCAAAGAATGTGTACGTGACACAACCTAAAGGGTTTTATAACTTCAAGAATGCAAATAAAGTCAATAAACTACAAATTTCAATCTGGGATTGAAACAAGCATCTCAAAAATGGGATCTTTTAATTTGACAAGATAGTCAAAGAGTTTGACTTGAGTCAAGATAAAAGATGAAATCTGATTACAAAATATTTATTGGGAGTATATATGAATATTTCACATATGATGAGGAATAAACTCTCAAAATTATGAATATTGAGATCTGGAATGGAAAACCCCTTCATCCTCAAGGGATTAAGTGAAACATCTTATAAGATAAGGATCAAGATCTGTGGAGATAGTTCTTGAATGTTTTACAATGGAAGTTTGAGTACAATAGAAAAATGTTGAAAGAGTTCAACAAGGATGGTTTCAATGAGAGAGAATATGGATTAGTCTCTCTTGAACCATATGCTCCAATTATTGTGAAGAATAGAAATGTCATGAATTAGATGCCATTTGATGGATCTATCATGAATACTATAAGTTTACTTACTCCATATAATCTTGTATGTACTAGACATGACAAGATGATGGTAAATTTCAATAAGGGTTATTGGAATGTCATTGAAGACATCCATGAGTACTTGTGAAGTACTTAAGGATAGATTGACAGTCAATAAGGATAGCAATAAAAGGATGAGTTGGATATAAAGGGTTACATCAATGAAAGCTTCTATATTGATAAATAGATCACAAATTAAAATAAGTTTTAAAAGGAGAAATGTTGTTAGTTTGAAGGGTTCCTAACTAATAGTCGTTATTTCTATTTTGCAATAAAAGCCAAGTATATTTATGTTATGAACATAGAGTGATACTATATGGATTTAGAAGTTCATATGATGAATTTATAGATGTCCTAGCCATGGATGACTGAGTAGCAATATTCTGACAACAATGGAGCTACTTGTTAGGCAAGGAATATCAGATACCATTTTACGATGGTTTCAACTCAGAGAAAAGAGAAAAGAAACATGCAATATATCGACTAAATAGCAAAGTGTTTTTATCCCACTGGATATAGCACTTGTGTAGCAGGAAGCATGGTGGGCATGTTTGGATCACTAAGAATGAGATTCGTGGGTGATTGGCTCTAAGTGTAAGTGGGAGTCTGTTGGTAAGGTATGCCCATATAGAAAATCATGTGATGATTGACATGGCATAGACCATAAAGGATTTGATTAATACATATAAAGGCAAGATTCCAATTCATATTGTTTCACTCAGTTATGAGATAATGAGGAAATATTATTAATTTCTAAAGAATGACAATACTCAATGATGTATGTCTGACATGGTTCTTACTGCACTAACAAATCCACCTAGAGCTGAAATCCCTAAGTTTTTACCAAAACCTTATGCAATAATACCACCCGCAAGCAGACAGGTCTTATTGCAGTATAGTTAAGGATCGAATCCCAAGGGACAACATTTTTAAGAATCTTACTAGTCGAATCTAGATCAATTAAGACTAATATTTAGAACATGACCTGATTTGGGTTTCGTTAATCTAATTGCAAGGAAATTAAAAGAGTGGTATTGAAACTGAGTTTAGATTAATGATGGGAATTACTGAGGTGGAACTGGGTTTCACCACCTATAACATCCTCAATTTCATAACTAATGTACATCTTTAATGTGGAGTTTTCTAGTAAGTGTGTGTCAAGGGACCTAATGAACCTAATCATAGCTAGGTATGTAATTAAGTTCACAAAATTTGTAATACAAGTAATTTGGTAAACGAGTACACTCATGATGGCTTAAATGTATATGATTGTAGTCAGTTGTATATGAATATAAATGAATTATTCCTATGAACAATATTGTGATGAAGATATAATATGATGAGTCCAATTCATGGCTTGAGCGTTAGACCTAGCTTAGGTCTTCATGTTATGTAATTAAAGAAAAATTGATCACATGTGTCATACATGAGCTTCAATTGAAAAGTTATATTGATTGAAGACTTATTTTCATGATTTGGAATACAATTAAGCTCATGGACCCTTTGAAATACTAAGGGATGGGCCATGTGCCCTAGAGCCCAAATTCTAGCCCTATTGGACCAATTAAGTTTTACACATAGGTCCTTGGAGTACAGATTGAGAATTAAGTATTTCGTTGTCATATTGATTGCTCAAAATATTTTTAGTAGAATAATAATTAGAATATAAGATGGTGGGAGAAATTTTAGATAATTTTGATGTATATGGTGACCTAGGTAATTGAATTAATAATTATAATGTTTTTATTTAAAAGACAAGTTTGAAGCATTTATCCAGTAAGTTTTGACTTGATATCTTTTTCATATATAAGTGATAAACATGGAGTGTTTCTCCCAAAATTTGGGATCAAATAGAGCTCAGATGTGGAGTTTATAAATATTTATCTAATCTGGACTTTTATCAGAAAGAAGAAGAAGAAAAAAAGGGTGACTCCCGTCCGTATCGGACTAGAGAGTCGTGCCTAAGGAAACAGGGGCTGAACAGAGCCCCAACAAAACGGGTTTTTGATGTGAAATGAGAGTGAGAGGAAGCGAGAGCATGGAGAGAAACCATGGCGGCAGAAGTAGCGCAGAGACTAACGATTTCTGATCTGGGTCTTCTCGTGCTCGTCGACAGCTCCGCCCAATCCAAGGGAGGGTCGGGTGGAGGTAGTGGATGCCCGGCCCCAAGCTACGATGACCTGAGCATCGCGATCAAGGTTTGCCTAAGGCAAATGTGCAGTGGCGGCGGCCTAAGCATGTAGAACAGGGAACTCTCACTCGATCAGCTTCACGGGTGAACAAGGAGGTGGATCCTTGGGTGGATCTGTGACTAGAAGAGTAACAGAAGAAAAGGGGTGCTGCTATCTATGCCCTTTGGATTCTAAATCGACGACTGACATTGATCCAAACATAGGTAACTTTTAAATTCATATCTTGAGATGTAGATCTCATTTTGGGACAAACAAGATACCTACAAAAAACTCATGATGAGTACTATCATATAAAAGTACTTCTAGATTATGATTTTGATATTTGATATTTATTAAAAATAGTGGATTCAAAACTATATGATTTTGATGTTTGGTCAATTAAAAATAGTAAACGCCTTTAGAAATTCATACAAATTGTATTGAATGTCTATTTTGATATTTTAACATTACTTCAGAGCCTGATCTTTCATAGATGAAGTTTTAATGAGATTTTTAATGTAAACCCTAATAAGGGTATTTTGGGCATTTCACCCATGATTTGATTTTTAAATGACATGCTATTTTAATACATGACCTTACTACATTGTATGATTACTTTTCTGAAAGTTTTGATGGAGTTTCATATATAATTGAATTTGTATTTAGTTTTTGGCCTAAGTGGCCATTATGAAAGATGATTCATGAGTATTTGTGAGGCAACATGTATTTGATGTGCCTATTTAGTATGGAAAATCATTACAATTATATTTTCATCTGGTTTTTATAAATGAGTCAGTAAGAGTAGTATATGTGAGTATGTATGGAGTTTACTCTTGGTCTATGAGGTATGTACTTATATATTGCTATATATGCTATTTTTGGTATAATGAATATATTAGTATGTGTATGCCATATAATGTGTGAATCAAGTTTAATTCAATGTTTAAACATGAAACATGCTTTAAATCAGAGTTAGTCTTAGTTAAATATGATTCCAATTTCAGTCTAGGAGATTAGGATGATGGGGTTTGAGATTTAGAAACGAAGAGAGGAGATTACACATGGACTTATACAATTTTGTTGATGACTAGGTATATATGTTGTGAATCAAGGAAACAAGGCTACATCAAGAACATAAAGGAAAGTTGTTCATTCCCATGAGTATTTATATCTATCAAACTTAGCATATTTTGTAAGACTTCATACTTTATGTGATACAATATTCTAGGATTTGTTGTTAAGATATAAAGTAAGATTTCATACATTCATGGGTGCATCCATGCATGTTCCTAATATCATGAGAAGAGATATATTATCAAGATTTATACGAATGATAGGGACTCATGAACCAGGTTCATGAGAAAACTAAAGGATCATGTTCCCATAAGAACTCTCAGTAATGATTCTTATTGATGAATAAGACTACAAGATAAGATATGCAACCAAGATTGATATTGTGGGATAAGAATTTAGTAATATTTCAAGTAGAAACATGCCATTAATATTTCATACATATGTAGATATCTACGACTAGAATGAGCAACATCTAGAAGTAAAATATAAAGTGACAGTTGAATGTATGTAGACATAATCTATTTTCAATAGAAGGGCTCGATTGGAGTGTATCATAATTTGAGTTTATAGTAATAGGTATAAGATTATGATGCTTCAAGTTATGATTAAGTTCAAAGTATGCTTTTATAGGATTCCTCTTGTAAGACCTAAGATTTTATATATAAGTTCGTATGAAGACATTAAGATTCAAGGCAAGGTCTATTATAATGAGTTCTTTTGGTAGAGATCGAATCATCCTATCAGATGGTATGTTATATATATAGTTGTGTGCTAAGAATTCAAGTAGGAACATGTTATCAAGATTTATATAGATGTAGGGATCTAATAACTAGGAAGTTAATTGGATTCCTTAGGATGATTAATATCTAAAAATCTAGTCACAATGTGAGGATATGAGTTTTGAACATATTAGGACATGGTCCAGTTTTCAAGATGAAGGTACTATTGGGACCAGAAAATAGTGTAACTTGAATTGAGGGTGATATTATAAGATTATGATATTTTATGATGAGATTCTATATGATCCATGTTTTAAGATTTTAAGATTTAAGCTCATATGATTGTATTAAGATTACACTCGATGATATTTTGCAGTGAATGAGTTAATTTGACAGAAATTACATTTCTTTTGATATTTGATACTTGAGAACTCTCATATACTTTGTATATCCATATTCAGATCAGATACTTTCTCATAAGGCATTAGACTTATTTATGATATAGTTGGTATAATGAAGTCATCTTACTAAATTAGAGTTTTAGAATAAAGTTTACCCAGATAATGAGATATATGTTCAAATCAAGTAATGGATTCAGTTTAGAACTTAAAGATAAGATATTTAAATTTAGACTTAGACTACTAACTGTGTGAGTAGCTAGATTTTGAATAAAGATATATGATAAGGGTTATAGACCCTATCTCAATTATGTTGTAATTTGAGATACATATCCAAATTCTATAATAGATTCAGTTTAGATTTTAAAGAGCAGAGATTCATATTCAGATTTTAGATTCAAAACTAAGTATGTGTTGAGTACTCAGTTTTAGATAAGTTCATATTTAGAGTTTAGTAAAGATATACTTAAGATAATTAATTGAAAACCTTCACATAATACATTATATAATAAGTCCTCATTCAGAGAGTCCCGGGACGATCCAGAGGCATCTGTTGACAATTCAGAGGAGTGTTTACTCCATTTCAGAGGGCACGTTGTGCCAACAGAGGGTGTGTTGCACCATAGAGGACACTTCGGTGTCAACGGAGGGTGCTTTGCACCGTAGAGGACACTTCAGTGTCAACAGAGGAGGACTTATTGTATAATGGTGGCCACAGTCAGATAAAAATCATAAGTAAAAGATACCTTAGATTAGAGATGCCCATAACCTCATCCATGAGTGTGATGAGAGGGAATCAGATAAGATAAGTATGACCCATGCACGGTGGTGCAAGTCTTGAGATCCATGCACTAGGGTGCATGTCTCTAGAGAGAGAAAAGGTAGAGAGATAAGAATTCAGATAAAGTAATAAGAGAGAATATGTTACAGACTTTACTCAGAGTTTGATGTGAGTTTCATATTTATAAAATCTAATTTCATTTCTTTAGCAATGTTTAATTTGGAATACTCATGCCACTTACTCTAACGACTATTTTTTCCAATGCATGGTTGGGGACGCGATGTCCGTAGATTTTTGGAGTGATTGAAGAACAAAGGGACCAGCAAAGGCCTAAGAGACATTCAAGCTTGCCTAGTGGGGTGCCATCTACCTAGATGATCCTGAGTATTGACATCTTTTTATTATGAACTTATGCATAAACATGATATAGTTTTATGTTGACAAAAAGCTATGTATGAATTAGTTTTATAGTTTTGCAAAGTGTTTGATTTACTTTTATTGCAATGGTTATTATGTTTGTGACACTCCTAGAAAAAAAATTGCTTCCGCTCATGTGATATAAAAAGTTGGGTGCTACAATATGGTATCAGAGCAGTTTGGTAAATGGCCACTAGGCAAACATGATTCTCGTAGTCACCCTAGGATGAAGATAAGAGATTAGGGTTTAGGGATAGATTCCAAAAAGGAATATCATAACCTAGAACGGTTAAGAGTCTTAACCTCAGAATATATAGATATCTTAGAGATAGAAGTCAACCTAGCCCAGAGCTAAAGTAGCAACCTAAACCTAGCTAATGAGATAGTTCGCCATCATCAATGGTTATGGCCAGCCAATTGAGAATGGAAGAAGGATGTCATGAGCATTAGGCTTTGATGCATATCTTATCTCTTACTAGTGCATGTGGTATGGGACAGATGTATTAGTAGGTTAGTGAGAGGTAGTATGTCAGGATCCCACATCTCTGGGTATGTGCCTGATCACCACATATCTAGGAATGTAGGAGTTACCTAAAGAACCTAAGATTTGATAATCATGTACACCTAATGTTAGAAAGTCATGACAATGTTGAGGTATATGTCCTAAGTATAAAGCCAAGTTTAGTTACATAAACTCTAAGTATGAGTTGAGCAATAGACCAACGTAATAGATAATGCTCGCATAAATATTTTATGAAAATACATATCTCTTTGCATACAAGAATTTAAACATAAGTGTACCTTAATATGTTAATTATCAATAAATGATGAGCTAAGCAGAACCCTAAGGTGGGTAGTAGCCTGGAGAAATTTTGAGGACGAAATTCATTTCAAGGTGGGTAGAATTGTAACATCCTCAATTTCATAACTAATGTACATCTTTAATGTGGAGTTTTCTAGTAAGTGTGTGTCAAGGGACCTAATGAACCTAACCATTGCTAGGTATGTAATTAAGTTCACAAAATTTGTAATACAAGTAATCTGGTAAACCATTACACTCATGATGGCTTAAATGTATATGATTGTAGTCAGTTGTATATGAATATAAATGAATTATTCCTATGAACAACATTGTGATGAAGATATAATATGACGAGTCCAGTTCATGGCTTGAGCCTTAGACCTAGCTTAGGTCTTCATGTTATGTAATTAAAGAAAATTTGATCACATGTGTCATACATGAGCTTCAATTGAAAATTTATATTGATTGAAGACTTATTTTCATGATTTGGAATACAATTAAGCTCATGGACCCTTTAAAATACTAAGGCATGGGCCATGTGCCCTAGAGCCCAAATTCCAGCCCTATTGGACCAATTAAGTTTTACACAAAGGTCCTTGGAGTACAAATTGAGAATTAATTATTGTGTGGTCATATTGAATGTTCAAAATATTTTTAGTAGAATAATAATTAGAATATAAGATGGTGGGAGAAATTTTAGATGATTTTTATGTATATGGTGACCTAGGTAATTAAATTAATAATTATAATGTTTTTATTTAAAAGACAAGTTTGAAGTGTTTATCCAGTAAGTTTTGACTTGATATCTTGTTCATACATAAGTGATAAACGTGGAGTGTTTCTCCCAAAATTTGGGACCAAACAGAGCTCAGATATGGAGTTTATAAATATTTATCTAATCTGGACTTTTATCAAAAAGAAGAAGAAAAAATAAAATAAAAAAGGGGTGACTCCCGTCTGTATCGGACTAGAGAGCTGCGCCCAAGGAAACAGGGCATGAACAGAGCCCCAACAAAAGGGGGAACCTTACCCATGATTCGGAGGGCTAGAGGCTATAAAACCTCTCGATCCTTATGCTTGGTGACGGTCGAACCCTATTCTAGGGTTTTTGATGTGAAACGAGAGCGAGAGGAAGCAAGAGCATGGAGAGAAACCATGGCGGCGGAAGTAGCGTAGAGGCTAACAATTTCTGATATGGGTCTTCTCGTGCTTATCGATGGCTCTGCCCAAGCCAAGGGAGGGTCAGGTGGAGGTAATGGATGCCCGGCCGCAAGCTACGATGACCTGAGCGTCGAGATCAAGGTCTTCCTAAGGCAAATGTGCAGTGGCGGCGGCCTACGCATGTAGAACAGGGAACTCTCACTCGTTCAGCTTCACAGGTGAACAAGGAGGTGGATCCTTGGGTGGATCCGCGACTAGCAGAGAAACAGAAGAAAAGGGGTGCTGCTATCTATGCCCTTTGGATTCTAAATTGACGACTGACATTGATCCAAACATAGGTAACTTCTAAAATTCATATCTTGAGATGTAGAGCTCATTTTGGGACAAACAAGATACCTACAGAAAGCTCATGATGAGTACTATCATATAAAAATACTTCCAGATTATGATTTTTATATTTGATATTTATTAAAAATAGCATATTCAAAACTATATGATTTTGATGTTTGGTCAATTAAAAATAGCAAACGCCTTTAGAAATTCATACAAATTTTACGGAATGTGTATTTTGATATGTTTAACACTACTTCAGAGCGTGATCTTTCATATATGAAGTTTTAATGAGATTTTTAATGTAAACCCTAATAAGGGTATTTTGGGTATTTCACCCATGATTTGATTTTTAAATGACATGCTATTTTAATACATGATCTTACTCCATTGTATGATTACTTTTCTGAAAGTTTTGATGGGGTTTCATATATAATTGAATTCGTATTTAGTTTTTGGCCTAAGTGGCCATTATGAAAGATGATTCATGAGTATTTGTGAGGCAACATGTATTTTATGTGCCTATTTAGTATGGAAAATGATTATAATTATATTTTCATCTGGTTTTCATAAATGAGTCAGTAAGAGTAGTATATGTGAGTATGTATGGAGTTTACTCTTGGTCTATGAGGTATGTACTTATATATTGGTATATATGCTATTTTTGGTATAATGAATATATTAGTATGTGTATGCCATATAATGTGTGAATCAAATTTAATTCAATGTTTAAACATGAAACATGCTTTAAATCAGAGTTAGTCTTAGTTAAATATGATTCCAATTTCAATTTAGGAGATTAGGATGATGGGGTTTGAGATTTAGAAACAAAGAGAGGAGATTACACATGGACTTATATAATTTTGTTGATGACTAGGTATATATGTTGTGAATCAAGGAAACAAGGCTACATCAAGAACATCTTCAATATAAAGGTAAATGGTTCATTCCCATGAGTAATTATATCTATTAAACTTAGCATATTTTTGTAAGACTTCATACTTTATGTGATACAATGTTCTAATGTTTGTTGTTAAGATATAAAGTAAGATTTCATACATTCATAGGTGCATCCATGCATGTGCCTAATATCTCGAGAAGATATATGTTGTCAAGATTTATACGAATGACAGGGACTCATGAACCAAGTTCATGAGAAAACTAAAGGATCATGTTCCCATAAGAACTCTCAATAATGATTCTTATTGATGAATAAGACTACAAGATAAGATATGCAACCAAGATTGATAATGTGGGATAAGAATTTAGTAATATTTCAAGTAGAAACATGCCATTAAGATTTCATACATATGTAGGTATCTAAGACTAGAATGAGCAACATCTAGAAGCAAAATATAAAGTGACAGTTGAATGTATTTAGACATAATCTATTTTCAATAGAAGGGCTCGATTGGAGTGTATCATAATTTGAGTTTATAGTAATAGGTATAAGATTATGATGCTTCAAGTTATGATTAAGTTCAAAGTATTATGTTATAGGATTCCTCTTGTAAGACCTAAGATTTTATATATAAGTTCATATGAAGACATTAAGATTCAAGGAAAGGTCTATTATAATGAGTTCTTTTGGTAGAGATCGAATCATCCTATCAGATGGTATGTTTATATTTGTAGTTGTGTGCTAAGAATTCAAGTAGGAACATGTTATCAAGATTTCTATAGATGTAGGGATCTAATAACTAGGAAGTTAATTGGATTCCTTAGGATGATTAATATCTAAAAATCTAGTCACAATTTGAGGATATGAGTTTTGAACATATTAGGACATGGTCCAGTTTTCAAGATGAAGGTACTATTAGGATCGGAAAATAGTGTAACTTGAATTAAGGGTGATATTATAAGATTATGATATTTTATAATGCGATTCTATATGATCCATGTTTTAATATTTTAATATTTAAGCTCATATGATTATATTAAGATTACACTCGATGATATTTTGTAGGGAATGAGTTAATTTGACACAAATTACATTTCTTTTGATAATTGATACTTGAGAACTCTCATATACCTTGTATATCCATATTCAGATCAGATACTGTTACGACCCCATCTGAGCTTAATTGGTAAATTAGGGTTTACCTAGACAATTGCAAAGATTAATTAGAATAATCATTCTTGAAATCTAATTAATGACGATGACACAATTAGGATGTTTTAATTATGATAAGAAGTCAAAATGTTCTTTTGTCTTGTAATTAGGGTTTGAGAAACATAAACCCTAATCGGCCCAATATAGGGTTTTGATGATACATGAATACAGAATTTGATAAGTAGAATGTCTCACTAAATGATTTTTAGTATTTTATGTGTAACTCTGATTTACTTCAAATTTTGATATGATTTGGATAAATAAAATGTGAACAACATTGGAAAATATCAGAATTTTTGAAAAATGACCTGACCTGTTTATCGGCCGAGTTTCAAACTCGACCGATCACATTTCCAGAATTATACAGCAGTGTGGTAATTGAATTTTATCTTTTTATTGGTATACCCAATTGATCTCAAATTTTAACTGTGCTTGAAAATCACAGTTTTAGACACTCTGTTAAATTGGCATAATTTTTGGATGACTTTTGAATCCCTACAGTAAGGGTGTCGGTCGAGTTTGTGCAGGACAAACTCGGCCGAATATTTTGCAGACTGCAATATAGCAGTGCACTGTTCTATTTTTAATTATTTATTGGTAACTCCAAATGATCTCAAATTTTAACTGAAGCTTTATAGAACAATTATAAACAACTTGCTAAATTTACATAATTGTTGGAGAATTTTTGATCTCTGAAATAAACGAATTACAGTAACTTTTGTATAACTGAATATTCAGCCAATATAATTAAAGTTAAGTGTTGGGTCAATATGCAATTGACCCAAGCAGCTCAATTGACTTATATGAGAAACCACACACACACACAGCTCTCATTCTTCGTCATTCACTCCAGAGAAACGAAAATCTAGAGAGAGAGGGAGAGTTAGGGCTTGAGTGGAGAAAGAGAAGGAATTGCTGAATTAGGGTTCTGCGGTCCCAAGAGTGGTGAAATCAAGTAAGTTTGAATCCTTTGCATAGACTTTTATGGTGAATCTTCTCTCTCATGTCAAGATTCCGTCCATGCTCTGATTTGATCCAAGAAGATGTCGAAATTCCCTCTTTTCTCACCCTTTCTTCATAATCCCTCATTTTCAAGGTTTCCGAGTTGAATGGAAGAAGAATTGGGAGATTCGCTAGGGATTTGATAGGAATTCGAGATTCCCTGAGTTGAGCTGCAGTTGTGAGGTGTTTTCACACCTTAGGGTGAGTGGGTTCTTCCTTCAAACATTCTAATCCACGAATTTGATTATAGCATCCAAATCCATAATTGCTTAGTATGTGATTCTAAAACCTAAAATGTCCGTTTGATTTAAGATTGTTGCAAATTGATATGATATGGATTCCTTCTCTGTTTTAAATAATTCCTAAATGGTAGATTCATATCAGAAACGTATGCAACACTTCCTAGTGAGAATGCTTTTCAGATTTATATCAAATGATGTAATTAGGGATTAACCTAATTGAGACATCACTAGTGTTTCAACTTTATTGAAAAGGACTAGTAACCCTATAAGTGGTTAGGATGTACCTCGTGGGTTATCTTAATTGAATCTTATTCTGGATACATGATATTGCAGTGATGATATGGAAAACCTAAATTTAGTTAAATTTCCATGGTTTCATGTCTATATTGATTGCATATGATTTGTTGGAAACAATCTTTATTTAGTGAATGCTTATATCCTATGAAATCCTTATGAGAGCCATGTGACAAGTGAATGAGGTAAACGAAAAGGTGAATGAGGCAAATGCAACCCTAAGAGTAGGGTGTTGGCATGTGATGAATGAATAAGGCAAATGAAACCCTAAGGATGGGGTGTTCAATGAATCATGCTATGGTAATATGAAAGGTCTCGATATGAGATGTGGTGATGCTTAATTGTTGAATTGTATGTTTCTAGTGCATTTAACTTTATATGCTTGTTCTCTCTGAAATGATATTTACATACTGCAGGGCTTCTTATATTTCAATACATATCTCGTAAATTGCAGGTGATGAGATATGACATGCCCTAGAAAGGGATGTTACTGAGATATGGTATATGTTGAATACATGAGCTATGATATTTATCTGTTAAACAGTTAATAGACTTAGGTGCCCCAACATCGTAGAACCCCATTGCGCGGTCTGTACCTTTGGGGTGAAACGGTCAGTCCTGGGGATACGCCCAGGCATCGGAGACTCGTGTCCAACAAATACCGATTGTCTCAGTGACACGTAGTCTAAGTGGTAGGATTCCGGTCAGTTCTGGGGATACGCCCAGGCATCGGAGATCCAAGAGAACGTTCCGGTCAGTCCTGGGGATACGCCCAGGCATCGGAGAAGTCCCGGTCAGTCCTGGGGATACGCCCAGGCATCGGAGACTTAGAGACCCTCCACTGTGCACTACAGGTTGCGGAGGAGTCCAGAGCACTCATAGTTAGTGCAGTGAGGCCTTGTGAGCCTGAGAGATCTGTGCAGACCAAGACGAGAAGTCAGACTTAGCATTTCCCGGGTGTGTCGCTAAGTCTTATACGGTGGACTCGTAGTGCACTGCGAGTTTCATATGCAGAGTGCACTGCATATGTTTGGGGCATAATCTAAAATATGATCATATAGGTTCACAGAGTTCTTAATAAATGATAGAGTTAAGGAAGACTAGAGCATAGTCTTCTAGTAGTTATTCTTTGGATGCAATATTTACCTTCTTTGTTATTTCAATTATATTGTTTTAGAACTGCTCAGTGTAGTATTTATTGTTGTTAAATCTCATATCGTTTACTCAAATTATATCTGTAATCACATTAGTGCATTAGTCTGTTTCCTTGAAGTACTCATTCACTGAGCGAGTAGGCTCACCCCTCTACTCAAACATTTTAGGGTTAACCGCGTGGACTTGAAGATGATCGGAGCGTCAGAGTAGATCTACCACAGGAGTCAAGTATGAGATTAGTTGAGTCAGTCGGTCCTTGTCACTCTAGGTCCTCAGTAAGAGATAAGAGAGAGAGTTGTAATTACAATGTGTAATATTGTTTCTCTTTGATATGTATGCTAATTAGCAAGTTTCGTGTGCATATTGTGTGAAAGACATCGTGAATGCTTATACATGTATCTTTACTATCGAAGTCTGATTTGTAAAAAGAAATGTTCAGATTCCATTGTTAATATGTTATGTGATTCAATGTGGGGAAACAAGAAAAGAAAAGAAAAGAAAAAGTTAAGGGTGTTCTTTGTATTACATATAAATCTTATCTTATGCCCTAATCTCATGATTTGAGGAAATTGTGAGATCGGGGTGTAACAGCTTGGTATCAGAGCTTAGGGTGAGTTGTCAAGGACCATTAAGTTAATAAGTTAGAGTCCTATGTGTGGCAGATAGGAGATGTTTGATGTTAGCTTTGGGGATTTGAGTATTTGGATATCCTGGCCCGATATCTGAGTACTTGGATCAACCAGTACAAGCTACTTTGTCTATTCTCTCACGTATACCCTGGCCAGGTATACAGTGGAAGAATGGGCTAGAGATGAACCCTAGAAATGTTAGGGTTAGAAAATGAGAAAAGAAACAAGAATTAAGAGCATAAATGTAAAAGGAGATAGAACTTACATTTCATAACGTTGTTTTTGTTGGAAATGTATAGAAATGCTCTTATATGTTTGAATTGAAATATTCAATACCTTGAAATATGGGTCTTTAATATCTGTTGTACACTATGCAATTGTAGCATTTATTGATTTTATTCTTTGTAACAAGTAGACTAGAATTGACCTTTGAATGGGCTTTTGTTTCTATAGTTTTGCCCGCTGATTCGAGTAAAATTGACATCAGCAGGTCTGTTTAGGTTTTCAGTCTGTACGCGATTCGGCCGAGTTATATGTGATTCGGCCGAGTTTCCTTAATAGGCAATCAAGCAGCAAACTGATCGGCCGAGTTGTATGTAATTCGGCCGAGTTTCCTTTTTCAGGAAATCAATCAGCTAGTTGATCGGCCGAGTTTCAAGCGGATCGGCCAAGTTGTGAAGCAATCGGCCGAGTTTCTGACCAATTGGCCGAGTTTCTGAGCTGTGAGTGGCAGTTCAGGAAGAATGTAATTCTTGTATTTCTTGGCTTCAGGACTTCAGGTTTGGCCTGGTCCGGCTGGCATGATGCGTTACTAGGATCTGATGAATCCTATCAATAGTATAATAAGAATAGAATTTGAATAATTAGACCCACATCAGAGTAAGAATGTACATACAGTAAGATGTTAAAACATATGAGCAAGATCAGAACAACTAAGAATTAGTTGAAACTGATATCTGAGTTTTAACTTGGGGTCTCAAATGTGAAACCCTTAATTGGGAATAATAGAACATGATATGAAGCTCATAATCAGTTTATTGATTAATTTTGCATGAACTATACATATGAAATATAGAAAAGATATGTGAAATGTATGTATGGTTCAAGATAACAAGAATCAATCATGAAGAATGGATCATATAATTGAGTATAATGCTTTTATGAACTCTAAAGCAAAGGCTAAGTAGAAGAATAGAGTTGAGCTTTCAATAGGTCCATAGAAGTAAAGAGTCTTCAAAAGAGTAAAAGTGAAGAGGATCGTATGAACATGTAATTCATAAGACTAGAACAACAAACTAGTTTCTAAGCAAAGAACATAGGTATAGTTTAACGAATGAATAAGTCATACAAAGGTAGACTGTATTCAGGAAGAGAAAAACTTGATTGAAAGAGAAACTATGTTTGATCCATGCATGATCCACTTGATTTTAAAAAAAATGAAGAATATGTAATGTATTCAACATGAGGAAAAACTAATAGAAGGGCTATTAATTTAGAACGTTAACTTCGCAATAGTATAGAGATAAAGGAGGAAATATGTGCAACATGGTATACATGACCATACATATGAATAAGCAACATGGTCATAAAAGAAAAATTTAGAATTAAAAATGACGGGTTAAAGAGTAGTATATGGTAAGAGGACTATGGAACATAAGAAAGGGTTTGAAATATGATGGAGAAATTATAATATAAAGAGGTTGTGAGATTCAGGCAGGTGCTAATTAACCAAATATCTCTGTTGATAACTAAGTAAATCTGCATACGAGAATGTATTAAGGGAATGTTTGAATACAAGAATTCTAAGTCTTAAAATCATCTTCTCTTTCATATATTCCTTAATGAGAGCAAGATGGGAATGAAATGATAAGAGAAAATGAGTCATATATGGTGCATAACTACCTTGGTGGGGTCATCTAGTGAATGTAATAGTGATATACAGTATGATGAAGTGCGATAAGAAATAAATTCTTGTGTGATAGCAAGGATGATGAATAATCTATTCCTATCTTAAATAATTCAATGCTAATGATGTTTATTGTATATAATCATATGAAAAGGATAGGTAGCAAAAAGTAAAGAAGTAATGAATGAGCAGAGAGATATGGGAAAACACTAGTTTTGTGTAATATGTAAATTTGTTCTTGCATGTATGATTTGTTGAAGGCATATTAGGGTATGAAAGTTGGTTATACATATGATTTCAGTGTATGTGTGCAAGCTATATGTTAAACTAAAGGCGTATGATAGTTGTAGTAATTCATACCTGATATGCATCTTACTATTGTGTATTTGTGATATGGTGATACGGTTTGGATGATGTCAGAACACATGAAGGGATATCCTGAATAAGGTAGTTATACCTATTCACTCATATTAATAGAAAAGGATGATAATCAGATTGTTTGGACAAGTAACCCTAATGAGGTGTAGCTTGTTATACCTAGCTCTAATATAACTGAGTGATGGTAATTGAGTATGATTAATGCTTGAATGACTGATACAATTGTGGATTACCTTATTACTGTTGTTGAAATCCTAAAATGATATAATACGATGGTTACACTTTGAATTGTGTGTGGGCCCATAAACCACAGGTTCCAGGATCGAAACAGGATAGTATGACATGAGGTGGTAATGCTTCACCTCATGCATCCATGACCCAATGGGGATGCCAAGAGTAGTATTGTGCAATTGATTGTTGAATTTAGTCTTTTAATTCAAGACTGTTTTGCTATCTGAGCAACATGTTATTAAAGTTTAAAACAGCGTGGTGAACTTGCTTTTGTCACTTAAAGATGATACGGAACAATAGAACTCTCTGAGCAGCATAAGTTGAGATAGTTGTATCAGAGTATCAGAGTTGCACAGTGAAAGCGTGGTGGTTTATCTTTGCATTCTATATTTGACTGTGGCATAAAGAATTTGCTTGATATCATTGATAACTATTTGAAATATGTTGTGATCTAGTAAAGAATTAAAAGATCTAATGTTGAAAACTACATTCAGGTATGAAATACAAGAATATAATGACATGGAAGGTTTTAGAAGCTTAGAATAACCTTGAATGTATCTTTCTTGTAGGTTCATGTTTCGAGGACGAAACATTCTAAGGGGGGAGAGTTGTTACGACCCCATCTGAGCTTAATTGGTAAACTAGGGTTTACCTAGACAATTGCAAATATTAATTGGAATAATCATTCTTGAAATCTAATTAATGACGATGACACAATTAGTATGTTTTAATTATGATAAGAAGTCAAAATGTTCTTTTGTCTTGTAATTAGGGTTTGAGAAACATAAACCCTAATCGGCCCAATATAGGGTTTTGATGATACATGAATACAGAATTTGATAAGTAGAATGTCTCACTAAATGATTTTTAGTATTTTATGTGTAACTCTGATTTACTTCAAATTTGGATATGATTTGTATATATAAAATTTGAACAACATTAGAAAATATCAGAATTTTTGAAAAATGCCCTGACCTGTTTATCGGCCGAGTTTCAAACTCGACCGATCACATTTCTAGAATTATACAGCAGTGTGGTAATTGAATTTTATCTTTTTATTGGTATACCCAATTGATCTCAAATTTTAACTGTGCTTGAAAAACACAGTTTTAAACACTATGTTAAATTGGCATAATTTTTGGATGACTTTTGAATCCCTACAGTAAGGGTGTCGGTCGAGTTTGTGCAGGACAAACTCGGCCGAATATTTTGCAGACTGCAATATAGCAGTGCACTGTTCTATTTTTAATTATTTATTGGTAACTCCAAATGATCTCAAATTTTAAATGAAGCTTTATATAACAATTATAAACAACGTGCTAAATTCCCATAATTGTTGGAGAATTTTTGATCTCTGAAATAAACGAATTACAGTAACTTTTATATAACTGAATATTCAGCCAATATAATTAAAGTTAAGTGTTGGGTCAATATGCAATTGACCCAAGCAGCTCAATTGACTTATATGAGCAACCACACACACACACAGCTCTCATTCTTCGTCATTCACACCAGAGAAACGAAAATCTAGAGAGAGAGGGAGAGTTAGGGCTTGAGTGGAGAAAGAGGAGGAATTGTTGAATTAGGGTTCTGCGGTCCCAAGAGTGGTGAAATCAAGTAAGTTTGGATCCTTTGCATAGACTTTTATGGTGAATCTTCTCTCTCATGTCAAGATTCCGTCCATGCTCTGATTTGATCCAAGAAGATGTCGAAATTCCCTCTTTTCTCACCCTTTCTTCATAATCCCTCATTTTCAAGGTTTCCGAGTTGAATGGAAGAAGAATTGGGAGATTCGCTAGGGATTTGATAGGAATTCGAGATTCCCTGAGTTGAGCTGCAGTTGTGAGGTGTTTTCACACCTTAGGGTGAGTGGGTTCTTCCTTCAAACATTCTAATCCACGAATTTGATTATAGCATCCAAATCCATAATTGCTTAGTATGTGATTCTAAAACCTAAAATGTCCGTTTGATTTAAGATTGTTGCAAATTGATATGATATGGATTCCTTCTCTGTTTTAAATGATTCCTAAATGGTAGATTCATATCAGAAACGTATGCAACACTTCCTAGTGAGAATATTTTTCAGATTTATATCAAATGATGTAATTAGGATTTAACCTAATTGAGACATCACTAGTGTTTCAACTTTATTGAAAAGGACTAGTAACCCTATAAGTGGTTAGGATGTACCTCATGGGTTATCTTAATTGAATCTTATTCTGGATACATGATATCGCAGTGATGATATGGAAAACCTAAATTTAGTTAAATTTCCATGGTTTCATGTCTATATTGATTGCATATGATTTGTTGGAAACAATCTTTATTTAGTGAATGCTTATATCCTATGAAATCCTTATGAGAGCCATGTGACAAGTGAATGAGGTAAACGAAAAGGTGAATGAGGCAAATGCAACCCTAAGAGTAGGGTGTTGGCATGTGATGAATGAATAAGGCAAATGAAACCCTAAGGATGGGGTGTTTAATGAATCATGCTATGGTAATATGAAAGGTCTCGATATGAGATGTGGTGATGCTTAATTGTTGAATTGTATGTTTCTAGTGCATTTAACTTTATATGCTTGTTCTCTCTGAAATGATATTTACATACTGCAGGGCTTCTTATATTTCAATACATATCTCGTAAATTGCAGGTGATGAGATATGACATGCCCTAGAAAGGGATGTTACTGAGACATGGTATATGTTGAATACATGAGCTATGATATTTATCTGTTAAACAGTTAATAGACTTAGGTGCCCCAACATCGTAGAACCCCATTGCGCGGTCTGTACCTTTGGGGTGAAACGGTCAGTCCTGGGGATACGCCCAGGCATCGGAGACTCGTGTCCAACAAATACTGATTGTCTCGGTGACACGTAGTCTAAGTGGTAGGATTCCGGTCAGTTCTGGGGATACGCCCAGGCATCGGAGATCCAAGAGAACGTTCCGGTCAGTCCTGGGGATACGCCCAGGCATCGGAGAAGTCCCGGTCAGTCCTGGGGATACGCCCAGGCATCGGAGACTTAGAGACCCTCCACTGTGCACTACAGGTTGCGGAGGAGTCCAGAGCACTCATAGTTAGTGCAGTGAGGCCTTGTGAGCCTGAGAGTCCTGTGCAGACCAGGACGAGAAGTCAGACTTAGCATTTCTCGGGTGTGTCGCTAAGTCTTGTACGGTGGACTCGTAGTGCACTGCGAGTTTCATATGCAGAGTGCACTGTATATGTTTGGGGCATAATCTAAAATATGATCATATAGGTTCACAGAGTTCTTTATAAATGATAGAGTTAAGGAAGACTAGAGCATAGTCTTCTAGTAGTTATTCTTTGGATGCAATATTTACATTCTTTGTTATTTCAATTATATTATTTTAGAACTGCTCAGTGTAGTATTTATTGTTGTTAAATCTCATATCGTTTACTCAAATTATATCTGTAATCACATTAGTGCATTAGTCTATTTCCTTGAAGTACTCATTCACTGAGCGAGTAGGCTCACCCCTCTACTCAAACATTTTAGGGTTAACCGCGTGGACTTGAAGATGATCGGAGCGTCAGAGTAGATCTGCCACAGGAGTCAAGTATGAGATTAGTTGAGTCAGTCGGTCCTTGTCACTCTAGGTCCTCAGTAAGAGATAAGAGAGAGAGTTGTAATTACAATGTGTAATATTGTTTCTCTTTGATATGTATGCTAATTAGCAAGTTTCATGTGCATATTGTGTGAAAGACATCGTGAATGCTTATACATGTATCTTTACTATTGAAGTCTGATTTGTAAAAAGAAATGTTCAGATTCCATTATTAATATGTTATGTGATTCAATGTGGGGAAACAAGAAAAGAAAAAGTTAAGGGTGTTCTTTGTATTACATATAAATCCTATCTTATGCCCTAATCTCATGATTTGAGGAAATTGTGAGATCGGGGTGTAACAGATACTTTCTCATAAGGCATTAGACTTATTTATGATATAGTTGGTATAATGAAGTAATCTTACCAAATTAGAGTTTTAGAATAAAGTTTACCTAGATAATGAGATACATGTTCAAATCAAGTAACGGATTCAGTTTAGAACTTAAAGATAAGAGATTTAGATTTAGACTTAGACTACTCACTGTGTGAGTAGCCATATTTTGAATAAAGATATATGGTAAGGGTTATAGACCCAATCTCAATTGTGTTGTAATTTGAGATACATATCTAAATTCTATAACCGATTCGGTTTAGAGTTTAAAGAGCATAGATTCAGATGCAGATTTCAGATTCAAAACTAAGTACATGTTGAGTACTCAGTTTTAGATAAGTTCAGATTCAGAGTTTAGTAAAGATATACTTAAGATAATTAATTGAAAACCTTCACATAATACATTATATAATAAGTACTCATTCAGAGAGTCCCGAGACGATCCAGAGGCATCTGTTGCCAATTCAGAGGAGTGTTTACTCCATTTCAGAGGGCACGTTGTGCCAACAGAGGGTGTGTTGCACCATAGAGAACACTTCGGTGTCAACAGAGGGTGCTTTTCACCGTAGAGGACACTTCAGTGTCAACAGAGGAGGACTTATTGTATAATGGTGGTCATAGTCAGATAAAAATCGTAAGTAAAAGATACCTTAGATTAGAAATGCTCATAAACTCATCCATGAGTGTGATGAGAGAGAATCAGATAAGATAAGTATAACCCATGCATGGTGGTGCAAGTCTTAAGATCCATGCACTAGGGTACATGTCTCTAGAGAGATAAAAGGTAGAGAGATAAGAATTCAGATAAAGTAATAAGAGAGAATATGTTACAGACTTTACTCAGAGTTTGATGTGAGTTTCATGTTTATAAAATCTAATTTCAGTTCTTTAGTAATGTTTAATTTGGAATACTCATGCCACTTACTCTAACGACTATTTTTCCCAATGCATGGTTGTGGACGCGATGTCCGTAGGTTTTTGGAGTGATTGAAGAACAAAGAGACCATCAAAATCCTAAGAGACTTTCAAGCTTGCCTAGTGGGGTGCCATCTACCTAGATGATCCTGAGTATTGACATCTTTTTATTATGAACTTATGCATAAACATGATGTAGTTTTATATTGACAAAAAGCTATGTATGAATTAGTTTTACAGTTTTGCAAAGTGTTTCATTTACTTTTATTGCAATGGTTATCATGCTTGTGACACTCCCAGAAGAAAAAAAATTGCTTCTTCTCATGTGATATAAAAATCTGGGTGTTACACCACCACTATACATGCAAACACATCCAAACACATCCACTAAAGATAGAACTATCCAAATGGAGTAGCAAACCATCCGTTAGGAAATAGAGTGTGCATAAGCATCTCCATGGGCTTGATGTCTCATTACCCATGGGTCACACACTTACTATTCCGGAGATATCCCTATGGAAGTTATCGTCCAGACATCAACCATGTTAATCGATATTAAAATCTGAAGTATTGAAGTTCTTGCAACAAAGGAATATAATACATCATGCAAGGCAGGTGATCAATCCACAAAGCATGCGTAAAACGATTAACAACGAAATAAAAAGTTATATACAATCCATGAAATGTTATAAGATGAACATGTAAGCACGGGAAGCGGGGCTAGTCCCTGCACTCCAACAAAATGGACTTTTCGCTCCTCATGATAGAAATAAAAAGAATAAGAGAGAGGGAAGATTCCACCATGGTCATGGTGAAGAAGATGGTCGATGGGCCTAAGATGATGAATCCTCTAACTGATGTGGATGCTTTCTGATGAAGGAACTGGCCATCAAAAATAGGGTTCAAATTATTGAAAGTTTCTTGGACCCACTAGTCGGTTAGCGGGACCACCGTCTCCTATACTGGTGCACATAGTGCAATACTTA
Organism: Alisma plantago-aquatica; assembly: GCA_963693085.1. NCBI lineage: Eukaryota > Viridiplantae > Streptophyta > Magnoliopsida > Alismatales > Alismataceae > Alisma > Alisma plantago-aquatica. Next base: position 1,060,110,875 of record OY856413.1, read on the forward strand.
ATCCTGCAATTAAGATGAATGGACTTGATCAAAACTCTAAATAATCATTTGAAATTGAGAAAATTGTATATGAGCATATTCAGGGGTAATATGTGAGCTTTCAATGCTAAACAGGGCCAAAAATGGTGACTAAAACTAAGATGAATATGCATTCACCAATGTCTTCAAGTATGTGACTTGGAGGATGAGATCATACGAATGTTAAGAGTGTGTAGATTATTATTATGTCCCTAGTTGGCTGTTACTCTGGAAGGTAGATAGACACCAATAAAACTAAAGACTAGAGTGTGGGTTGGTTGATGACATAATCTCAAAAGTCATGATACGGCAATATTAAACCAAACACACAGATACATGTTAGGGAACAATGTGTCAAATAGACCCACCTTGAGAGTGACACATGAAAACCATCATTGGTGGTCATAGTCATCTCTCATAGTGAAGGTGGTGATTGTGATTCTTAGATCTGAAATCACTGCACTCGTCACATGTCGTTGGGGACGCTTTGACATCATCAAACACAGTCCTAAAACATGGGTTGTTATAAAGGTGATGATTGGGTGACTTTGACATATGGGGATAGAGTGAGACTGATAGATATGGTATTTGCCCCTCCTAATAGAGTATGATATCATGGCCACTTGATAAGTGAGATTAAGAAATGCATGTGCATGCACATGTGAATCCGTATATGATATTGAGGTCACATTATCTTGGACAGTATGCTATTATTTCAAGAAATATGGATTGAACATTGAGAGGATGACCATCCATGCCTCAAGCTCATCCTGGATATCAGAGACAAAGGAATTATACAATCACTGCACGACTAAAATACATGGGTTTCCGTTCACCGCTATAGGTTGTCACATTTGAAGTGTCCTTCAAAATCGACCTACAACGGTTGCAAACACAACAACCATCAACCCTCAAGCATATCCCTTCACTTCACCGCTGATCGCCATGAACCATGTAGCCGCACCGCATGTTGATTCAACTCTGCCTGACCAACCTCCTCTTCAGACCATAGTATCACCAACTCCAATCTCAAGGACCTCTACAAATCTAGAAATAAGACTGACTGTCGAGGTAATGTGTCTCGTCATAACACCAAGCGTGGAGAAGGATCATGCTCCAGAGATTGTCGACCACGAACCAGATAATTTACTAAAAAAGAAGGTTGTTTGCACGGTTGCATCTTTGTACATTTGACGCCCGGTCAGAAACAACCGATAGACGGATCAATTTTTTTTACCGTAAAATATAAGAAAAAGTACCGCAAAAGACGGGAAATGAGACACCCCCCTTTTTGGCAACATTGCTGCGGCGCACGGTAGTGAGCCACAGAAGCAAAAGGTAGCGAGCCGTAGGAGCCAATACGGTGAGGCCGGCTACAGGGAGGTACATGAGGCTAACGCAAGACAGGTGTACGTCGGGCAACCAAGTGGACGGCTGAAAAGTGTGTGAAAGCTGACACTGCACAGTGAAAGTCCGTCAGACAGGGTCTCGACTTCTGTCTCATAAGCCCTTTGGTTAGTCCAGATCTGCTGTGACCAGTTTCTCTTCCACATCCTGTTACTAGCCATCTTGACCATTTATCTACCCCAAAAAAAATCCCTTATAAAAATTAATTTGATATTTGTACCGCCTAGATCAATGTAACACGCTGCAGCAGGCTCCTCGGAACAGAGAATTCAATCCCCCCTTTGGTCAGCATGCTCATCTTTACGATTATGATTCCAACTATAAATCCCTTTCTACTCCACGATCACCAGTCATCCAAGTTTTGGATAAACTCTATGATCATCAGTCAGTGGCTGATCCACATTTGGGCATTCACAAAATCGTATGACTGATAGTGTGTTCTGCAAAGTATCTGCAGTCATTCTTTTGCAATTGTGTGTATTTGCATGGACAGTCTTTCTAGCATAGCGTTAGTTCCATGAATAATGACTAACTGAAGCTTTTGGCTTGGGCCGTCTGGTATCCATCGATGCCCACTGCTCAGCAACTAGAAAATGCTCCCAAACACTGCACGACTAAAATAAGATATTGGGTCGTAACCACGATTGCAATTATCTCAAATCGTATCTTTTTTCACATGGCTGTTGTATTTATAAAAAAATATTCATTTGTGTCCTGGGTTTTTCGCAGAACTCTTTTAGATGCCCGTGGTGAACTGACTTCTACCTAGACATCAAGACATTGCAGGCGGCAAGACATAAACTGGGAAACTGTGTGATCCTTTATCGAAGGTAGCATTTGTTGACTCTTAACAAATTAATGTCTGTGAGGCTGAGAACAGGTTTTGCTGTCCCACTCTCGGCTTTCCAAGGCAAATTGGATCCCCGCTTGATTTTATATTCTCTTTGTACAACATGTATTTTAACGAGAGATCATATAATAGCACTAGCGACTTGGTCACAAAGAAGAGTTGAATTCTCGTACTTCTATATGCACTATTTCTTTTTTCTGGGCTTTTCGTGTACTTAAAATCTATATAAACAAATCAGTTGAATATGTATATGATCTTAATTAACAAGAAAGTTCCTGGAAGTATTCATTCACGAAGAAAAATTTGGACATCATATGGAGTGTGAGGTTGAACCTTAGTCTCAAAGGAAGTTTGGTAGGATCGCTTATATTAAAAGTTATGAGAGTTTTACCTTAAGTTTCATACATTAAAGGTAATGGTTACTGCCATTAGAAAGACATACTTAATAACGCGTCACTATCAGCCATTATTTCTCCACAGATTTTGAAATATAACCAGTAAAATAAGACGGGGGATGTGTATCTCAATAATCTTTATTGCTCTATGTTCAAAGGGATGTATTTATAAATCTTGACATGGATGTTATTAAGAAAATTAATTATATTGTACAACCACGATGATCATTTTTATCTTCTATTTCCTTACATTTATGTGTTTAATTGTTTTGAGATAAGTTTGTTGTTTTGTTTTCACATACTGAAGGACATTATAACACAAAACAGTCATTGAATCATTACCCCACCCATGTTGAAATGTTGGCTCCACAATTGTCATCAGTCACCCAAATTTGACTCGCATAACTGGGTGGTTCTTTTTTGGAGCATTTGCCCAACACCACCACTACCTCTTTGTTTGGAGCATTTGCGCAACACCATCACACGGCCACAAAGCTAACCAAATTTCAAAGTACATGTAACCCCATTTCTCGCTGCATGAGTTTAATAGAGGAGCAGGGTACGTGCTATTCTAAAGACATCAATAGATATAAATTTTATAAATATATGTAACATGTCCATTGTTTCAGTTCTGGTTGAACACCCACGTCGGTGATACCACCACCTCAAGGACATTGTTCTATCAAAAGGACACTATCATACCTTCATCAATGGCATATAAATAACATTACATGTTTCTTTAACTCTGTTTACGGAAGTCCACATTGCAAATAGGATTAACAATAGTAATAAAAGTAGGATTGGATACTGATCTACAACTACAGTTATTTCCTTCGACACAATTGTTTTATTAAATTTGAGCAACAACACATAATTTTTTTGTCACATATTATTTGCAAGGCTCATGAATATGCAGTTGAAGACTTGTTTACATTCCTTTACATTTGCTGCTATTGAAAAATACATTAACAAACAAGAGAAATCGTAAAATTTGGACAATGATGTTATAAGTGACTGGGGTCTCAATTTCAATGTAGTTCACTCACAAGGTCAATCGGGTAAATTTGAGATGCAATTCATTTGTTTTATTCACCTATTATTTCAAAAATATTTTTCCTAATACAAAACTTGATATATCTAATGATATGAATTTTCATGAGGATGTGGATTTTTTCTTAGACTTTGCATTAAAAGAGATAACTGTGAGAAACTATGTCCTTGCAAAAGTTGTGTGAATATTATTGATCAACAATTAGATGTTATCTGATATTATATTTTGAGTAATGACTTCATTGATCAATATACAAGATGGAAGTATCATGGAGAAATTGACTATAAACCTGGGTTGCAAAATATGAACATCAATGAAACTATACATATGCTAGATGATATGATGGGTATTTATGAGGAAGTTGAGCAAGTCACTGATTTAGATGACAAAACCCAACAATATGATGAGTATGATACTGATAATTTTGAAGAACCAATAAATGATGTCTACACTCCTTTATATCATGGTTGTCCCATTTCTAAGTTTGATGTTATACTTGAGTTATTAAAAATGAAATGTGATAACGAATGGATTAAGAAGGGAACATGTGAAGTCTTGGAGTTTGCCCATAAAATTCTTCCTAGAATCAATACACTTCCAATCACCCAACTAGGATCCTACAATTGGTATCAGAGTGGGTTTCTCTAAGCATAATTTAACAAGTAGGAGAAGATGGGTGACTACCAAGGTGGGGGGTACTTCATCAACCTTCCAATCTTTGATGGGAGTAATTTTCTCTATTGGAAAAGAAGGCTACAATTCTACATCCAAGGATCAAGTCTTGAGCTATGGCAAATGGTAGACCATCCATACAAGCTACCGATAACAAATATAGAAGAATGAGATGAAGCTACCACGAAGAAAGCCACCTTGAATACAAGAGCAATCAACATCCTATATGCCACCATGACCTCCACTGAGTTCAACCAGATTTCTTTTTATGAGATGTCCTATGAGGTATGGAGAAAGCAATGCATTACTTATGCGGGGACTCAACAAGTGAAGGAAAGCAAAGTCTACATGCTCAATGGGCTTCTTCAGAACTTCAAGATGGGAAAGGAGGAGAAGATATCCAACATGTACTCAAGGGTCAACACCATTGTAAATGGTCTTGCTATTCTAGGACATCCTATGAGTAGAGGAGAGATCAACTCAAAGATCCTTAGAACTCTCCCCAAGAGTTGGGAACTCAAAGTGAATTCCATTGAAGGAGTGAGGTCTCTTGATGATATCCCCATTAAAGAACTCATTGGAAATCTACAATCCCATGAAGTCATACTTGATAAGAGAGAAGAAGTTGAATGACAAGAGGAGAAAGAGCTAAAGATAATGAAGAAGGCTGAAATCAAGGGTCAAATTGAAGCTATTATGGAACAAGCCTCTCCATCCTCTCATGTGGAAGAAGATGACATGCACTCCAAGGGTAAATTCTACAAAGGTAAGAATTCCTCCTCCATCCGGCACCTCAAGTGTGGCAAGAAGGGTCACTTCAAGATAGATTTCCCACAAGTCATAAAGGCCCATCATCACAAGGAAAGAGAAGAGAAGTACAAGATGAAGGAGAATTGGCACTCAAGCTCAAGTGACTCCTGCAACTCAAGCTCAAGTGAAGAATCAAGTGGAGAATCTAGATCAAGCTCTAGTAGAGAAGGATAATGTCATTTTGCTCTTATGGCTTCATCAAAACATGAAGACTCAAATGAGGTAAATCTAAACTCTCTAGACAAAGAACCTTTAAATGCTATCATTAATGCTACTCGTGCCTCTCTTAAGTCTTCTAAAAAGAAAAGGAAAAAGCTTCCTAGAATTTTTGATAATATGCATGTAGAATTAGATGATCTTGAACATGCTAATTATTGCTTGCTTGATGACAAAAATGCTTGTCTTAGTCAAGTAGACTCTCTTAAACTTGAAAATGCTAGTTTGCTTGATAAGACTAGATTTCTTGAATCTCAACCTCTTATGCCTAGTTTTAATGAAGAGCATACTTTAATTGTTGATTCTCTCATGCACGACATTGATGCTCGTAAATCTGAAAACAAGGACAAAGATTTTGTTTTGCAAGGATTAGAATCTAAAAATGGGGTTTATCTTTCTAAGATAGCTTTGCTTGAAACAGTAAATGCCTCCTTGTTTGATAAAATTAATGTGTTTGAATCTTGTTCTAATTCTATTAGTAGAGAGAATAATGTTGTTGCTCTTCATATTGATAGAGATTCTTATTTAACTAAAAGTTCTTTCCTTAGAAAATGATCTTTTGCATGCTAGATATAATATCAATTATTTGTCTTCTACTATTGCTTCTCTTATGCTTGATAATGATAGTTTGAGATCTTCTTTGCAAAGATTCTTAGTTGGTAAAAAGAATATGAATGACATCCTACACCATACTACTAAACAAATTGGTAGACATGATTTAGGATATGATAGTATCCAAAGAAACAACAAAGGTAAAGGACCTTCAATCTTTCATGGAGAATCCTCTAGTTTCAAGGGTATGGGCAAATGCAACTATTGTAATGAAATTGGTCATTATTCTACTTGTTGTCCTTTTAGGAAAGCACCCAAGAGCAATAGGACTTGGGTTGCTAAGCTAACCCCTCTGGACCCAAAAACATGATTGGGGATCATTTCATCTTTCTTCGTGTAGGTACTTACAAATGGATAGACTTGAGCTATTGAGTTGCAAATTGACTTCTCAATCCACTTGAAAGAAGAAATGTGAGATGTGTAGAGGGTGAAAACAAGTGGAAAAAGGAATGGTAAGAACAAAGGTAAATATTTTCTTGATTATAACCCATACTAACTTATTTTTGTCAAGTTAGTGTGAACTATGCATGTGATTTTTGAGTCAAAAGTGGTATTTTGTGATTCTCTTCGCACTCTTACTCAAAAACTATTTCTAATGCTTTCATAGTGCATTACTAACTTGGTTACACATGTTTGAATATGGCTTATATCTTTAGAATGTCTCTAAATATGTTTTTATGAAATATATGTTTTATAGGAGCTTTGTTAGTCGAGTATGTCCTAATAGAAACTCGAACGATATACACCAATGGGTGTTGCCAACAACTGTCATCGGTCGAGTTGTCAATACATAGAAATCGACTGACAACACTGTGACAGAATATACATTTAGCTTATTGAATGAGAATTTCCCTCTCAACTAGATTTTCTCAACCAATAGCCTTATTCTTTGGAACTCTCATCTGGTACCTTTATACATGCATATTGCCATGTTCTAAATTTCCTATATTGCATACAACTCTATCTCTCTAATTGATCTAAATTGGTATATATATATATATATATATATATATATATATATATATATATATATATATCTTGCAATTACTTGATTTGAGTTGCTTTGTAGGTTTTGATGATAATCTCTTTGGATCTCTTGGTTGTTTCTTAAATTGCTTTTGTTGCACTCTAACTTGCTACATCTATCTAGTGGTATATCTTGTTTGGATACAACCTTGAGGTTCATAGTGGTAATCATCTTCTGGTAATGACGCATATTTTCTAGTAAGTTATATCCTTTTCTTGCTTCTAAATTTGCATATCTCTTTGTTTGGATATATCTCTATATCTACTCATACTTGCTCTTTAACTTGTACATATTTCGATATGATCAAGATCCTACTAGTAGCCCTAACTTGTAATATCATCTACTAGTAGTTCATATACATGTAGTTCTAGCTTTGTTCATCAAGTGGTATTTCACTATATGCTACGCTTGTATCTTGTATCATACATTCTCAAGCTTGTTCCTTGAATTACATATGTACTATCTTGAGTTGCTTGCATAACATTGTGATGCAGGATGCATAAAGCTACATTGTATGTAGAAATTGGAATATTTTTTGTTTTCATGTAGATTTTTCTCCAGTTTCAATTTTTGGTGCAAGACTAGTGTTTTTATGCAGAAACGGCCTTCTGAGCAAGGCTCATTGCTTTTCCATGAACCCTGACCCTTTTTGGACAAAATTTGTCATCTTGAGGGTCAAAATTGTGATTTATTATTTTTCTAAAGCACTTTATCTTGCATTTTGGGTTGCTCAAGTACATGCTTTAACTTACTTTTATTCTATGCTTGGACAAGACCCTAGTTGTGATCTTCTACTCTCCTTGTATAACTTTTTATTATCTCCTTTCCTTTAACAAGTGGTGTTTCTTATTTCTTCATACCCCCACCTTTTGAAATGATAAAGGGGGAGAAAGGTATGTCTTCTTTTGACAAATCAGGGAGAGGCATGTCTTACATGAAGAGGAGAAGTATGTCCATGTAAGGGGGAGAAGGTAAAGGGGAGAAAACATATATGTGTAGAACATATATGAGTAGAAGACATAGTTTTTTATAAATGTTATGAAAGCTAACCATGCAGGAGAAATAGCATCAATTGAGGGGGAGTATGAGAACTCCACTAGCATCAATTGAGGGGGAGCATATGAACTCAATTCTATTGAAACCATTAGGCTTCTCCAAAGGTATGACTTTACTTAAATGCTTTCAATACATTTATGGAATGGTTTGTCATCTTCAAAAAGGGGGAGAATGTTGACTCAAGGTCTAAATTGACTAAACCATTCCAATTCTTTATGTTTAATGCTTCTACTTGAGTGATTTCAGATTAGGTATAGACACACTCTAAATGCCCTAACTTGTGCATCTCAACTTGTAGAAAAGATAAGTCAAAGTCAATACAAGTGCACATTTTTGGAATATGATGTAGATCCATTAGAATCATGTTCCATTAGAAAGGGGAGATTTCTTCCCTTTCTTGATTTTAGGACATTCATTCTTCACATGTCCTTTCTTGCCACATTCAAAACACCTAAGGGGAGAAGAGGAAGAAGCACTAGAATTTTGTTAGATTTATACCTTATATATTTCTTACCATTTACAATGAGTGCATCTTCTTCTTCATCTCCTTCACTTGTTTCATCACTTTGTTGAGTGACGACCTTTGATTGAACCTTTGTAGTAGCTTTTAAGGCAACTTCCTTCCTTTTTCCTTTTTGAAGCTCAGCCTCCAATCTTTCTTTTTCTTCAAGGGTTACCTCATGAGTCTATAGGTTGGCAATGAGTTGCTCCATCCTCATTGTGTTGAGATTATTTGCTTCTTCAATCGATGTCTCCTTTGGTTTGTATTTTGGAGGCAAAGATTTGAGAATTTTGGACACTCAGTATTCTTCACTAATATAATTCCCTAATGCCCTCAAGCTATTAACAATGGAAGAAAATCTTGCATACATTTCACTAATAGATTCATTAGGTTGCATACAAAATTATTCAAACTTTTGTTTAAGCATATTCATCTTGGTACTTTTAACTTGGGTAGTATCTTCATGTGTTATGGACAGTTTATGCCATATATCATAAGTCGTATCACATGAAGATATTCTATTACACTCACTTATAGAAATTGAACAATATAGTATTCTTACCGGCTTTGCATTTAGTTGAACTTGTTTTACAGTGTTTGGATCCCATGTTGCATATTCGGTTGTGGGAAGAACATAAGGAGTAGACACCATCCTCCATAACTCCAAGATGATTCCTTGAAAGTAGAATTGCATTCATCTTTACCGGTAGGTGTTGTTACTTCCATCAAAAGGTGGTGGTCGGGTTACATTAGTTCCTTCAAGGTTGAGGTTTATAAGCATGTTGTCCCCCATTCTTAAAGACATGTTATGGCTCCTTGAAGACCTACTCTGATACGAATTGAAATATATATAGGGTGGGGGTGAATAGAGCTTTTTGATAATTTTAAATTAATTAAAACACTCAACCAAAGAAGGAGGAGGAAATAAGGAAGACACTTGTGTTTAGAGTGGTTCCAACCTTTGAATTCAAAGGTTGTCAGTCCATTACCCAATTGTCTCCAATTGGGATTTCGAAAGTGATTAATTTTATTACCTCGCAAAGATGTTACATAAAATACAATCACCTTCCTTGAAGCAGCCTTCACCTAGAAGTAGCCTCAACCCTCCTTGAAGCAGCCTTCTCTGAAGAAACTCCAAGCCCTTGGAGCAGCCTTCTCCTCCTAGAAGTAGCTCCACCACCTTGAGATAGCCTTCCCTTGGAAGTAGCTCCAACCTCCCTATAAGAAGCCTTCCTTGAAGTAACCTCAAGCACTTCTCGAAGCAACTTTCTTCACCAAGAAGTAGCTTCAACGCAGCTCGCTCAGGCAACCTCCACAATCTTGGAGTAGCCAAGGAGCAAAAGTAGCTTGTACCTGTGAAGGGGGATTGGAAGAAGGAAATACAACAATTGAGTGTAGCACTTTGATCCTATATCAAGCGTTAGAATCTCCTATCCACTTAAGTTGAATGTGGATAGGATTTTGTAGCTATAGGACAACTATAGAGCACAAGGAAGAAGACAACAAGTGAATCTTAGCTTGGTTACTCTCAATCGTGAATTCTCAAGTGTAGCTTAGGTGCTTTAGGTGTCCTAAGGCCTCTCCTATTTATAGGAATGGTTTTCAAGTGTCTAGGGACATTATAGGGAGTGTCTAGAGTGTTCTTATTGCTTAACTAGCCGTTAGGTGTACATAAGTTGGCTAGCAATTGCTAATTTGTTCATGCTTGAAAAGAACTATCCAGAACCCTACTCGATAGACAAGTTTGTCGACCGAACTGTGTCTCAGTTGAGAATTTCTTCGACCGAGCCTGGGTTTAAGGAAAAAGTGTTGCAACATCTATCTCTAACTCCTAACTATCAATTGCTCAGTCTAACGGTCACAAGATTTAGACTGAAGCTTACTCGGTCAAGATGATTTTTGACTGAAGACTAATTTAGAGCACAATTGTGTAAGTTGTTGAACATTGTTCACAATTTCGACTGAGGTAGTTCTTGGTCAACAAAACTTTGACCAAGTGTGTCTCGGTCGACAAGTTTTTCAATCGAGGATGCCCCTATTTTAGACTTTTTAATCACCTACTTAGTCTGTGTTTCAATGAGTGATGGTGACTCTAATTGGGGGGGCTATCTAAGGGTTATAAGTGAATAGAGAAGATTTAGTGCTTGATTTACATGATGTCTAAGTACTTGTAAATTATATTTTTGTACAAGTTTTTATATTTGAGTACAATTATGAACATTTATACAATTAAATACATTTGATCTTCAATTTGCATTGATCTTCATCTTCCCACTTAGTAGGATTTCCTTATTCCTTTGAACCCTGAAATACTCAAATAACATGTTAGATCGAAAAGTGTGAAATATTTGTCATCATCAAAACAAAGGGTATATTAGTGTCCAATTTAGCCAACATATGTGTCTTTCTAATCTGGCCAGGTCAAAATTTTGAACATATTTTTGATGTCTCTGACACTCTAAAAGGTGCCTCAGATGAATGCAGAAAATTGATTTTTCTATGGCAGTTCATAGGATTCTAAAGATGAATATTAGTGGAAGATCATATGGTTCCACTAGTGATTGTCATAGATCCCAAGGCCCCATAGTTGGCCCAGTTGACCCTAGATCTAAACATGAACTTGCCTCTGGTTGAACATGTCATTCTGTGAATGGATGTAGCATACCAAATTTTAGGTACTAAATATATTTTGAGCTATAATTCATAATTTTCACTAAACTTGAGTTCATTTACAAAGTGATGCTCTATCTAACTCTCATTCAATTATTTTAATAAATAATCACATTCTTTGATATCAATTTGTCTCCATTAAAATTCCTATTGTTTAGATGTGTTCATACTTCATATTTTAGAAAGTTATCTAGCCCCTCTGTGAAGTATCATTGTTCATACTTTGAAATCACATACTCTGATTTGACATATTTGTTCCTAACTACCTAAATGATGGAAAATAATAAACTATAGCAAAATAGATTCATATTTAAGTTATATATGAAAGTTATCAAGTTAGAGAATTAATGGTCATAAATAACGGGTCTAGTATTTTTTTTCTAAGTTTAGTTTTATGGAAATTCCACTCATGATTAAAATCTCATATCAATTGGGATTTCTAGTTCAAAGATGTAAAGTAATTACAAGCAAATAGTTATTAGTAATTTTCTTGGGTTTAATTAGATAAGAGCATCTGATGCGGGTCTTTGTACACACAACAATGACTAGAAAAAGTCCTAGATTTTAACCTTCTAACCCATTCGTGAACTTATTATGATCAATAAGTGAATTTAGTATAGATAGGTATTGATCCAAGGGATGGAAGAAAAAAAAAGTCAAGATCCAAATCAGATTGCAAGAACATTAATTAAATTCCAATTTAAGCGGGTTGTTAAAACTAAGAACAAAAATAAAAGTGTTGACATAAAGTTTAACTAATCAAGAAATAAAGATATGGGGGTATAGAGGATCACCACCAAAACTATGTTCATATTCAACTAATCAAATTCTAAACTCCAATGATCAAATCAAGACCTTGTGGTTCCATATCTTTACAGACAAACTCACAAGGGTCAGACTTCCCATGAACCCGTTGGTCCTGGCATTCACGGATCATTGCCCAACCTTCCAACATGCCACTATCCACGGTCATATCAAGAAGCATGTAAATTCCAACTGGCATTCAAACCCAAGGCTCAGGTGGTCACGTCACCAAGGATTATAATGGGAATAAGATTAAAAAGGTAAAAAAATGATAACCACAATTAAGGGACCATTGTTTCATTCTTACAGAGATCCACAGTCATATCACTCCATAGAATATATCAAACCATCCAAATAACCACGCATAAATAAAGAAAAGACATTTTCTCGATGGAGCAATAGAACTAATTATATTGAATAGAACTGGGCTAAGGGGCTACTCCCCATGCCCTAGAAGAAACTACTCAGACATAATGAGACTGGAAGAAAGGAAAACTAAAATGAGATCCAACAATATACAAGATGTGGTCTACAACTAAAAATTGGATGTCTTTTCTTGTGGAATATCCCCTCCTTTTATAGGGGAAGGAGCAGTAGAAACCCTAGATACAAGACTCTCTAGAAAACTCCTGGTCGAAAATTGAACATTCTAGATCTAGTCAATAGAGAAAATGGTTGATTGTCTTTAATTATATTGACCGTTCACATTCTTTTTACTACAAATTCCGGCATCAGAGATTTCAAGGATATTTTTAGACTTGTAATAAGTTCGAAATTGGTCCATAAATATAAATTTATTTTAGATAATTCAATTCCCTTTCCAACGCATACTTGCCCATTAAATTTTTCCTTGGGATGTGAGAGTTATGACAATTTTGGTGAAAGGTATATATTTAAATCAGGTACTGTCAGAATTTGTGCAAAATATCTTCGAAGGAAAATTAGTCATTGAGTCATTTTCCTAAAAAAAACCAAATAAATATAATCAAAATACAAATAAAGATAAAATTATAAATAATACAATTAATTACAAAACGAAGAAGATAAATAACAAAACAATCCTAAAAAGATATCTAAAAGATGTAAATAAAAAGGATAAATACACATTTATCAACATCTTCCTCCTTAGATCAGGCTCTGTGTCAGTTATGCAGAGCCATTCTTCACTCTCGGGCCATTTCATGTCTCAAAACTAAATCTCTCACTCTCCTTTTAGTTTTTCCACCACAATTCAAGCAATTGACTTCTTACCCTAAAACCCTCTGCCTACAGATCAAGAAATGGTTGTGACCACTCTGTGGACTTCCACACCTCTCACAACTAGTTGATAGCCTTGACACCTCCTTTTCCCATAACTAGATGTCCATGAACCCTATAATCCTCTTCTATTTTATCTTCTACCAATCGCAATATGGAAGCAACTCCAGAACATGCATCACAACCACCAATCCATGACCTACATCAAGCTCACAACCTGCAACGCATCCCTACATATCCTCCTATTCATCTATTCATCATGAGTATCTACAAAACCTCCAACCCTCTTGACGTCCAACATACATGTTGGTTCCTCGATTTCTATCTTCAACATGTAGACAACTGCTACAACATATCTATACAAGATTTTTAGAAAAAAACTCTCTGACCTACAACTAACTCTACAAACCTACAACACCAGCCATCACCTCCGCCCACCTAACCGACCTACACATCAACGACAAGCAAAAATACCAGCACATATGTAGGTCATCACATCACTAGCCCCTATGAAAACTGTTGGTAAGGTATGCCCATAGAGAAAATCATGTAATGATTGACATGGCATAGACCATAAAGGATTGGATTAATACATATAAATCCAAGCTTCCAATTCATTTTGTTTCACTCAATTGTGAGATAATGAGGAAATATTATGAATGTCTAAAGAATGAAAATACTTAATGATGTATGTCTTCAAGTACGTGACTTGGAGGATGAGATCATATAGATTTTAAGAGTGTGTACATTATTATTATGTCCCTAGTTGGTTGTTACTGTGGCAGATAGATAGACACCAATAACACTAAAGACTGGAGTGTGGGTTGGTTGATGACATAATATCATTAGTCATGATATGGCAATATCATACCAAGCACACAGATACATGTTAGGGAACAGTGTATTATACAGACCACCTTGAGAGTGACACATGGAATACATCATTGGTGGTCATAGTCATCTCTCATAGTGAAGGTGGTGATTGTGATTCTAAGACCTAAAATCACTACACTCAGCAAATGTTGTTGGGTAAGCTTTGACATCATCAAACGATTCATGAAACATGGGTTGTTATAAAGGTGATGATTGGGTGACTTTGACACATGGGGATAGACTATGAGTGATAGATATGGGATTTGCCCCACCTACTGGAGTATGATATCTTGGACACTTGATAAGTGAGACTGAGAAATGCATGTGCATGCACATGTGAATCAATATACGATATTAAGGTCACATTATCTCAGATAATCTGCTCTTGGTTCAGGAAATATGGATTGAACATTTAGATGATGATCGTCGATGCCTCAAGTTCATCCTAGATATCAGAGATAAGGGAATTACACAATCACCCCAATACCTTACACAAATTGTAGGTTGAATTTGTTCTCCAAGTTTCCATTCACTTGTGTAGCACTGATGTGCGACTAGGCACTGCTCTTTGCTTGTCATGTCATAAGCTAGTTATGGGCATTTACTACCAATGTAATATGGGACCTATAAGGTCACACACATAGAAACTTATCTAGAAGAGGATTTTAATCTTGAATGATGATTTCACTGATTACTAAAGTGTTTAGGTATTCAATTCACACAACATAATGATAGATTGGCTGACTCAACTGACAAACGACCATCACAAGTGTTGATACAGCTGTTTGGGCCTAGACGGGCATTTGGGTTGTTATGCTAATCAAAGTTTAAATTGGCTAACTTCTATCCTAATTGAGCAGTGAACCAACCGATATAATATGTTGAAGTGATCGGCTTGACTCAGGCTCACCAGATGACTTTCTAGGTGAGTGAGATGCACATCTTTCATGGGGGAGATGGCTCAATTGAGGCAAGATGAATATTATATATGTTTCACAAACTTATTCGATTGCACAATACTTGTGGTGCAAGGAATTAATATGTGATATTAATTGGAATTGAATTGCCAAATTTATGTGTGGTTGAGAAACTATGAGAGGACCATCTCATAGTGTGAGATGACCGTCTCATGTACCAGATGACTATTTAGGTGTTCCAGATGATTGTTTGAAGTGTTGCAAGTTGCGAAAATTCAATATCTTCTAGTCACTTCCACTCCTGCACAACCCCGTAAAAATTGGGAACCCTGACCCTAACCCTGCCTATGAATAGAGGGGTACTATGGGCTCCCCAACACACAATACAGACAACTGAGAATCTGTTCCTCTGATAATTGTTGTCATCTCTGATTGTGGTAACCGAGAGAGCCCAAGCAAGTCCTATATGACTAGGGAGGGATAGCTACGGGAGAGAACAACTGAGAATCATTGTTGTGGGAGAGTAAGTTGGTGACTAGTACACCAATGGGAGGGACAACTCCTTCCTGTCTGTTCTAGTTGAATGATAGGAGTTTTAGTTGGACTGTGTGGAATACTCTAGAGGTAAGAATTCTTTTGGTTGTTGCTCGGAGAGCAAAGTTAGCCTGTAGTCTTTGGCAAGAGGACAGGAGTCGTTATAGAAGTTGTTATGTTCATTGTTTGTGGTGAAGACCAAGAGTTGCACAGCCACCATCCAAGAGCAACTAGTTGACCGTTGCATTGAAACTAGTAGTTGTCGCTGGACTTGCTCCAGGACCAGGTATAACTAGCTAAATCATCCTTCCTATTTTATAGTAGTTTCACGCGATCTTGCTATTATGGAAATGCAGATAGATAAAATTTTGTTTCT
Source organism: Alisma plantago-aquatica (assembly GCA_963693085.1). Taxonomy (NCBI): domain Eukaryota; kingdom Viridiplantae; phylum Streptophyta; class Magnoliopsida; order Alismatales; family Alismataceae; genus Alisma; species Alisma plantago-aquatica. The sequence continues at coordinate 1,060,126,922 of OY856413.1, forward strand.
GTTGCCATACTATGTGTTTGTATTTCCCTACAGTGGTATTAGAGTCATGTCAATTTATTATGATTTAGGATAACTGATATGATCAAATTTTGGGCTTCATCATTTATTTATTGTATACAATGTGAATATTTAATCTATCTCATATGAGTATCTGATCAAAGACCAGATAATCCCAAACTTATATATATATATATAGAGAGAGAGAGAGAGTTAGGCTAGAATATACTCAAGTGTATAGATCACACGAATACACTCAAGTGTGTTTGTATATCAAGACTATTTTTTGCAAAATATAAACCATTGATCTTCACTCTCATACTATAACTAGGCTACATACAAGTTTTGAGCCCATTTGGATGAGTGTAAGTCACTCATCCAAGGGCAACAAAATTGATGCACAAAACTAATTTGAAATGCATAATTTTTGCGGTCTTTATAACATGACCTAAAAATGTCAAATATGCTCAAATTTTGCGTATGAGCTATTCACAAGATGTTTAAGAAGTTCAAAAGATTAGATTTTTTTTAGATGTGGTAAAATATTAGTAAAGAATCCAAAAGAGGTGTATAGGGAGAGAACCCACGTATACTATACAACTAGAGAGTCAAGCCCCACATTAAGATAATATATGGCTTCATTCCCCTGCAACTCTCAGTCTTGGCTTTGACAATCCAAGTCATTCTATTTACAATGGTTTCAAAAAAAAACTAAGGGAATCAGTATCCCTCTGACCATGCAACCTGACATTTCTCTCCTTCCAGACATGGAAGATGATATTAGAAAACATGAGTCCACAAAAATTTCTAAGAGCATTATCCTGCTTGGTATGATCCAAAATCCACACAACAACATCTTGGATAGAATGTGGAGGCAAACAGCCAAAACCACACTTCAGGGAAGACCTAGACCAGGTATACATGGTGTAGGAACACTCAAAAAAGAGATGGCTATGACTCTCCATAGCACTGTAGCACAGGGGCAGCAGGTAGCAGTAGTCACACCCCATTTCAGCAATCTATCAACAGTGGGGAGTTTATTCAAGATTGCACGGTACGTACAGTAACTCCATTTGAGTTGGTGAAATTTACCCCAAAGGATAGTGTACCAAGGTACCTACGGCAAGTAGGACTGTTTGGACCAAGGCTGGGAACTGGGAGTCATTAGCGTCCAAAGCTCGCCAACACGGATGTAATCAAGTTTGGTAGAAGGCCAGACTCTGATCATGGATCTAGCACATATGGACAGATTCGTCTATTTTGGATTGAGACTCAAGAAGTCCTCCCCATATATGGACTTCATCCAGGCTGTCCACGGAGAGAGAGGAGAGTGGAGGAAATGATCCACCCTCTTAGCGACAGCAAAGATAGTAATATCATCTGGATTCCTCAAGCCAAGACCACCTAGCTGAAGCGGTTTAGCAAGTTTATCCCACGTGATGGCATAGCCCTTACCTCCCCAAAGAAATCATGACATAATGGACTTGCATTTACCCACAATGAAGTTAGGTAGACTGACCATATTTTCATATTGATATTGTTATGTGGTAACTGAATTTTACTTTTTTATTAGTATATCCAATTGATCTCAAATTTTAACTATAGTTGGGAAACTCCATTAAAGATATCATATTAAATTGGCATCATTTTTAAATATTTTTCATCTTTACATAGAGGGGCGTTGGTTGAGTTCTGTGAAGGAAAAACTCGACCGACCATGATGTAGACTACAATATAGAAGTGTAGTATTTGATTTTTAGTTATTTATTGGTAACTCCAAATGACTTAATATTTTTAATGTTTCTTATAAACTAAATTTAAGACATTTTAATAAAGTTTCATAATTTTTGGATGATTTTTGAGTTCTGAAAAGTGTGGTGTTGGTCGAGTTTATAACTCAGCCGACCAACCAGTCTCAGAAAAATAAAAATATAATGAAGGGCTTGTTTGCAATTTTTCTAAATTGTATGGCCAATCATTGTAGGTATAATGGTAGATGCTCTAGACCAAGTTACTACTCCGGGTAAAGATCTACCCGATTCCTATTTGCACATATATTTGATTTTCTTTTGATTTATAAAATTGATATTTATAAGATTCACAATAAACAAAAGTTTTGGCTATATTCAATCCAGGAATTGGATAGCTATGTACCATAGTCAATATCTAGTGCCATGGAAATTGAGAATCCAGCCCATCTGTCCATAGTAGCATGTAGACTGTCAATGCAGTCGATGTAGTCAGCCCCTTTCCCCTTTCCACCTGAGATGGGTATGCCAAGGTACTTCGTAGGGAAAGAACTCTCCTGAAGCCTGACAGCCTCCTTGAGTCTACCTCTTCTCGTATCACAAGATCTAGAGAAAAACATTCTGGATTTAATTTCACTACTGTAAAGGCCTGACATATCTCCAAACTGTTGAAGAAGATTTCTGACTCCTCTCATATGCTTCACATGACCGGCGATGAAGAGCAAGATATCATCAGCAAAAATCATGTGGGACCTCACTCTGACTCCCTAAACCTTGAAGGGTTTGATAAGGTTTAGCAACTCGAACTTATGAGCAAGATTGGTAAACCCTTCGATGGCAATAGCAAACAACAACGGCAAAAGTGGATCACCTTGACGGAGTTTGTTGGAAGAAGAGAACAACCCATGGGAAAAAAATATTGCATCATTAAAAACTACTTGAGTGTATTCTGCTCCGAATATACTCGAGTGTATTCTAGCCTGACTCTCTCTCTCTCTCTATATATATATATATATATATATATATATATATATATATATATATATATATATATATATATATATATATATATATATATATATATAGCTGTGTGTGTGTATATACTAGTAGATTGCACGTGCTTTGCACGTGATCTACTTGGGGATGTCTCTTTTAAGTGTTTAGGTTTTACAAAAAGGAGTAAAATATATGTGGCTCGAATTTATTAATATTCTCTATCTTAGTACAAACATATATATATATATATATATATATATATATATATATTATTAGTTACCTATTTTTTTATGTTGCCACTAAATTTATTATTACAACAAGCTCATCTTTCGGTCAATATATTTTGTAAAATTGTTGGTTTAATTAGGATTAACACCCAAATATGTAGTAATAAACATGAACCTAGTTTACCTACAAGTCATAAGAGAAATCCATCTTTCTAGGTAATAACATGTATCTCATCATAATTAAAACTTTTGACAACCTCCTTCATTATATTTTCTCTTCTCATGAGAGCTTTGTAGTATGTGAGCTCTAAATTGATGGTTAATTACGTTTTCTAATGGGTGCTCATAAGTTTTTCAGTGGTTATCATATCTTTTTCTAAAACCTTGTAAATTAGAATATTGTCTTAATTACCAACCTTGCATTGAAACAATGGATCCGCATAAAAATCATATACTAATAAGAAATCTTATATAAGAGGCTTCGGTCTTAAATATCTACTTCCCATTAGTTCTTTTAAATAAAAACTATTTTGTTATAATTGTAATTGTCTAAATTTGTTGTCTTTGGTAAACTTTTAAAGGTAATAGTCATTGAGTTAACCTATTTTCTGGAAAATCATGAAGTCTTAGTAAGATGTACTTACGATATACAAAACTAATTATGTAAAAACATGAGTGCCCTTGTATTTTTAATTTCTTTTGTATTTTTAAATATCCATTAATACATGATCATATACTGTGTAAACAAAAAACAATGGTACATATTCAACTACACTTTAGATGATAACTTAATTCAACATGTTAAAATTACAAATAGACTTTTTATATTGTCAAAGTATAATATCTCAAATAAAAACTTCATTCAATATATTAGAATTACAAATATATTTTTTATATCATCAAAGTACAATATCTCAAATAAAATAGAATTTATTTTTTGTTATTTTAAGCAATCAAAGTTATGGTTTTCAATTAATAGATTATAAAGTATTGATAACATTACTTATATGAAGATATTGCTTTGATTTATGATTATATGAAGTGTCATTAAGATATATTAGAAAAGACATCAAATTATATCCACTCTATATAAATAGGGTTAACAATTGAAAATATTTACGTATTGCCACACTAATATACTACGTGACTAATCTACAAAAAACAAAATGCACGTAGGAATGAATATAATGTAGGTATTGATATTGTCATTATATATACACCTAGTCAAATTTTCCTACTGTAAAATTGTTCGTAGTAAGAAACATGGATGAATTAAATCATGTTACTTGTTTACTTATTTTATATGTATTTTCTTATTTTATTTACTATATTATGTAGTCCTACCTTGAAAATTATTTTTAATAAAATATTGGAGTTTTAGTAACGAGTATTTTGAGTAATTAGATCAAATTAACATAAATTGTAATATTGTTTTCTTGAAATTCTATTGAATATATCTTATTTTTTCATTAGGATATAAATTTTATTCAACATAAATATTCACAAATGATCCAAGTAAATATTCTATTGGACTACATTAAATTATAAAGAAGATATGAAATTTGAGACGTCAAAATATTTCCAAACTTATAATTTTAAAGAAAATGACATTTTCTTAGAACCATTTTGTGCTTTCTTATAATAGCCTTAAAATAATATAATTATCAAACTTCAAGATGTGAATGTGACACAAAATATCTATTTCATTCCTCAACAATATAAATCATCTATAATTTTTTTTAATGTGAGTCTTTTTTGCAATATAATATTAATTGTAAAACTATTTAATAGTAGGCAAGTCATACATGATGCAATTTTGGTTATACATTCTATTAACATTTATTGGTTGTGTGTTACTATCAAGAAAATAAAGGAATTTCGGTTGGGTCAAAGGTGAGGGGGACCAAATACTTTTTGATGTGTAGTCTCTACATAGAGAAATTTATAAATAATCAATTATTTGTTACTGAAGAAAGATCAAGAGCTGGCATAATAGATTGTAGTTTGCATTCTCTACTTTTGATCTATAATTGATCTATTAGAGATTTTGTATAATATAAACTTGAATGATACAAAGGAAAAACTATGAAAAGCCCAAATATATACCTACATCAATGCCAACACTAATTGTGAGAAAGAAAAATGCACATGATTTTATGGATAGATATCACGTTGTAAGCCTACTAAATTAGTTTCCTCTTCACGAAGTAGCTTGAGGTTGATCGTAGCCAATCTGAATATTGGTTGTACACTCTTTCATCACATCTACCAGGGAATGCAGAAATGGGGAAATAGATTAATGCTTGTCATTGTAGTGGCAACCTTGGTATTATAGTTGCAATTTTATGACCATGACAACTATGGATAAGGCTATGGCGCTATAGAACAAGATGATGGCAAATTGTGAGGGGATAAAATGAGCATATGCAATATAAACCAAAACAATGATATCTCATTGAATTGTATTTGAGATGATAAATTCATCTAATATATTAAAATTATATATAGTATTTGAATACTGTCAAACTACAAACTTGCAAACAAAACATGGAAATAAATTTTTAGTTTTAAGAAATTAAACTGAAGGTATTTATTTTTGATACTACAAGTTGTAGTTAGTTTATAAATAATTTCTTTTCTTTATGATTATATGAAGAACCCAAAAAATATGTTAACAGAAAAAACATCGAATTATTTCACTACAAAAAAGATAAATATCTTGAAATACTTTATATTGCCAATGTAAAATATATGATGTATGGATTGCTATTGTCATTAAATATATTTTCTATTATAAATTTGTTCATACTAAGAAAGTTGGATCGATTTAATCATGTTATTTGTCAGCCTACTTTTCTTCAGCATTGTGTATGCCTCATCTTTTGAATGTCCTACCTAGGAAACTATCTTTAAATAAAATATTAGAATGTTAGTAGAGAGTATCTTGAGAAACAAGATTAAATGAACCAAAATGGAAGAGATCATTTTTGAAATTTAATTTCTATAACCTTTTGTTAATTTTCCCCTTACAGTACACAATTTGATTCAACATAAGTCTTCACAAATGACACAAGTCCACATAGTTGTGAACTATATAAAATTATATAGAAAATGTGGAATTTTGGATGATCAAAATGATGTCAAACATAAAAGATATGTCGAACACATACTTTTGAATAATACCACATTTTCTTAGTAGCATTTTTGCACTTACTTTTAGTAATTCATTTAATTAATAACATTGTTAATCTTCAAGATGTGTGAGTGACATATGCAAATATCTATTTCAATCTTCCACAACATAATTGAGAATATTTAAAAAAATCTTTGACTTAATTGTGAGATTTTTTGTAATGTAATATTCATTGTAGAACTATTTAATAGTAGGTAAAGTCACATATGATTGAATTTTAGTAGGTAGAGATACTGACATTTACTCGGTTGGGTCAGCATTGAGAAAACAAAGGGATGTGGGAATTGGTCGAACATAGTCATGGGATGACCAAGTACTTACTTGAGATGTAGACTCTATATAGAGAAGTATGAACGACCTAGCAACACACTCCACCTTTCATCAAGGCAACCACCATATCATCATTGTTGATATCCATTCAAGAAAAATAAGCAAAGCTTAAACCTTGCTCACCTAAGACGTCTACATGTACTACTTAAAGCCAACAAACTCCTACCCAGCAATGGGCATCTCGTGTGTTATGCCTTTTTAGAACTAAAACGGTTGTCTTTGGAATCTTCTCATTCAATGTAGGGAACTTTTGTCTGGTGATATTGTAACTGAGGGGATTTTGGTAGAATGTGTCTCCCAAACATCTAACATGCAACCAATTCATGGTAGATATATCTACGTGGTATTCATTAGTAATGCTACCACACAAAGTCACCTCGATTAAATGATAGTATCAAGATCTGACGATTTGTAGAGATCCACTAGCATCCTACCCCACTCCATGATAAGTTTAAGTCGTAAATAATGACAAATGAAAGCATATGGTAAGATTAAAGTTTCGAACTAACAGAGGAATAAGAAGTATACCTCAACGAATCAATTTGGGCATCTTCTAGCCCATATGTAGTTAGGGTATTGGAAGTAACTATTTATGACGTTCTTGACGGAGAAACAGATTTACAACGTTAACATAGTTCACCGCGGTTGTGCACAGAGGAGCAACTTTGACTTGAGAAGCACATTATTGCCGACAATATTTTGATATTTTTAAATCTGCATTGCATTTAAACCAAAGTGGAAAGCGTAGAAGATAGTCTTACAATAGGTACGAGATCCAATACTAAATCAAACTGTCTGTTCACTTCTATTCACGTCAATTCAAAATATAGAAACTAAAATTATAATTGAGGGAAACATGATCTAATTTAGGATTGAGTTACTAATTCAATATAAAGAAATCACCGTCACATGAGTAGCAAACTACCCGCTCCGTCCGTCTGAGTCCGTCGCTCTGGCGATTAGGGCAAGTGGGCGTGAGCGTCTTCCTCCCTTAGATTAGGGTTTTCTCTTGCAGGTTCAAGCGTGCGGGTCTGGCCCTTGGTCCCGTCTCACCATGGCGGCAGACTTGGCAGAGAGATATGCTGGATTGCGTCTGGATGAGGATGAAGATGATCCCATTGATGTGCAGGCTACGGGTAAGGGAGAGGAGGCGGAGGACCACACAGCACTGGCGCTGGTGGGTAGGCTTTTGACGGACAGATCGTTCAACTTTCGAGCAATGGAAAGAACAATGACACAGGCCTGGAGCCTCCGGGAATCAGTGGATTTCAAGCAGCTTGAAGGCGGAGCCTTTGTGATGCAGTTTACGCACTGGGCGGATAGACAAAGGGTGATGGAAGGGGCGCCATGGAATTTTGATGGAAGACTGCTTCTTTACAAAGAGATAGATAAGGAAGAGCAGCCAGGAAGGCTGCGGATTGTTAGCTCGCCGTTTTGGGTCCGCCTATACGGCGTCCCATTAGGGTATCGGGCGGAGAACACGATCAGGACAATGGCAGCACGGCTAGGCGAGGTCTTGGACACTGATAGAGACTGCCTGGGCTGGGACTCGTCGCTGAGAGTCCGGATAGCAGTGGATGTCACGAAACCCCTAAAGCGATCATTGAAGATTAGGGTGGAGAGCGGCAAGATCGTTGAGGTAGAGATAAAGTATGAGAGGCTTTCGACCTTTTGCTTCTCCTGTGGGTGCCTTGGGCACGTGGACAAAGACTGCCAGGTGTTCGGGGAGAACGAGGATCGCCAAAACCAGTGGGGGGACTGGTTGCGGGCTTCCCCATGGAAGCAGCGCCGACATGCGGAGAGCAGGGGCGGGGGGAGTGGAAGAGCGAAGAAGACCCTCACCTTCAAAGGGGTCCCGGTGGATGATAGGGGGTCGGGAGGGCCGAAGGATAGCGGGAGCAATGCGGGGGTGAATGACGGGGATCAGGGGACAGTAGCGAGGGAGTAGTTGCGAGACGGGAGCAGGGCGTTAGGGTTGCAGCGGGGAAGACGGGGGGCACTCAAGCAGGGACGGATGGTGCGGAGGAAGGGGATCGGGGGGGAGAGGGGTCTGGAGGAGGTGCGGTCTGTGTTAATAGTATTGACGAAGGAGAACAGGGGGGTCGGGGGGAGAGTGGAGGATCGCACGAGTGGCTGGTGGGGTCGCGAGGTCCAAGAAGGAAGAAAAAGCTATCGAGGGAGGAACTGCTAGGGTTGCGGCAAGCTCCAAAAATCCAGGAGACGGCTCCGACGGTATGGGAGGAAAGGGACCAGAGTGAAGAACGTCGAGAGGAAGGGGAGCATAGTCGTGAGATTGACGAGCAACTGGGTACACGCAGCAGGCTGACGGTGCACAGCCCCGGTGAGACAACCCTGATCAGTATACGGCAGGAACACGACACCTACACTATGCATGATCGGGAGCAGCCGGTTGCTGAGACCCAGGTGCAATTCAGTCAGGGTACGGAGGTGAATCAGGCTCGTAACAAAGGAGAGGGAAGGGCTATCACACGTGCGCAAAGGCGAAAGGAAGCGGGAGCAAGAAGAAGGCAGGGAACCAAACTGGGTCAGATGAAGAAGAAACACACGCCATGGGTGTATAAAATGAGTCGAGGTGCTAGACTGGGCATTCCAGAAGAGGAGGTGATATGGGAGAGCGCAGCAGGAAAGCGTGACAGAGGCGGAGATCTTTGTGACATGGAGCTAGATGAGCAGTCTGTACAGTCATCAGGAGACAAACGTCAGAGAACAGGGGATGATTGCAGGTCCAGGATGACAGAGGGTGTGCCAACCCAAGTAGCGGTGACTGGCGGAGACCAGTCCCGCGAAGGACAATGAAAATCCTTAGTTAGAACTGTCAGGGGATGGGCGACCCTGACACGTCCAAAGCTCTCCGGGCCTGGGTCTGGAGGGAACGCCCTAACATAGTTTTCGTCATGGAAACTATGATGTTCGACAAGCAGCTTGAAGAGGTGAAAAGGAGTTGCGGGTTTTCTGATGGTATTTGTATTTCACGTACGGGCAGGGCTGGGGGCCTGGGCTTCTGGTGGAAGGATTTGGAGGTGGACATTCTGAGCTACTCAAACAGACATGTTGCGGCCATGGTTAAAGATGGGACAGCTGACGTTACTTGGAGAGCTATTGGGATTTATGGCTGGGCAGATCAACAAAATAAAACAAAGACTTGGGACATGATGAGGAGACTGAAAGATGAGGCAAATGAACCGGTCATTTTCTTTGGGGACTTTAATGAAATTATCTCAAATGCTGAAAAGGAAGGAGGGCCACCCAAGGATGAAAAATTTATTCAGAATTTTAGAGATGTTATTGATGATTGTAACTTGGTGGATATGGGGTTCGAAGGCAACATGTTTACATGGAAAAGGGGGCTGACGGAAAGAACGCTTGTTAAAGAGAGACTTGATAGATTTCTTCCGGAGTTTGAGTGGAGGAATATGTACAAGTTCTGTAAGGTTCTTCGTCTTCCTATCTATAAGTCGGACCATGCACCTATTATTCTGAAAGCTGATAATAAAGGGCAGAAGAAGAGGAGGGGGGGCTTTTTTAGGTTTGAGCCCATGTGGGCGAGTGAGAGTGAATGTAGAAATATTATTAAAGAGGCGTGGGAATATGGAGGAGGTATGAAGCTGAACACTAAACTTAATTTTTGTAAGAACAGGTTGTCAGAATGGGCTGTGGAGAAGTTCGGAAACAGGAAAAAAAAAATCAAACAACTGGAAGATGAGCTGAAAACGCTTCAAGCGCTTCAACCGGACCATATAAATCTTATGGAAGCGGAGGAGAAGTCAAGGGAGTTGCAATACTGGCTGCAAAGAAATGAAGAGTATTGGGCCGCAAGGGCGCGGGTGAAGGAACTGAAGGAAGGGGACAGGAACACTGCTTACTTTCACCAGAAAGCTACTAATAGGAGGCGGAGGAACTGGATTGAAGGGCTTGAGGATGAGCAGGGTCGGATGAGGAATCATCAAGGAGAGGTCCGTAGCATCATTGTTGACTACTTCACCCATCTGTTTCAATCGTGTAATCCTTCGGGATTTGAGGAGGCAATCAAGGGGATTCGGGAAGGGATTACTGGAGACCAGGCAACTGAGCTTGAAAGAGATATTACCGATGAGGAAATCCGGACAGCACTGGAGCAGATGCACCCTAATAAGGCACCGGGACCGGATGGTATGAAGGCGATGTTTTACCAGAAGTTCTGGGGAGTGGTGGAGATGGATGTCTCAAACTACATCAAGGGGTGGTGGAAGGGAGAAAGAGATTTGGCGGCGGTGAATGATACTCTTGTGGTGTTGATCCCAAAGAACGAGAAGCCGAAAACAGTGGGAGAGTACAGGCCGATCAGCCTGTGTAATGTGGTGTATAAGATTGCCTCCAAGGTGCTCACTAATAGATTAAAGCCTCTCGTGACTAGTCTCGTTTCTAAAAATCAAAGCGCCTTCGTCCCGGGGAGAATGATCACTGATAATGCCATCATTGCATACGAGCTCTTCCACAAGATGAAAAGAGACATAGGAAAGAAGAAGGGAAACCTCGCCTTAAAGTTGGATATGTCCAAAGCCTATGATCGAGTAGAGTGGAGTTTCCTTGACGTCGTCATGAAGAAGATGGGGTTTGGGTGTAAATGGAGAGACAAGATCCAGGAATGTGTCTCTTCTGTCCATCATACCTTTGCCGTCAATGGAGATCGGACCAAGAGCATGAGACCTGCACGCAGACTTCGCCAGGGTGACCCTCTTTCCCCCTACCTTTTCATTTTATGTGCTGAAGCTTTTTCCACTTTGATTAACACTGCTGTTCAGGACTCCCATCTACATGGAATCAAACCGTGTAGGGGTGGCCCATGCATCTCACATCTCTTCTTTGCAGATGATAGTATTCTTTTTGCTAAAGCAACCACTACAGAATGTCTGAAGATAGCTGAAATTATCAGCCAGTACGAACAGGCATCCGGTCAAAAGATTAATCTGTCAAAGACAGAGGTTGTTTTCAGCAAAGGGGTACAAGGAAGTAGAAGGGAAGAGTTGCGTGAGCTATTGGGAGTTCGTGCGGTGGACAGACATGCTTGCTACCTTGGGCTTCCTACTATGGTGGGTCGGTCCAAAAAGCAAGTTTTCAGCTTCATAAAAGAGAGGATATGGAGGAAGTTGCAGGGCTGGTCCGAGAAATTATTGTCAAAAGCAGGGAGGGAGGTGTTAATCAAGGCAGTGGCACAAGCGATTCCCACCTATGTTATGAGTGTTTTCCAGTTGCCTGTGGGTATTATGGAAGATATCCAGCGTATGGTGGTGATATTTTGGTGGGGGGCAAAAGAGAATGAGAGGAATCTCTCATGGATGAGTTGGGAGAAACTCTGCAAACCAAAACGGCAAGGAGGGCTTGGGTTTAGAGATTTCCATGTTTTTAACCAAGCTCTTCTAGCACGTCAGGCATGGAGGATTGTGTGCCACCCAGAGGCTCTAGTCACGAAGGTTCTTAAGGCGAGATACTTCCCACGGACGTCATTTTGGGAGGCGAGGAGGGGGTACGACCCGAGTCATGTGTGGAGGAGCTTATGGGGGGCAAAGGCAGTGCTGAAGGAGGGAGCCCAATGGAGAGTGGGAGACGGGGGGGACATAGACTTATGGGAAGATAGGTGGGTACCGAAGGAGGGGGACACGCTTGGAAGGTTCAAACATGAAGGTAGCCCGGATTTCTACAAAGTGCGGGAGCTCATGTCGGAAGACGGGACAGGTTGGGATGAGAGCAAGGTGGGGGAGTGTGTTCCTGACAGCATTGCAAGGAAAATATGCGCTATTCCGATCAGCTGTAGGAAGCCGAAGGATACGTTAATGTGGTGGCCGTCCAAGGATGGGGAGTTTACTGTCAGGTCAGCATACTGGATGGGTTTGCTTGGAGTGGAGGAAGCTCGGAAATACAATGATAGGGTAGGTGACGGGGTGTGGAGGAGAGTCTGGAAGGATGGGTGGAGCCCAAAGACGGCGCACTTTTTGTGGAGAATATGCACGGGTGGGCTTGCTACTAAGGGTCGACTTTTCGACCGACACTGTACGGATGACGGAACATGCACTCTTTGTATGTCTGAAAATGAGACCATTCCTCATATGCTTTTCAGATGCCCGAATGCAACGGAGGTTTGGGACCAAACCTCAAGGGAAATCCAGCAATGGGTTGAGGTTAGGAAGGATGGAGAGCTTCAATCAACTATGGAGGCTGCTTTACATGATATGGCATTGGAGGAGAGGACGGTAGTAGTTGTTGCTATGACAGCCATTTGGCGAGGACGGTGCATGCGCACTTTCCAGTCGGGCACGGCCAACATGGGTGTGTTGTTCCGGTGCGCCATGAGCTGGGTCAGAAACAATGTGGAAGGAGGCGAGCAGGAGGGGAGTGCAGCAGGCCGACTAGAGGGGGAGGCGGGAAGAAGTAGCAACAGCCATGACGGCGGGCGTAGCCAGCAGGTCGACGGCACAAGTGGTACTGCGTGCAGCAGCGGCGGTATGGGTAGCTGGAGACGACCGGCGCAGGGTCACGTTAAGATTAACGTGGACGCCTCGAGTGGGGAGGAGGGCGCGGCGGGTCTTGGAGTCGTGGCCAGGGATGACGGGGGAGCTGTCGTAGGGCTGATCGGGATGAAGACAAGGACCGGGGGGGACATAGCGCTCTTGGAAACTATGGCTATCAGGGAAGCGTTATCATGGGCAAAGGAGAAAGGACTGGAAAGAATAGAAGTGGAATCCGACGCCAAGGCAATAATACATGCATGCAACAACAACTGCCCCAGGAAAGACTATATCGGCTCCATGGTTGAAGATGTTAACCACCTGAAGACTTCATTTGCTTTTTGTAGTTTTAGTTATATTAGTCGTAAGTGTAACAAGGTTGCTCACGAAGTAGCAAATGCTGCTCGTAGGGGCCAAGTAGATAGTTTTTCCTTTTCTCAGCAGTTTCCTTCGAACTTTATGCCTTTTGTAATTAATGATTTAGTTAATATATGACGGGGAGTCTCAATCATAGGGCTTTCCGTCCTTCCTCAAAAAAAAAAAAATCACCGTCACGATTCAGAAACATTTATCTTTTTTATAGAACTGGAAGCACTGTTATGAAAGAAAAAAAGAATGTTGTAAGGGTAAACCTTTCATCGATATTGTGGAAGAATGTATGGTAGAGTAGGTCGGCAACAGAGGGCTTCGCGTTGGCAAGATAGGGTAGACCTTCTACCAGACTTCTGGCATGCTGGCTGTTTCGTGAGCTTAGTCGTCCGGCAACTTCCTCATGCAAGGGTTGCAAATCACGTTGATGATTCAGATGGAAAGTGAGAAATATTCAGGTGAGGAAAAGAAAACAAAAATTAGGTTATAAAAACAAATCCGTGGGAAATTTGAAGAGTCCATGCATTGCACGCAACCACGACGATAGAAACGATCGTCTAGAAACACATACCAGGATAGACGACTCCATGCTCTGTTGGCAACCAAGAGGATGGAGATGAGTATTGATGCTTAGTAGATAAAATAGTAGATGTTGACATTTAACTTAATTTCACGCCGGTTTGGTGATCGGGATTGATACAACATGACATGGTGCATATGTTCTCTGCCAAATTATGGTACGAGGCTTTGGTGGTCCGTAGAGAAAGCTTCCATTGCTAGGGCTAATCTTGTTCATTAGTGCCACCTCCTAGTTCCTTTTGAGCGCGGAGCCATCCACCGCTAGGTCTACCTAAAGTAGTTTTCACTATCTCTGAAGATCGGAAATGGAAAGTCCATAGGAGTAATGATCATGCAAATAGAAATATATCCGTGAAGAGTCCAACGCGATCACGAAGGGAAGATTCCAAGTATTCACGGGAGCATGGAGGGAGGACGGAGACGAGTGCTCACGTTTAGTAGAGTAAGATAGTATATATATATATATATATATATATATATATATATATATATATATATATATATATATATATATATATATATATATATATATATATATATATATATATGTGTGTGTGTGTGTGTGTGTGTGTGTGTGTGTGTGTGTGTGTGTGTGTGTGTGTGTGTGTGTGTGTGTGCAATATACATGCATTTTCTTAAAAGCGGGTTTGATGGTGGATGTGCAGCGTGGTAATGGCCTAAACCCTATATATTTGTGTGGTTGAATGCTTTTGTTTCACTTGTTTATCTCAGTTTGTTTACCAAGTCTGTACCTCTCTCTTGCCAAGGTAAAGTTAATTCTTTCCTACTTTTGTTCCCCTCAAATATAACTCGAGGTTTCTCATTTCAATGTAATTTTAATAGCAATTGGATAGTTTCTTTTCTTACAACGAAAAGGAAGATAATCATTGTCAGATGAAATGACCAGTTTTTGAGACAAGTTGACCATCTGGAGGACCATGGAGGACAGAAGGATGGAGCCATACGACCGCCTGGTGGACCCAAATGAACATTTGGAAGGATTCCAAACATCAGTTGGATAGGAGTCTAGACAACCATATATAATGACCAACCAACCGGCTGAGAGGCAAGATAACCGGTTCAAGGGTTGAACCGATCTACCCAGATTGGTAAGCACAAGTCTACACTAAAAATAAGTTCATACATGTGATGTAACAATTGACCTAGGTGATATTAATTCCTTGTGGCACCAAGGAATTACAAATAGGCATGGCCATAACCATCGCTTTTCATTTTATATTGCATATTTATGTTGTGGGATATAGTATGTATATGATACGTACTATATATGTGGTGATTGGATATATATAAATATATAAGGTATATCTTCGCTACCCGTGCGGGTAACTAAGATTCGCTATCCGTGCATCAGTTTTGTAATAGGAAGGCATGCATTTGTAATGAGACGGTCCAAATTGTAATAGACAGACTCGTTTTACAAATACAGTGTGATGTTTGTATTCTCCGTCTGGAAATAGTAAAAAATATATTTATGACTGTAACAGCGTTGTAATACAAAATGAGTCTTTGTATTATAATTTTGATCGTCTCATTACAAATTTGGACCGTTTCATTACAAATGCATGCCTTCCTATTACAAAACTGATGCGCGGGTAGCGAATCTTAGTTACCCGCATGGGTAGCAAAGATATATATATATATATATATATATATATATATATATGAATTTTGTACCTGAGTACATGTAGCTTACATGTATCCACCTTCATTTATGGTGATTCTAAAATTATAATGAATAATCCAACCTTATGGATGTAAAGTATACCCCTTAGATAAGATGTATACAAAAAATCAACACAATCTTATATTCATAGATCATTAAAAGAAAGAAAATGATTATTTTCTTATCAACGGTAAGTTGCAGAAATTACATAAATCATTGAATGATTTATTGCTATATCTCATGATCTATATGAGATATGGTTATGATTTTTTAAACACGTCTAATGTATGTAGTGTTGAACCAATCCATATGGTTGGATTTTATCAACATACTTTGCATGTGCTATTTTAATGGTTGATACACTTAAGTTACATGTACCGGCCGGTACACACTTCCTAACCTCATATATATATATATATATATATATATATATATATATATATATATATATATATATATATATATGACATATATAAATCCCTCAATCAAACATATTAAATCTAAGATGGTTTCCAATAGCAATACACATGAAAAGCTTGTTCAACTAAGCTTGGGTTACTCCTCCGTGTGGTTCACTGTCTACCTTGTGGAAGTGTGATGGTAATAATGCAAGTTCTGCCTCCGTGTGGTGCATTATTATCATATTGGCTATTGGGTCAGGATTAATGGGTAATTCTCAGAGTGTATGGGCCCAAAAGTATGCAGATTATAATAGCAAGGAGTTGTGCATATCGTCTATCAAGAATCACATATGATGTAATTGGCAAAATTTGGCTACCTTGGTAATTAACTCTATTTTGCGGCGTTGGTCAGGCATAGTTCATTTATCTAGGATCTTGCTCATTAGAAAATTCTTCGTTGTAGTTTTTCAAATTGATACTTAAGAGTTATCAATTTGAACAAAATAATGTAAAAGATAATGATTTTAAGACCTAATTATTATTAACGATAATGAATTAAAGACATAAATATTATCAACCAAATTTAATCAAATCAAATCAAATAAAAAATGAGTTTTTGATAAAAGTGAAAATTCATTTTGTAGAATCAAATGGCAATGAAAAACAAACATTTTTCTCTATGATCGGTCCTTGAGAAGGACAAATTAACTGGGAACAACTTCCATGGCTTGTTTAGGATATTGAGAATCATTCTCACATAGGAGCGCAAGCTCTATGTCCTGGAAATACCAGAACCAGAGGAACCACCTCAAAATGCACCAAGGGCTGACAAGGATGCTTACAAGAAGCATACTGAAGATGCCATTGATGTCAAATGTCTGATGCTATGCTCCATGAACTATAAGTTACAGAGGCAGCATGAGAATATGGGTGTGATTGAGATGGTCACACATCTTAAGTTGAGTGCCTTCAGAGAAAGAACTGTGATAGTGTATCACAAGTCAAATCCATTTGAACACGATGACATGTCAAAATGAAGGAATTATATCATGATGAGTCATGAAATAATTATCAATTAATCTAATCTTCTTATCATGATAAATATATACCTATCACTAAATAATGTACCATCTGAATGGTTTATAAGACTTCATATATGATATGAATTGGGAATGTCCCAATATGTCTAAAAGGATTGAAACCTACATTGAGAAAGTGGTTTCTTGAAAAGGTTTATCCACAAACCATAATTGTTGAATCTTACTATTAATCCCAATTCAATAACAAAAGGTGTTTTTTTAATAGGATAATTGAGTTCCTAAAGAATCAGCGAGAGTAAAAGTAAAACTTGAAATGGTCGAGGTCAACAAAAGGGTACAATGAGAATCACAAGTTGTTGTGGGGTCTCAGGTTCATCATGTAACACAGAATAAAATAGTTCTAGTAGAACACATTTGAGATTGGAGGATTGTGAGTTTAACATTTTAGATGGGTTGGTCATAATAGGATGAGCCAATAGTCAACTAGAAACTATTTTTGATTAATATGGAAACCATGTAAGCTAACAAGGTAGGACCTTGATAGAACCACCTAAAGGGGTAATACCTAAATGGTGTAATAGGGTCTTGTGGCAAAGACCTACATGGATAACATAAAAGGACAAATTGGTTGAAACAAAATTCAAATTAGTTCTACCAATTCTCAAGCTTGTTGTTGTAGTTAAAATAGACTAAGAGATTTGGCATATGAAGATAGAAATTGGATTCATTAAAAGGGATACATCAAAGGATGTGTACGTGACACAACCTAAAGGGTTTTGTAACTTCAAGAATGCAAATAAAGTCTATAAACTACAAAGTTTAATCTGGGATTGAAACAAGCATCTCAAAAATGGGATCTTTTGATTTGACAAGATAGTCAAATAGTTTGACTTGAGTCAAGATAAAAGATGAAATCTATGATTATAAAATATTTATTGGGAGTATATATGAATATTCCACATATGATGAGGAATAAACTCTAAAAATTATGAATATTGAGATATGGCATGGAAAACCCCTTCTTAATTAAGTGAAACATCTTATGAGATAAGGATCAAGATCTATGGAGATAGTTCTTGAATGTTTCACAATGTAAGTTTGAGTACAATAGAAAAATGTTGAAAGAGTTCAATAAGGATGGTTTCAATGAGCTAGAATATGGATTAGTCTCTCATGAACCATATGCTCTCATTATTGTGAAGAATAGAAATGTCATGAATCAGATGCCATATGATGGATCTATCATGAATGTTATAAGTTTACTTACTCCATATAATCTTGTATGTACTAGACATGATAAGATGATGGTAAATTCCAATAAGGGTTATTGGAATGTCATTGAAGACATCCATGAGTACTTGTGAAGTACTTAAGGATAGATTGATAGTCAATAAGGATAGCAATAAAAGGATGAGTGGGATATAAAGGGTTACATCACTAAAAGCTTCCGTATTGATAAATAGATCGCAAATTAAAATAAGTTTTAAAAGGAGAAATGTTGTTAGTTTGAAGGGTTCCTAACTAATAGTCGTTATTTCTATTGTACAATAGAAGCCAAGTATATTTGTGTTATGAACATAGAGTGATACTATATGGATCTAGAAGTTCATATGATGAACTTATAGATGTCCTAACCATTGATGACTCAGTAGTAATATTATGACAACAGTGGAGCTACTTGTTAGGCAAGGAAAATCAAATACCATTTTACGATGGTTTCATCTCAGAGAAAAGAGAAAAGAAACATGCAATATACTGACTAAATAGCAATCCCACTGGATATAGCACTTGTGCAGCAGGAAGCATGGTGGGCATGTTTGGATCACTAAGAATGAGATTTGTGGGTCATTGGATCTAAGTGTAAGTGGGAGTCTGTTGGTAAGGTATGCCCATATAGAAAATCATGTGATGATTGACATGGCATAGACCATAAAGGATTTGATTAATACATATAAAGGCAAGATTCCAATTCATATTGTTTCACTCAGTTATGAGATAATGAGGAAATATTATTAATATCTAAAGAATGACAATACTCAATGACGTATGTCTGACATGGTTCTTACTGCACTAACAAATCCACCTAGGGCTGAAATCCCTTAAGTTTTTATCAAAACCTTGTGCAATAATACCACCCGCAAGCAGACGGGTCTTATCGCAGTATAGTTAAGGATCGAATCCCAAGGGACAACATTTTTAAGAATCTCACTAGTCGAATCTGGATCAATTAAGACTAATATTTTGAACAGGACTTGATTTGGGTTTAGTTAATCTAATTGCAAGGAAAGTAAAAGAGTGGTATTGAACTGAGTTTAAATTAATGATGGGAATTACTGAGGTGGAACCGGGTTTCACCACCACTATACATGTAAACACATCCAAACATATCCAGGAAAGATACAACTATCCAAATGGAGTAGCAAACCATCTGTTAGGAAATAGAGTTTGCATAAGCATCTCCATGGGCTTGATGTCTCATTACCCACGGGTCACACACTTACTACTCCGGAGATATTCCTTTGGAAGTTCTCATCCAGGCATCAACCATGTTAATCGATATTAAAATATGAAGTATTGAAGTTCTTGCAACAAAAAATACAATAGATCATGCAAGGCAGGTGATCAATCCACAAAGCATGCATTAAATGATTAATAACAAAATGAAAAGTTATATACAATCCATGGAATGTTATAAGATGAACATGTAAGCACGGGCAGAGGGGCTAGTCCCCATACCCCAGCAAAATGGACTACTCGCTCCTCATGATAGAAATAAAAAGAACAAGAGAGAGGGAAGATTCCACCATGGTCATGGTGAAGAAGATGATCATGACTCGGTGGAGAAATGGTGTTCTACACGGTGGTGGGGCAGATCTAGATGAGGAGGAGAAGAAGACCAAGACGGACGAGGATGATCATCTCTCTCCTTCTTCCTTCTCTTCTCATGCTCTTCCTCACAGGAGATGGAGCAGTAGATGGTTGATGGATGAAGGTGATACAGATCTGAAATCCCACCACTTTCGTGGCTAGGAGATAGATCTTGATGGAGCGACGATGGCGAAGTAGTAAAGACACCACAGAGGTAGTCTTTGGTGGTAGAGATTGTCTTCCTTGGCTGGGCACAGAGCGCCAGCCTGTCAATGTGGATGGAGCGGAAGTGAGGCCTCAAATGAAGGAGGGGATTGTGGCAACACATCCCACTATCACATAGACAGTGAGGTGTTATGTGAAAACGTGCGGAAATCACCAAAACCACAGATTACCAAAAACACGGGTTAATTAAAACCGGTTGCGGAAAGCAGATAAACTGAGAAAACTATTACATTCAAGTCCACATCCTGCAAGGAAATAGGTTATATAAACATTTACAAGATCTTGACACGTGCCACAGCTTTAGGAGATCAGTTGTCAAGCAATCACATGAGTTCATCACATGTTTATACATACATGAAGGCCCATATCCGGCCTGCAGCAAGATATACAAAACATCAACAGCTATACATCATGAAACAACGTCAAAAAACCTCCAAGGACCTGAGAGTACAGGGATGACTCTAAGACTCTACTACAAAACATCCGAAACAGCAGCATATCCATCTCTTGCCTTCTACTGCTCGTCTTGCTGCTCGGCCGCAACTCTGCGACCACCACCACATATAGCTCGAACACCTAAAAAGGGTGTAAACCAGCGGGGTGAGACACACAGTCCCAGTGAGAAACATTACTCCCCGCTGAAACCACAAAACCTCTGAAAGATAAAAGCAACAACAGCAGATAACTGATAAGAGGTATAACAAGAGCAGTCTATATAGAAAGGCTATTCATACCATCAAGCTTACCAGATGTACGGAAGGCATATACTCAGGTAATCCATTATGAAACATGATTAACAAGATAAGATTTATGAGGTATGACTACATAGCATGAGGAATGTATAAGTAACTTCAAGATATAGCAAGAGCAATTACACAAGCAAGGCCTCAATCAATGTTTCATGTTTTGCCTTAAGCAGTAAATTCTATTTGGCTGACTTACGTATTATTATGCCCTGAGGAAGTGAGCCGTACCGCTCAAATCCAACTGACGGTTGTGAAACTCGGAGCCGGTGCCATACAAGGTCAATGGAAGAGCTGGACTCCACTACCTCCCACCTCGTGGTCAGTGCACGAGAACCAAAGAAGGATCGTAGTCTCATGCTTAAGTGGCCTCAGCCACAGGGTCAGCTCCATAGGCTACCCTTCCTCTAGCCTGCCTCAGTACATGTCTCGGTGCTAGTATATCTGAGCCACGGGCATGTTCACCATGCTCTGAGCCATGAACGCATTCATGCTCTCATATCACATATCCTGAGCCATGGGCCTGTTCACCATGCTCATATACATATCTCGAGTCTGCAACCATAGCTGCACTCGATTCCCTCTCTATTTTAGGCTAGGAGAAACCTCTCATATTCAACAATATGCGCTCCGGGTTAACCCGCAGGAGAACCCGTTTCACCATCACCAGCTCCTGACGATGATGGATCTATGGCCATGGCAAACAACATGATTTCTTCCACTGTAATTAATTAGTATATTTTAATGGATTGCAAGATTCAACCAAGTTGTATAGCATGCAAACTATAACAAGAATAAACAGCAGGAAACTCAGTATTATGCTTTTATTGTAATCAACATCATCCTGATCCATCACAAGGGTCCAACATTACATGTTACCACTTGGTCTCTTACCAATCATCTAGATCCATCTCAAGGATCATCACATTACCATGGGATATCAATCCCTTATCACATAGAGTAACTGCCTCTCAAGGCATTCTCATCAACTTAGGCACTTTAGTCAAACTCGGGTCATCAGACCAATCACATCATATATGATATCTCATCACCAAGAGTAATTATCAAAGCAATGTTACTCATCATATATATACCTCATAGCCATTTCACCTGGCTATGCATCACCTGCATGGTTAGTATGCACAATCACCAAGGATTATCAGAAGAATTTATACGCTTTATCATACATGCCTCAACCTTTGACCATAGATATAGTTCATATCATCATGCAAAGCATCTTATATGCTTACCATTATCTCAGCATTATTCATATCATTAAGATGATTACACACACATAGGTACTATCATGGTAAGATACATAGATGAAATCTACTATCACAATCACCATCAAGCATGTCAAGGTTTACTATCAAAATGACGTGATTCATTAACAAGATCTAGCGCATAGATTTTCATGAGAGACAAGACCCTCACTAAAAGCGTCTACTACCCTCACTAAAAGTGGTGTCAGGAAAGGCACACTCACCTATCGCCCAACCCTCAACACACAACGGGCAGCACATAGAGTATAACGCGCAATGCCATGCCGTGCAACGACGCATCAGATATATCGCGCACTCACCAGTGTCGTGCATTGCGGTATCGTGCAACACTCTGTCGGCATCCATGTGTAAAGTGCAGCTCATACCTTGTCGTGCAACGGTGCGTTGTACATCTCTGTGTCATGCAACGACTAGGGTTACTACAGGTTACTATACCAGGCATCATCCCTATGTGTGACACCCAGCACCAGGCTAGCTACATAGCTCCATATCGTCCAAGGTATGACAGCCACTAAGCTTCCACCTCAGGTCAGGTATATCAGGCAATAAGGACCCATCGCTTAACCAAGCTATCCATGGTCCATCGGCCGACACAAGGCAAGAACATGTCGTGTGATGCCCGACACACAAGAGTCAGCAACCAGGAGCATGACGCCCGACACAACACCACCAACTAGCTAACAAGCTCCACACTTCAACGCCCAACGTCAACAAACCATCACACATGTATCAGGCATGTTACACATCAAGGTGGGATGCCCGAAACACACAAGGCAGGGACCAAGGGTGATGCCCGTCACACCACAACATGTGTCGTCCAAAGCTCAAGCTCAAGCTCAAGAGGGATATCGGGCAGCACCTCACCCAAGATCATAATGGTCAAGATGCAACTCCACAAGGTCGTCATCAACCTCAAGCACAAGGGTGGTTGTTGGTAAGTGTGAGGTGGAGGTGGAGCATATTGATAATTGAGCAGCGCTTGAGGAGGTGAAGGAGCATAGGGGTTCGGTGGGGCTTGGAAATATGGTGGAACATAAGCACTCGAAGTGTTCCCTAGAAAAGTCCCATCATTGTTTGGATTTGGCTTTGGTTGAGAGGGAAGTCTTCCCTCTTCTCTTCTATCCAAAGAGAGAGAAATCTGGTCCAACCTCTGCTCAAGACGGCTTATAGACTGCCCATGTGCATTGATATCCTTTTTGACTTCATCTTGGATTCTTAGCCTTCCAAGAACCTCGTCCTCAAACTTGGAGTTGTAGCGTGGCTTCTGCTTCCCCTGTCCTTGTCCATCCTCATTTTGTTGTTTCCAAGAGAAATTTGGGTGGTTCCTCCATGCGGGAGTGTCGGAGTGGGACATTGGGCCCTGGTTGTTGTGGCCACCAAAGGAATGTAAAGCGTTAACTTCCTCGTCTACCGTGTCCTAAGCCATTGCGGGTTGGCTAGAAGAGCCACCCACTTGATTCTTCATCATCTGCATCATATCTACCATCATTTTCATCATATCGAGGTTGGTGGCATTGCGTACGGGAGCCACAAAGGACGGTGGAGGAGTGTAGTTCTGGCTGCAATGCCCCCCTTTAGTGGAAGCTCAGTGGCGAGAATTCTCGACGAGATGCTCAAACAGCAGCCATGAGTCCTCGGGCGGCTTTGCCATGAACGTGCCCCCGTAAGAATAATCTACATTGTTTTGGCTCTGCTCCTCAAGCCCGGTGTAGAAGGCTTGAACTAGTTGCCAAAGCGGAACCTCATGATGAGGGCAGTCACGAAGCAACTTCTGGAACCTCTCCCGTGCCTCATGGAAGGGTTCGTTCTCTTTTTGGGCGAAGGACATGATGCACCTTCTCATTTAGGATAACTTGGCTATTGGAAAGAACTTCTTCAGAAACTCATTCTTTACTTCATTCTATGTGATGAGCTCTGGCCTCAAAACGTACCACTCCTTGGCCTTCTCTTTGAGAGAGAAGGGAAAGAGCATCCTCCTGATCGAGTCATCTGTGGCGGCAGGCGTGTGGAAGGTGGAGCACGTTTCTAAGAATGCGTCTATATGGTGGTAAGGATTTTCGTTCTCCATGCCATTGTATGTGGAAAGAAGTCCCAAGAGTGTCGGCGGGATGGAGAACTGCTGACCGGGCATTTGGTCCACCAGCGTGGCTATGGGGGAGTTGTAGTTCCCCGGCGTGAAATACTCATGAAGCGGGCTGTGTGGAGGTGGAGGTGGAACATCCGGTGGTGGGTCATTCTCAGCCATCTCAGCCTCTCTGTGTAGGTTGTGGTGAGCTTGACGCCTTCTTCTCCCAATCTCGGGGTCGTAAACCACTAAGTCGGTACAATTTGAACGTGTGCTACGCATGCACAACTGTCACTTGTGCAAGTCACAAACAAACAACAAGGAGCCAAGTTAGCGAACCAATATGCAAGAGTAACACAAAGAATAAATAATAGCAATGGTGAGGGAAAAAGGAAAGGCTAAGCTACACTATCTAACTAGGTCGAGCGCCTCTATCCCCGGCAACGGCGCCAGAAAGCTTGGTGCGCTCCTGCTAGAGGCTTGCAATAAGCACAATCCACGAGGTCAGGAGGCACGGGAGTGATGGGATCTTAGCTTTCGAAATTTGTATTGTCCCAGATCGAGTCTATCACAAAAACTAAAACAATTCGCCCGCAAGCGTACGGGGTATTGTTGTAGTATAGATCAAGGGCAAGATGTGGGGTCGAACCACGGAGATAGAGGGGGCGCTAGAATTAGAAGGTGTGAGCTATGTTCCTATTGCGGAGAGTAAGGTTTTTAGGGTTTAAAGGTTGGTTGTTGGTTGATTAAGCTAAGTGAGCAAGTAGGAAAGGCAATATGAAACTAAGTTGTCAAAAGACTAAATTAGCAATCTAAGTTAACAAGCTATCTAAACAAGAGCAAGAACAAGCTATACTAGACTAAGCAAGCAACTAGCGATTGAGAACCTAAGTTAACCACTAATCAAGATCAAAGACCTAAGTTAACACTTAGCTAACAAAACTAGGCAATCAACTAAGTTAACTAAAGCAAATGAACTACACTAGCATTAACGAGCAAACTAGGCTATTAGGGTTTTAAGCAATTAGATGAAGGAGGTGGGCCGTTTGGGAATTAGACCTTGACATTAATTGGGGGATGTCACCATAATAAGCAATTAGCATATTTCATTCTATACTACCAAACCAAACAACAAGGTGGGTGCTATGAGGATGTACCCTATGCTACTAGTTGGAGAACTAGGGCTAGATGTAATTCTCATAGGACTTACCAAGTCTAGGTCTCCATGATAAGTGGTATTAGTCAATTTAGGACCAAGGGTAAGGATGGGAGTAGAGATGAGGATATTTGACCTCATGCCACTAGCCACCTCAGCCTTTAGGAAATCCTAGGCAATTGCATTAATCACACTTATACTAGTCACTTAGAACTCACATTTGCATGTAGGGAGAAGGTGATTATGTAGGAAGATAGGGGGCTAGCTAGGGATCCGAATTAAGGACCTAGGAGCCAATCCTATGCTGGATACATAGAAACCAACACCCTAGAGGCAAATGTCCTCAAGCACCACAAGGAAAGAAATTAATGTAATTAAACAACAATCACATGCACAAGTAATGGGAAATGAGATACAAGCAAAGGCAATCATAATAGAAGTGAAATATGTTTATTACAAATTATATTCCCCCAACATGGTATCAAAGTCACATTTTTGTCCCAAACAGCCCACCCAAGGGGGGCTTAGCTATATATGATCAAAACAGAAACAAAGGAGAAGGGAAAGAGAGTACGAAATACCATGGATTCTTGATGAAGCTTGACTTCTTCACCTCCTTGCTGCCAGCCACGATCCTCCTCCTCCAATGGTGCCCAAGAGCATGGAAATGGTGGAATGGATGCATAGAAACCTAGAGAAACTAGGTTTCTATGGTGGATATGAGTGGAAAGTGGGTGGGAATGGGATTAAATGCAAGGAAAGTAGGTGGATGGGAGTAATGGAGGCAAGGGAGCAGCTGGTGGTGGCTAGGAGGTGCTCTCCCAAGCCCTAGAAGCAACTAGTGTTTATATAGCAGCTAGGGCTAAGTGGGGGGTAAAATAGGAAAAATAGTGAAAAGTTGTATAGGGTAGGTGATCACCATGGTCGTGGTGGGTGTGCCACGGCCGTGGTGAGGGTAGTGGGGAACGACCGTGGGGGTGAACATGGTCGTGGGGTGGAGGAAGTGGTGAAAAAAAACAAAATATGGTGGTGGCCACGGCCGTGGCGGAGTGCCACGGTCGTGGTGGGTAGCATGCACCACGGTCGTGTTGGGTAACACGGTCATTTTGGAGGAGTTGGAGCTGACCGTGGGGAGGGGCCACGTGCTTCTTGATCAGCATCGGCCACGGTCATGGCGACTTGGCCACGGTCGTGGCTGGGAGGAAAATTCCCTGTTGGCGACTGACTTCTTGCAATTTAACTCCCACGACCGTGGCAGGGTGCCACGGCCGTGTTCTCTTCTCCTGACCACAACCGTGTTGATGGCCACGGTTGTGTTGTCTTCACTGGCCACGGTCGTGGCTGGGAGGCCACGATCATGGGCGATCTATGGAATTCCCTGTTGCAACCTGTTGGAACTTGGTAATAAAGCCACGACCATGGCATTGTGGCCACGGCCGTGGTGAGGCTTGACTTCTTGATTTCTCTTCTAACTTTGTCATTTTTGGATGTCTTTGCTCAGGGATGATTCTTGGCCACTGGAGGTAGGTTGAGGGAGACTTTGGGGCCTTCTTTGGGTCTTTCCTTCTCTCTCTTCCATATAAGCATGGTCCAAGTACCTAAAAAACAGTGCAAAGAACATCCATAAGCATATTTGCAATGATAGTCATATTGGGGAGAATAACATGTAATTCTAATGCATTTGAATGTAATAAAGGTACAAAATGACACAAGATACAGCCCTAGAATAGGGTTGGATCACCACCCCAAACTTGAAACATACTTGTCCTCAAGTATTGCTCGAACTCAATCTCTTTTCCATTTTCCACAATCAAAAGTTATGACAAATGCAATATGATGGCCGACAAATGCTAAATGGTATCAAAGGTGACTAGGTACATGCAAACCACTTCCCTCCTCTTCTACTTTCACAAACCAACGATGAAGAGAGCACAAAGCACATGAACTTTGCATATAATGCATGGATTGCACAAGTTATCAATATCTCATTCATAAGGTTCTGGGTAGACCGTTTCATGATGATGTTAATCGCTGATGACTAGGAGTGCTGTTTCACCTTCATGCGTTCAACCTTATGCTTCAAGTTATGCCAAATGACCCACATGGCTACGGAAAGGGATAAAGTGAGCTAGGTTTAATGTCTCCTAGCTCCATGGGTATGAAAGAAGAAGAAAGGGTTGCAGTAAGATTTGGAGTGCTTTTACACACTCTTCTTTTCTTTATTTGAATGCTCTTAAACAAGAGCATCCTTTTATTTTATTTTTGCTTCTCTTTTCTTTTTTTTTCTTTACCCTTGGTGTAGATAGGGCATATGGTGGATAGAGTGAAGCGGGGAGATAAAGATGTGGCCACCCCAAACTTTTGGAGGTGGCCACAGCTAATATGTGCACTTTGGCATCTTTTTATGAGGCGGAGAGGTATGAAGATGATGAAAGATTGGTCGGGTCAAAGAGGGGTCACTTGGCATAATCTTCCACATAAGGTCTTCTGCATCAAAACTAGTCTGACACTTCACCATAGATATCACATCTCATGAATGAACCAAATGAAATCCATATATCAATCAAGTAACTCCACAAACATTAAACATTCTATGCTTGCTCGGATCATAATTCAATCAAACCAACACATTCCCACGGGAGGTGACGAGCGTGTAAGAAGTCACTCGTTAATACTACATATCACTTCATCATAGCATATCATCTTGTATTTGTCAAAGATAAGCAATTTCATTCAATATGGTAATGATTGAGTCAAAACACGCTTTTTGGACAAGAAACATCAAATATGGGCAAAATTGGCCAAAAAGGTGTCAAATTGCACTAAATCACATTCAAACACAATTTTAGGTAAAAAGCAAGTAAATCCTAGCTAAAACATGCAAAAATTAGCAAAAAACTACATGAGATGCAATGCATGGCTGAAAAAGCAAAAATTTTGAAAAACTACTCAAAAATGCAGAAATCAACTACATGCCATGCAAAGATGCAATGAAAAGAACAAAAATAGTAAAACTAAACAAGATGGCAGGGTGATATCAAAATGACAAAAATAGAGAGATAGGGTGATGCGTACCGCCCTACCCACCCCCAAACTTTAGAATCATGTTGTCCTCGGCATGAAACTATAGCTTAGGGGAGATAGGGGAAGTGTCATGGCTGCGGTGGCTGGTCTGGCATGTTCGAAGGATATGGAGGAGGAGTTGAGTCTGGAGCTGAGCGTGACGGAGGATGTTGGTAATAGTGACCCCAGTAGTTGTCCTGGGGTGGAGGGTAAGTATGTGGATACCCAGCTAAACCACCCCAAAAATCTGGGCCCCATTCGGGGTTTCTTTCTGCTTGTGTGTGGTGATATTGATACGAGTGGTTGATCTGATAGTGCATCTGCTGCTGATCATACCACATTTGCTGCCGGGCAAGCTGCATGTCACCTTGGATCTTATGAATGTTCTCAAGGTGTGCTTGGATTGCGGCCATGTCATAGGCATTCCCTGAGGGTGGCTGCAGTTGGGATGTCTCCTCATCCCTCCTTCTTGTTCTTTGGGGTTGCCTTTGTTGTTCATGTTCCTGCTCCTGCCCTTGTACGTTTGATTCGGCGACGTCTTCCTGTATAGCAGTGGCTCCCCTAGTATACGTCTCTTTCGGGTGGTCTAGATGCCATGCCATCAATTTTTCCCTTAACCTGTTGCCAGGTCCCCACACGGATAGTAGGGGTTCCACGTGATATGGCAGCTCTAGTTCAAAATCCTACACACTTGTAGTTAATTAAATCATTCTTTTATCCTTCATTTTTATGGTGTGCGAGCGCGTCAGATAGTTGAGGTCAACACGTTCTACCTCAATCGTGTCTTGTGCCCCCGAGAGATCATGTCCCAACGCTAGTGCAATCAAAGTCACAAATCCCCCCATGACAAATGGCTTTGTGCTCTTATAGGGTATGGACTTCATATGATCGATCAAAAGAACTCCAAGGTCAATGTACCTCTTTTGGTGCATACCGATCAAGACAGTCATATCCTTTTGGGAAATGTTGCCTTGGTTGTCGTATCTGCCCAAAATCGTGTTAGCCAAGACCTTCTGCACGTAGCGCGTTAGCGGGTTACATATAGCAGTAGTTTTTTATCTACCCGCATAGTAGTCTTCTTTGCCTGTGAAGGTCTTCCAGTAATAGGCATATTCCAGAGTGTCGTCTCTCTCTAACAAGCCGTCATCCAATTTCATGGCTTCTTCCAGACTAGAGGCGAAGATAGCATTTAGCTCAGTGGAAGTGAGGGTGTGCATGTTGCCCATCATGGCAAATCTGAGTGCATCACAACCCCTCACTTTTGTCTTCTCCAGAGTGGCAAAGAATTCTTGGGTCAATGTGGGATATGTAGGTTGGGGTGTGAAAAGAATATCCCACAACCCAATCCTCTTCAAGCCCATTTCCACTATCTCCTTGATTCCAAGATCCTCAATTGTCTTCTCGCAACCGTACCTGGAGGCGACGACTCGCCTTGCCATGCACTCAGGGTAAATGAGTTTCTTTTGCATGTGTCCTCTACCATATGACACCCCCGTCGGTGCTTTGCCCAGGGTTCTTTCTCTATCAGCCTCCAAATTTTCCATAACATCTTCTCCTTATGGCTCCAGCTCCACCTCTTCCTCCTCGCTATCTTGTTCTTCCTCCATCGCATAGGATTGCGACCCCGAGCTGGTGTCAAAATTGTACTAGTGGGCCGACTGCTCCTCATCTTGCTGCAATTGCCGCGAGGGTTGCAGTTGCACACCACACCTCGCTGTCACCTGAGACGTCGAGTGGCGGGGTGGTGTGGGCTTTGGAGGCAACCTGGATGATGACGGCGCTGCTTTAGATTTTGGATTTCTTCTTGCGACCGCCGGCTCGATTTCATCTATGAGGTTGTCCAAGTCGACCCCCATGGACTCCTCCTCTTCTTCATCCTCCCCCTCATAGGTAGCGTCTATGATGTGGTGGCTATCGGATGAGCGGGAGTTTGATCCGCTCACCGATTGTGATCGGCAGAGGGAATGGTGGGCGGAAGCGGTAGGTGATGGGGTGTGGGATGGAACGGACACATCAGAGGAGGCATTTTTAGAACGCCGTTTCCCTCCGGTGAGGATGTTCGTCCCCTTTGTGATAGCCTTCCCAATCTTCTTCATTGCAGAAATGGAGGTGAAAGTGGTGTAGGATGGAGATTTTTGGATTTGGTGGAGAAGGTGGTGTGGATGTGGTTTTGTGGGTGGAATGGAAGGATAGTGATGTACATATGGTGGTTATATGATTAGTGGTGGATTTGGGCGAGAATGGAAGGGTTTTTTTGGAGGTTTTGTGTAAGGGAGTTGTTGGGCGGAATGGAGATGGGAATGGAGATGGAGATGTGATTGGGAGAGATTGGACGGTGGGAATGGGAGAGGGATGGTTGGGGATCGATTTGGGATGAATTAGGGATCAAAAGGAGGTGGTTTTAGGGGTTGGAGGTGACAAACGGGGGAGCACACGGACGTTTTCCGCCGCCACGGTGCGTTGCTGGAGTTGGAAGATGAAAGAATGAGGGGGAGGGGTTGTGTTTGGACACTTAAAAGTATATATATTTTTTTTCTGAACCGGGTTCGGCCACGGTCGTGGCAGGGGACCACGGTCGTGGCCAGGGTTGGGTAGCACGGCCGTGTTGTCTATGAAGAACCCCTCGGTTTGACCTCTCCACGGTCGTGGCCTTGTCCTCACGCCACGGTCGTGGTCGACTTGCCAAGGTCGTGGTTGATCTTCAAAACAATCTGTAACTTCGGCCAAATTGCAGCATTAATTGCCACGGTCGTGGTCCTCCGTCTTCAAAACGGTCATGGTGAGGACCACGGTCGTGGTCCGCCGTCTTCAAAATGGTCGTGGTGAGGACCACGGTCGTGGGCAGTTTCCTTCACCATGGTTGTGGGCAACAAGCCACGGTCGTGGCCGTTCTTCAAGACAACCTGTAACTTTGGCCAATCTGGTGGTTTAATTCCCATGGACATTGCTTGGAGCCACGGTCGTGTTTTTCCGCATGCGACATGGTCGTGGTCGAGCTCCACAGCCGTGGTGGGTTTGTCTCCTCAATTTTCAAACTTTAAAACATGATCTTTCGGTTTTATTTGTTCTTTTACTACAACTATGACTGAATGACCATGATTAACTTCTAGATCCTCTCTCTCTAATGTCTATCACCTGCCATTATCAAAACTCAAACAAAAACTATAAAGTACAAGTGTGCGTGTGTGTATTGGTGTAAAAGAAAACTAAAGTATAGAAGAAAAAAAAGGGTTCGAGAATCTCAAACCACGTGGGTTGCCTCCCACTAGCGCTAACTTTAACGCCTTCAGCCAGGCTTATTGATTGTTGGACTTTTTCACTTTTTCAAAATCTTCAAAAGATCCTTGTAGTAAATCCCTTTCTCATCCTCATCTAAGCATTCCTCTTCATCGAATTCTTCTTCTACAAGCATAACAATATCAAAATCTTGGTTGGCCTTGTTCGGGCCGACCTCAACAACAGATTTCAGCCTTTTCCCATTAACGGCGAATTCCTTCGCTCCTTCTTTTGCACAAATGATCACTGCCCCGGATGGGTACACCTTCTTGACAAGGTAAGGACCTTCCCATCTAGAACGAAGCTTTCCGGGAAAGAACTTCATCTTTGAATTGTATAGCCATACCCATTTATCGGGCTCAAACTCTTTCTTCTTTATGATCTTTTCATGTAGAAACTTGGTTCTTTCCTTGTAGCTCTTTGACATTTCATATGCCTCATGCCGCATTTCTTCTAGCTCATGCAATTGAAACTTTCTTTTCATTTCGTCTTTCTCTTCATCGAAGTCCATCGTCTTCAAGGCCCACAATGCCTTGTGTTGCATCTCAACCGGCAAATGGCAACTCTTACCATAGACAAGCTTGAACGATGTAGTGCCAATCGGGGCTTTGTATGCAGTCCTATATGCCCATAAAGCTTCATTGAGGTGAAGTGACCAATCCTTGTGGTCTGGTCGCACCGTCTTCTCCAAAATGAGCTTTATCTCCCGATTTGCCAACTCAACTTGACAACTCATTTGAGGGTGGTAAGGGGTAGCTACACGATGGTTCACTCCATGTCTCTTTAGCAACCCTTCAAAGGTGCGGTGGATGAAATGACTCCCGCCATCACTAATCATAGCCCTTGAAACACCAAAACGGCTAAAGATGTTGGATTTCACGAAATCACACACCACCTTATGATCATTTGTCCTTGTTGCCACAGCCTCAATCCATTTTGATACATAGTCTACGGCGACCAAGATGTAGACATACCCGAAAGAAGGAGGGAAAGGACCTATAAAGTCAATCCCCCAAACATCAAACACTTCTACCACAAGAATAGGTGATAGATGCATCATGTCCCTCTTTGAGATGGTGCCCACTTTTTGGCACTTGAAGCAGCCCTTGCAAAATTCATGAGCATCTTTGAACAATGTCGGCCAGTAGAATCCACATTGAAGAACTTTGGCAGCCGTGCGTTTCCCTCCAAAATGGCCTCCACACACTCCAGAATGGCACATAGATAAGACTTCTTGCTGCTCCATCTCTGGAATGCACCTCCTAATGAGTTTGTCCGAGAAATACTTAAAGAGGTGAGGGTCATCCCAAATGTAGTTCTTCACCATAGCAAACAATCTCTTACTTTCCTCTCTTGTCCACATGCTCGGTATCCTCCCACTGGCTAGGAAATTCGCTATGTGCTTGTACCATTGCTTTTGGAAAGATGAGACTAAGAGGAGTTGTTCATGTGGCATTGTCTCTTTGATTGGACTTGTCATATTAAAAGGTCCATCAAGGCAGGAGAGATGATCTGTAGCACCATTTTCTATTCCTTTCTTATCCACAATTTCTATGTCAAATTCTTGGAGCAACAAAATCCATCGGATCAACCTTGGCTTTGAGTCTTTCTTGGACATGAGATACTTCAACGCAGCATGGTCCGTGTAGATTGTCACTTTGTTTTGTAAGAGATACGGCCGGAACTTGTCAAAGGAGAAGATCACCGCAAGCAACTCCTTCTCGGTAGTTGTATAGTTTCTTTGAGCATCCTCTAATGTTTTGCTTGCATAATAGATAGCATGAGGAATCCGGCCAATGCGTTGACCCAGCACAGCCCCCACCGCCATATCGGATGCATCCATCATGATCTCAAATGGCAGAGAGAAATCTGGGGGCTGCATGATAGGAACAGAGATAAGCCTCTCTTTTAAATGATTGAAGGCTTCAACACATTTGTCATCAAACTGAAATTCAACATCTTTCTCAAGTAATCGACAGAGTGGTCTTGAGATTTTTCTAAAGTCCTTGATAAAGTGGCGGTAGAAACCTGCATGTCCCAAGAAAGATCGAACATGTCTTACGGTGGAAGGAAGGTCGAGTGTAGAAATAAGGCCCACATTGGCCTTGTCAACTTCAATCCCATCTTTGGAAACTCGGTGTCCCAGAACTATACCCTCAGGTACTATGAAATGGCTCTTTTCCCAAGATAAAACTAAGTGAACTTTCACACATCTTTCCAGAACAGCAGCTAGATGTAGCAAGTACTCATCAAAGGTTTTCCCGAAAACTGAAAAATCATCCATGAAAACTTCAAGTGACGAATCAAGCATGTCAGTGAAGATTGAGGTTACACATCTCTGGAAAGTGGAAGGGGCATTGCACAATCCAAATGGCATTCTCCGGTAGGCAAATGTACCACTTGGGCAAGTGAATGTCGTCTTTTCCTGATCCGCCGGATGCACAACAATCTGAAAATATCCTAAGTACCCATCAAGAAAATAGTAGAAGCTCTATTCAGCCAATCTCTCTAAAATCTGATCAAGAAACAGAAGTGGGTAGTGATCCTTCTTTGTATTTTCATTCAGCTTTCGGTAATCCACGCACATTCTCCACTTGGATTGCTCCCTCACTGACATAAGCTCACCATCGGCATTTTCTGCAACCGTAATCCCACTCTTCTTGGGCACAACTTGGATGGGACTCACCCACGTACTGTCAGAGATGGGGTAGATAATCTCTGCATCAAGAAACTTTACAACTTCTTGAGTTACAACATCCTTCAACTTTGGATTTAGCCTTCTTTGCATTTGACGGGTCGGTCTCGCATCTTCTTCTAAGTATATTCGATGCACACAAATAGAGGGGTCAATTCCTCTCAAGTCAGCAATAGACCATCCAATGGCTTGGATGTTCTTCCTCAAGACTTCCATCAAGGCATCTTCTTTCTTAGGAGAGAGAATGGAGGAAATGATCACTAAGAGGGTGTCATTTGAGCCAAGGAAATCGAACTTCAATCCTTCAAGAAGTTTCTTCAACTCAAGAACGGGGGGTGCTTCAAAGGAGTTCTTCAATGGTGAAGAAATAGAAGGAAGGTCCTGACTTGCAGCCACTAAGGCTATCTCACACTCTTCATCATCTTCATCATCATCATCAGGGAACTCAACAATTGGTTCAAGACCTCTACCTTGGGTGGCAGTCTCAATCCACGCAGGTAGGAACTCCTCAACAATCTCATCTAGGCATTCCACCAAATAACAATCTTGTTCGGTGGCCCCTATCACTTCAGCTGTAGTAGAAGACTTGAAGATGTTCAACCGGATATTCATGTGCATGAATGTAACATACATGGTCCCAGTCCTCACATGGATCACGGCATCGGATGTGGCTAAGAAAGGTCTCCCCAAGATGATTGGCACCTTTCTAGCTTCTTTTTCCATATCAAGAATGATAAAATTGGCTGGGAAGAAGGTAGATGTATCTTCATCAAGACGGACCAGCACATCATCCACACACCCTCTAGGTGTCTTCACAGATCGGTCGGCCAATTATAGAGTGCAATGGGCTGGCCTCAACTCCCCTATTTGGAGCTCAGCAAACAGATCATACGGCATCAAGTTTACGCTAGACCCCAAGTCAAGAAGAGCCTGGTCTATGTGATGTGCCCCGATGTAGCATGAGATGATGGGAGCACCGGGGTCTTTTCTTTTTTGGGGAATGGTGTGTTGGAGAATGGAGCTCACTTGCTCAGTGAGCTTGATCTTCTTAGGCGTCCTCCTTGTTGTCTTTCTTTTGAAGGTGCACAATTCTTTAAGGAACTTTGCATAGGACGGAATTTGCTTGACTGCATCTAGAAGAGGTATGTTGATTTTCACTTGCTTGAAGATCTCCAAAATGTCATCCGCATGCCTCTTCTTTTTCTTTGCAACAGAAGGCTCCTCAAGTGCATCAGGATATGGTGGGATTTGGGACCCCAATCGGTCCAAATCAACAGTATCATCCACTGGTATCACTGGAATCATAGTATCACGGCTCGGTATCACAGTATCAATGCTCGACGTCACGGTATCAACACTGCCTCTTATCACAGTATCATCCAACTGCATCTTAGTATCAACCTGCTCAGCCTCAGTGTCATCTCTGCCAACAACTGTACCATGGGGGCTCTCCAAAGTCCTGCCACTCCTCAACATAGTCACCACCTTCACATGCTCATGGGTGGTAGGAGAGGGAGCTTGTGGAGGTGGTTGTGGTTGTTGGGGTGGTGGAGGCCTTTGGTGAGGAGAGTTGGGATTTTGAAGGATGAATTGGGGTTGCGGTTGTTGTTGTGGTGGGGGTGATATTGTGGAGGTGTGATGCAATTTTACTGTGCGCTAAAATGCAAGTGAACGCGTCGAGTAGTACAGGCCTTTGTGAGGCCCAAGTCGAACATAGGGATACTCGGAATTGTTGGAGACTTCTATTAACTATTTGCGATCAGCTAAGCTGAATAACAAATTGAGTGTTGTTGTTAAAATTAAAAGAAAATAAAAACAAAAACAAAACAAACGATCGATTAAATGTTAATTTAATCAATTCAAAAGGGTATCTTTAGGATTGCGGTTTCACCGCGGGTTTTCATTGTATTAGATTTTATATAATGCGTCAATTTTATCTCTCTATCCGGGTAGTGGCCTGAAAACAGAATTACCCACAGTCATGGTGCAATTCACTACCTAGGTTTAGGTCGGTTCCACCGTCGTAGTAACCTATACCCTAAACTAGGTGCATTATGAACGATCTCTCAGTATCCACCATTAATTTTACACCACCTTGGTCAAGGGATTTATCGATTAATGTAGATTTCGTCTCTTTTCAGCCGTTAATCCTTCTTTCAAAGTGATTAAAGGCATTAGGTTATTATTATGGTGATCAAGCATAACAATATATGGAGAAAACGAAACTATACCACGGATTTAAGAGATAAAATATGAATTACTATTATAAAACTGTCATACTATGAATTCCCGGGCTACTCCTGGTCCTAAAGACGAAGGGGATTAGCCCTGCATGTTCATCTCAAACAAGTACAAGGTAGAGATAGGGGAAATCATGTGAGAAATGTGAATTGAGAGGTGAAACCCCTGAAAGGAGAAGAATCGGTTGATCCTTTGTGTAGAACACGTGCTCTCCCGCCTTTCGGTGGTGAAATCCATCTTCTGCGGCATCCGAATCAACTGGTATGAGCTTCTGGCCTCCGTTCTCCTCTCCTTTGCTCCTCGGTACTCGTGCAATGGCTAATGAGATGATCCCCTAGCATGGGCAGCCGTCATTAGGTTTAATTCCCTCATTAGGTTGATAATTAACCACGGTCGTTCGATTGGGATCAATCTGAATCAAACGCATATCTGACGGTGTCGATACCATCGACGCGGGTCGATGGTATCGACCCAATGTGGTAGCGACAGCCCTTCTTTCTTTTCGTCCGAGTGTCTGATGTAGTCTCGATACCATCGACGTGGGTCGATGGTATCGACTACCCTGTAGTGACAGTTTTGTCGTTTTGTGTCGATGTAGCCTCCATGCGTCGATGGTATTGACTTGGGGTCGATACTATCGACTGCTTCTTCACCAGCAACCTGAAGGTGACTCGATACCATCGACATCCCTGTCGATAGTATCGACACTTTGCTGCTCCTTTCGGCTGGCAACCTATGATCATGTCGATGGTATCGACTTTCGTCGATGGTATCGATGGAAGCAAATACTCGTTTTTCCTGAAATTCAAATACAAGATCACATAAATTCACACAAATAATAATATTTTGACAATTAATGCTCAAAATGATGAAATAAAGGGGATTTGATATAAAATAGTAGCAAAGACCAAAGTGGATGAATTATGCAACATTAACCATAAAAATGACTAATAAAAGCATAAAACACATATCAAACAGGTCTATAAATGCGACTTAAAATCGTCGCATCAAGGTGGTTGTTGGTAAGTGTGAGGTGGAGGTGGAGCATTTTGATAATTGAGCGGCGCTTGAGGAGGTGGAGGAGCATAGGGGTTCGGTGGGGCTTGGCAAGATGGTGGAACATAAGCACTCGAAGTGTTCCTTAGAAAAGTCTCATCATTGTTTGGATTTGGCATTCGTTGAGAGGAAAGTCTTCCCTCTTCTCTTCTAGCCAAAGAGAGAGAAATCTGGTCCAACCTCTGCTCAAGATGGCTTATAGACTGCCCATGTGCATTGACATCCTTTTTGACTTCATCTAGGCTTCTTAGTCTTCCAAGAACCTCGTCCTCAAACTTGGAGTTGTAGCATGGCTTCTGCTGCCCCTATCCTTGTCCATCCTCATTCTGTTGTTTCCAAGAGAAATTTGGGTGGTTCCTCCACTCGGGAGTGTAGGAGTGGGACATTGGGCCCTGGTTGTTGCGGCCACCAAAGGAATGTAAAGCGTTAACTACCTCATCTACAATGTCCACATCCATTACGGGTTGGCTAGAAGAGCCACCCACTTGATTCTTCATCATTTGCATCATATCTGCCATCATTTTCATCATATCGGGGTTGGTGGCATTACGTGCGGGAGCCACGGAGGACGGTGGAGGAGTGTAGTTCCGGCCGCAATGCCCCCCTTTAGTGGAAGCTCGGTGGCGAGAATTCTCGACGAGATGCTCAAACAGTGGCCATGAGTCCTTGGGCGGCTTTGCCATGAACGTGCCCCTGCAAGAAGAATCTACATTGTTTTGGCTCTGCTCCTCAAGCCCAATGTAGAAGGCTTGAACTAGCTGCCAAAGCAGAACCTCATGATGAGGGCAGTCACGAAGTAACTTCTGGAACCTCTCCCACGCCTCATGGAAGGGTTCGTTCTCTTTTTGGGCGAAGGACGTGATGCACCTTCTCATGTAGGATAACTTGGCTATTGGAAAGAACTTCTTCATAAACTCATTCTTTACTTCATTCCATGTGACGAGCTCTGGCCTCGAAATGTACCACTCCTTGGCCTTCTCTTTGAGAGAGAAGGGAAAGAGCGTCCTCCTGATCGAGTCGTCTGTGGCGACAGGCGTGCGGAAGGTGGAGCACGTTTCTAAGAACGCGTCTATATGGTGGTAAGGATTTTCGTTTTCCATGTCGTAGTATGTGGGAAGAAGTCCCAAGAGTGTCGGTGGGATGGAGAATTGCTGACCGGGCATTTGGTCCACCAGTGTGGCTATGGGGGAGTTGTAGTTCCCCGGCGTGAAATACTCATGAAGCGGGCGGTGTGGAGGTGGAGGTGGAACATCCGGTGGTGGGTCGTTCTCAGCCATCTCGTCCTCTCGGTGTAGGTTGCGGCGAGCTTGATGCCTTCTTCTCCCATTCTTGGGGTCGTAAACCACCAAGTCGGTGCAAGTCAAACGCGTGCTATGCATGCACAGCTGTCACTGGCGCAAGTCACAAACAAACAACAAGGAGCCAAGTTAGAGAACCAATATGCAAGAGTAACACAAAGAATAAATAATAGCAATGGTGAGGGCAAAAGGAAAGGCTAAGCTACACTATCTAACTAGGCCGAGCGCCTCTATCCCTGGAAATGGCACCAGAAAGCTTGGTGCACTCCCACTAGAGGCTTGCAACAAGCGCAATCCATGAGGTCGGGAGGCACGGGAGTGATGGGATCTTAGCTTTCGAAATTTGTATGGTCCCAGATCGAGTCTATCACTAAAACTAAAACAATTCGCCCGCAAGCGTACGGGGTACTGTTGTAGTATAGATCAAGGGCAAGATGCGGGGTCGAACCACGGAGATAGAGGGGGTGCTAGAATTAGATGGTGTGAGCTATGTTAATATTGCGGAGAGTAAGGTTTTTAGGGTTTAAAGGTTGGTTGTTGGTTGATTAAGCTAAGTATGCAAGTAGGAAAGGCAATATGAAACTAAGTTGTCAAAAGACTAAATTAGCAATCTAAGTTAACAAGCTATCTAAACAAGAGTAAGAACAAGCTATACTATACTAATCAAGCAACTAGCGATTGAGAACCTAAGTTAACCACTAATCAAGATCAAAGACCTAAGTTAACACTTAGCTAACAAAACTAGGAAATCAACTAAGTTAACTAAAGCAAATGAACTACACTAGCATTAACGAGCAAACTAGGCTATTAGGGTTTTAAGCAATTAGATGAAGGAGGTGGATCATTTGGGAATGTGACCTTGACATTAATTGGGGGATGTCACCATAATAAGCAATTAGCATATTTCATTCTAGACTACCAAACCAAACAACAAGGTGGGTGCTATGAGGATGTACCCTATGCTACTAGTTGGAGAACTAGGGCTAGGTGTAATTCTCATAGGACTTACCAAGTCTAGGTCTCCAGGATAAGTGGTAATTGTCACTTGAGTACCAAGCGTAAGAATGGGAGTAGAGATGAGGATATTTGACCTCATGCCACTAGCAACCTCAGCCTTTAGGAAATCCTAGGCAATTGCATTAATCACACTTATACTAGTCACTTAGAACTCACATTTGCATGTAGGGAGAAGGTGATTATGTAGGAAGATAGGGGGCTAGCTAGGGATCCGAATTAAGGACCTAGGAGCCAATCCTATGCTGGCTACATAGAAACCAACACCCTAGAGGCAAATGTCCTCAAGCACCACAAGGCAAGTAATTAATGTAATTAAACAACAATCACATACACAAGTAATGGGAAATGAGATACAAGCAAAGGCAATCATCATAGAAGTGAAATATGTTCATTACAAATTATATTCCCCCAACATGGTATCAAAGTCACATTTTTGTCCCAAACAGCCCACCCAAGGGGGCTTAGCTATACATGATCAAAACAGATACAAAGGAGAAGGGAAAGAGAGTAGGAAATACCATGGATGCTTGATGAAGCTTGACTTCTTCACCTCCTTGCTGTCAGCCACGATCCTCCTCCTCCAATGGTGCCCAAGGGCATGGAAATGGTGGAATGGATGGATAGAAACCTAGAGAAACTAGGTTTATATGGTGGAAATGAGTGGAAAGTGGGTGGAAATGGGATTAAATGCAAGGAAAGTAGGTGTATGGGAGTAATGGAGGCAAGGGAGCAGCTGGGGGTGGCTAGGAGGTGCTCTCCCGAGCCCTAGAAGCAACTAGTGCTTATATAGGAGCTAGGGCTAAGTGGGGGTAAAATAGGAAAAACAGTGAAAAGTTGTATAGGGTAGGTGATCACCACGGTCGTGGTGGGTGTGCCACGGCCGTGGTGAGGGTAGTGGGGAACAGCCGTGGGGGGTGAACACGGTCGTGGGGTGAAGGAAGTGGTGAAAAAAAACAAAATATGGGGTTGGCCACGTCCGTGGCGGAGTGCCACGGTCGTGGTGGGTAGCATGCACCACGGCCGTTTTGGGTGACACGGCCGTTTTGGAGGAGTTGGAGCTGACCGTGGGGAGGGGTCACGGGCGTCTTGATCAGCATCGGCCATGGTCATGGAGACTTGGCCACGGTCGTGGCTGGGAGGCAAATTCCCTGTTGGTGACTGACTTCTTGCAATTTAACTCCCACGACCGTGGCAGGGTGCCACGGCCGTGTTCTCTTCTCCTGACCACGACCGTGTTGATGGCCACGGTCGTGTTGTCTTCATTGGCCACGGTCGTGGCTGGGAGGCCACATTCGTGGGCAATCTATGGAATTCCCTGTTGCAACCTGTTGGAACTTGGCAATAAAGCCACGACCATGGCATTGTGGCCACGGCCGTGGTGAGGCTTGACTTCTTGATTTCTCTTCTAACTTTGTCATTTTCAGATGTCTTTGCTCGGGGATGATTCTTGTCCACTGGAGGTAGGTTGAGGGAGACTTTGGGGCCTTCTTTGGGTCCCTCCTTCTCTCTCTTCCATCTAAGCATGGTCCAAGTACCTGAAAACAGTGCAAAGAACATCCATAAGCATATTTGCAATGATAGTCATATTGGGGAGAATAACATGTAATTCTAATACATTTGAATGTAATAATGGTACAAAATGACACAAGATACAGCCCTAGAATAGGGTTGGATCACCCACCTAGGGACACTTGTCCATGGGCAATGTCACCCCTCTATCAAGCCTTAAACACATGTCCAAGGCCATTGACACATGCAAGCATCAAGCACCAAGTGTCCACTAGTGGTGACACAAACGAGGTCAAAGAGAGTCAAAGATCCATGGGCGACACACCACCACCATGGCTGACACAACCCTGGGCGACACACCCAAGGCGACACAAGCTCTCTTGCCTGACACAAGGTCCAAAGAAGCAAGGTCAAGGCACCACAAGGCCCAACAAGTTCAACCAAGCCCAAAGGAACTCAAGCAATGAGCCCAACCCTTCCTCTCAACACTAGAGGAAGTAAGGAGAGGGAGGAACACCTCACAAGGTGACAAACTTGCCCACAAACCCTAAACTTGGGTAGATTGCAAGTAGCACCTCCAGCTCTCAACAAAGCACCAACAAACCCTAATCACCACTAAATGTGATTAGCAAGCAACTAAGCATCAGGGTTAAGCAAAGAAAACAGGGTAAACCCTAAACGGAGGTCAGGGTCCTTATAAACTAACCCCCTACAAAGGGATTTTGTCCCTGAAATCTGAAGAGAAAAGCGAGGGATACTTCCTCCTCATCTCCTCCTCAAGCTCCCACGTAGCTTCCTCAATGCCACGATGATGCCAAAGAACCTTCACAAGAACCAGGTATTTCCTCTTTAGCTTCTTAACTCTTCTGTCAAGGATCATCACAGGACCTTCCTCGTAGGTCACATCCTCATCAAGCTCAACTTCAACTGGTTGTATCACTGTTCCTGAATCTGGATGACTTTTCTTCAGCATACTGACATGGAACACTGGATGTAACATGTGCAACTCTGGCGGCAGCTCTAACTTGTAAGCTACCTTGCCCATACGTGCTATGACTGGGTATGGCCCCATAAATCTAGGTGCTAGCTTACCCTTCCGGCCAAACCTTAGCACACCTTTCCATGGGGAGACTTTAAGATACACTTTGTCTCCTACCTGGAATTCCAAAGGTCATCGGTGATTGTCTGTATAGGACTTTTGTATGTCCTGTGCCGCTTTCAACTTTTGTTGTATCACTTTGATCTTTTCTGTTGTCTATTGTACTAAATCAGGACCCAAAAGTTGATATTCACTAGACTCATACCAACACAAGGGAGATCTACACTTCCTGCCATATAAGGCCTCATAAGGAGCCATGTCAATGCTTTGCTGATAACTGTTGTTGTAGGCAAACTCTATCAAACTGAGATGTACATCCCAACTGCCTAGGAACTGCAAAACGTAAGCTCGAAGGAGATCCTCCAAAGTCTGAATAGTCCTCTCGGACTGTCCATCTGTCTGCGGGTGGAAAGTGGTACTGAACCTCAACTGTGTTCCCAATGCTTTGTGCAACTATTCCCAAAAATGACTCATGAACTGAGGGCCTCTGTCAGAAACTATCTTCGTTGGCACACCGTGCAAACGTACTATCTCATCCACATATACTCGAGTGAGCTTCTCGGCTGTATATGTTGTCTTCACTAGTATGAAATGGGCAGACTTCGTCAATCTGTCCACTATAACCCAAATGGAATCATGATTCCTAGTTGTCCTGGGTAGACCAACTACGAAATCCATGGTTATATGATCCCATTTCCACTGTGGTATCGGTAGGGGCTGCAACATACCTATCGGCTTCTGATGTTCAGCCTTGACTTGCTGACAAACCGCACACTTAGCCACGAACTCGACTACATCTTTCTTTAAGTCGGGCCACCAATACAAGTCCTTCAGACTATGATACATTTTGGTGACTCCTGGATGCATAGCATACATCTACATGTGTGCTTCCTCGAGCACTAACTTCCTTAGATCATCAGCATCGGGGACCACCATCCTATCACGATAGCAAACTAGTCCATCCTCAGACTCATGGAACCCATCATGCTTTTTGCTGCCAAACTCTGATCTGATCAACTGTATTGTATCATTTGCTTGTTGTGCATCTTTGATCTGTTGTCTCAGCATAGTCTTGACTTGCATCTGTGCTAAAAGTCCAGCCAACAAGGAAACTTCCATCTGCACATTCATCTACCGCAAGGAAACAAGCATATCCCGTCTATGGCATACTAGGGAACTCAATTGTGCCTTCTTTGAAGAAAGAGAAGAAGACTTTCGACTAAGCGCATAAGCTACCACATTAGCCTTACCAGGATGATACATGATGGTGCAGTCATAATCATTGATTAATTCCATCCATCGACGCTGTCGCATGTTCAACTCAAGCTGTGAAAAGATGTACTTCATATTCTTATGATCTGTAAAGATCTGACATACTTCCCCGTAAAGATAGTGTCTCCAAATCTTTAACGCATGAACCACTGCTGCCAACTCCAAATCATGAGTTAGATAGTTCTCCTTGTGTTTCTTAA
Organism: Alisma plantago-aquatica; assembly: GCA_963693085.1. Classification (NCBI taxonomy): domain Eukaryota; kingdom Viridiplantae; phylum Streptophyta; class Magnoliopsida; order Alismatales; family Alismataceae; genus Alisma; species Alisma plantago-aquatica. The sequence continues at coordinate 1,060,171,055 of OY856413.1, forward strand.
GCTGTCGCGAAGCAAAAGAAACCACATGATCCTCCTGCATCAGCACACAACCTAAGCCTTTCTTGGAAGCATCACAGAAAACAACATAGCCCTTTCCAAGCTCTGGCAGGATTAACACTGGAGCACTGGTCAACTTCTCCTTCAAACTCTAGAAAGCTTGCTGGAAACAATCATCTCAGATAAAAGGTACATCCTTCCTAGTCAACCTTGTCATTGGTAACGCAATCGTACTGAAGTCCTTGATAAACCTTCGGTAGTATCCTGCTAAACCCAGGAAACTACAAACTTCTGTCGGCATCTTCATTTGTTCTCACTCTGCAACGGACTTAACCTTCTTCGGGTCCACTTTGACTCCTTCCGTAGATATCACATGACCCAAGAAAGTCACTTCTTCCAACCAGAACTCACACTTATTGAACTTGGCATACAACTGATGTTGGTGAAGAAGAGTCAACGCTAGTCGAAGATGTCGCTCATTCTCTTACCTGTCTTGACTGTAGATCAAGATGTCATCTATAAAGACTACAACAAACTGATCTAGGAACGGACGGAACACTTTGTTCATCAAATCCATGAAAGCAGAAGGTGCATTGGTTATCCCGAACGGCATAACCACAAACTCGAAGTGACCATACCTCGTCCGAAAAGCTGACTTCGGTATGTCATCCGCCTTAATCCTCAATTGATGATATCCGGACCGTAGATCGATCTTTGAAAACACGGTGGCACCACGCAACTAATCGAACAGATCATCTATCCTCAGTAATGGGTACTTGTTCTTAATCGTGACCTTGTTCAATTGTCAGTAGTCTATACATAACTGCATCGACCCGTCCTTCTTCTTGACGAACAACACTGGAGCACCCCAAGGCGACGTACTTGGTCGGATGAAACCTTTCTCCAACAACTCTTGTAACTACTTCTTCAGCTCTGCCATCTCTACGGGAGCCATCCTATACGGTGTTTGTGCAACTGGTTGTGTTCCTAGAACCAGATTGATCTCGAAATCAATCTCTTGGGGTGGAGGAACACCAGGGAACTCTTCGGGAAACACATCCGCAAACTCTCGGACAACTGACACCTCTTCAAGGTTAGGACCTTTTGCCTTGGTATCCACAATGGTATCCACAACGTGAGCTAAGAACGCCTCACATCCTTGTCGTAACAACTTATCTGCCACCAAAGCTGACACTAGGCATGTCAGAAGAATCTTCCTATCTCCCTGGAAGATCTACTTCTCTCCACCATCGTCAAACACTGCCTACTTGGAACCACAGTCCAAAACAACCTTATACTTCTCTAAGATATCCATCCCAAGGATAACATCAAAACCATGCATATCAAGTGGTATAAGATCCACTTGTATACTGTGTCCTGAAAAGGATAAGACACAAGATGGACACTCTTCTCGAAGCATCAAGGAACCATCAAGAGGGGTTTCTAACAACAAGCTATCCTTCTTACAACTAACAGGTAAACGACAGTTTTCAAGCATACTATAGGCGATAAAAGAGTGTGTAGCACCCGGGTCAACCAGAACAGATATAAAGCAAGAAAAAGACATATCAGAATGAAATAACTCCATCTGACCTATCACCACTCACGGGTTGACTATCGCCTCCGGCTGACTCATAGCATAGAATCGAGTCGTTGCTTGTTGTCCACGTCCTCTGCTTCCTTGAGAAGACGATCCCGCTTGCGACGCTTGACCACGTCCTCACCCTCTGCTATCACAGGGATGTTGTCTATCTGACCTTTGATGATTCTGCCTCGGCTGCTGTGTCACTTCGACGTCTCTACTTGGACAATTCAACTTGAAATGCCTTGTCTGACCGCAGATATAGCATGTCCTAACTTCAAACCGTGGCCTAGATGGCCCTGTCACTACCACTGAAGTTGTACTATGTGCCTTAGACGGCGAAGAAACATAACCTCTTCCCTTACTCAGATACCACTGTGATTGTACACTGGAACCTCTCATCATAGAAGGTGTTGAAAACCTTGACTTCTTGAAGCCACCAAACCTCTATCCCAGAAACTGAGCATGCCTCTTCTTAGACATAGATTCTCTTTTCTCCCTAACTGACCGTTCAATCCTATGAATAGATTCCACAAATGTGGCAAACCGTTCTCGGTTCTCCAATGCAGAAGCAGGTTTTGTCAGCTCAGCACTCAGACCTTTCACAAAACATCTGATCTGCTCTTCATCTGTTGCTGCCATATGAGGACAAAACCTCAACAGATCCATGAACTTGGCTTTTTACTCAGTGACGTTCATCGCTCCTTGGTGCAAATGCTCAAACTGATTGATCTTCTCATCTAGATATGTCTTCAGAAAGTATCTACTGACAAACTCGTGCCAGAAAATCTCCCAACCGATCACCTCACCAGGTCGCTTCTCTTCCTCGATGGTCCACCAGTGACCAACACTACCCTTCAAAAGGTAGACAGCGTGCTTGACTTTGTCTGCTTTGGGGATGTCAAGGATCCAGAAAGCCTTCTCAAGACTTGTCAGCCACAGATCTGCATCCGCTGGATCAGTCGTTCCAGCATAATCTGAAGCTCCGAATCGGCAAAGCCGCTCAAAGGTCTTCCCAATACCCGATGTTTCACCATGGGGAGCCTGTGCTCTCGGCGGAGGCACTGGCAATCTCTCTACCATGAGATTCATCGTAGCCATTATCTGCCCCATAAGTTGTTGATAGGCAGGATGTTCAAGAATGGTTGGGTCAGGTTGGGGGATCTCAGGCACCCGATCTTCATGTGCCTGTCCTATAGCTCCATCAACTGATGCAGCATCGCTGGGATCGGGAGCATGTTCTTCATGGTTTCCAGACATCTTGGCTTTTCTTCCACTGAGGACAGAAGATGATTGTGAGAAAATCTGGAAAACTCACAAGAACAGATACAACCTAGTCCTAAATCCCTGTAGACTCAGCGAACCTAGAGCTCTGATACCAAAACTTGTGTCAACACATCCCACTATCACATAGACAGTGAGGTGTTACGCGAAAATGTGCGGAAATCACCATAACGACATATTACCAAAAGCACGGGTTAATTAAAACCGATTGCAGAAAGCAGATAAACTAAGAAAACTATTACATTCAAGTCCACATCCTGCAAGGAAACAGGTTATATAAACATTTACAAGATCTTGACACATGTCCACAGCTTTAGGAGATCAGTTGCCAAGCTATCACATGAGTTCATCACCTATTTATACATACATGAAGGCCCATATCCGACCTGTAGTAGGATATACAAAACATCAACAGCTATACATCATGAAAGAACGTCAAAAAACCTCCAAGGACCTGAGAGTACAGGGATGACTCTAAGACTCTACTACAAAACATCCGAAACAACAGCATATCCATCTCTTGCCTTCTACTGCTCGTCTTGCTGCTCGGCCGCAACTCCGTGACCACCACCACGTCTAGCTTGAACACCTAAAAAGGGTGTAAACCAGTGGGGTGAGACACACAGTCCCAGTGAGAAACATAACTCTCCGCCAAAACCACAAAACCTCTGAAAGATAAAAGCAACAACAGCAGATAACTGATAAGAGGTATAACAAGAGCAGTCTATATAGAAAGGCTATTCATACCATCAAGCTTACCAGATGTACGGAAGGCATATACTCAGGTAATCTTTTATGGAACAATATTAACAAGATAAGATTTATGAGGTATGACTACATAGAATGAGGAATGTATAAGTAACTGCAAGATATAGCAAGAGCAATTACACAAGTAAGGCCTCAATCAATGTTCCGTGTTTTGCCTTAAGCAGTAAATTCTATTTGGCTGACTTACGTATTATTATGCCCTGAGGAAGTGAGCCGTACCACTCAAATCCAACCGACAACTGCGAAACTCGGAGTCGGTGCCATACAAGGTCAATGGAAGAGCCGGACTCCACGACCTCCCACCTCGTGGTCAGTGCACGAGAACCAAAGTAGGACTGCAGTCTCATGCTTAAGTGGCCTCAGCCACAGGGTCATCTCCATAGGCTACCCTTCCTCTAGCCCTCCTTGGTATAGGTCTCGACGCTAGTATATCTGAGCCACGGGCCTGTTCACCGTGCTCTGAGCCATGAACGCATCCATGCTCTCATATCACATATCCTGAGCCATGGGCCTGTTCACCATGCTCATATACATATCCCGAGTCTGCAACCGTAGCTGCACTCGATTCCCTCTCTATTTTAGGCTAGGAGAAACCTCGCATATTCAACAATATGCGCTGCGGGTTAACCCGCAGGAGAACCCGTTTCACCATCACCAGCTCCTGACAATGATGAATCTATGGCCAGGCCAAACTACATGATTTGTTCCACTGTGATTAATTAGTATATTTTAAGTGGATTGCAAGATTCAACCAAGTTGTATAACATGCAAACTATAACAAGAATAAACAACAGGAAACTCAGTATTATGCTTTTATTGTAATCAACATCATCCTGATCCATCACAAGGATCCAACATTACATGTTACCACTTGGTCTCTTGCCAATCATCTAGATCCATCTCAAGGATCATCACATTACCATGGGATCTCAATCCCTTATCACATAGAGTAACTGCCTCTTAAGGCATTCTCATCAACTTAGGCACTTTAGCCAAACTCGGGTCCTCAGACCAATCACATCATATATGATATCTCATCACCAACAGTAATTATCAAAGCAATGTTACTCATCATATATATACCTCATAGCCATTTCACCTAGCTATGCATCACCTGCATGGTTAGTATGCACAATCACCAAGGATTATCAGAAGAATTTATATGCTTTATCATACATGCCTCAACCTTTGACCATAGATATAGTTCATATCATCATGCAAAGAATCTTATATGCTTACCATTATCTCATCATTATTCATATCATTAAGATGATTACACACACACAGGTACTATCATGGTAAGATACATAGATGAAATCTACTATCACAATCACCATCAAGCATGTCAAGGTTTACTATCAAAATCGGCGTGATTCATTAACAAGAGCTAGTGCATAGCTTTTCATGAGAGACAAGACCCTCACTAAAAGCGTCTACTACCCTCACTAAAAGTGGTGTCGGGCAAGGAACTCTCACCTATCGCCCAACCCTCAACACACAACGGGCAGCACATAGAGTATAACGTGCAACGCCATGCCGTGCAACGACGCGTCAGATATATCGTGCACTCACCAGTGTCGTGCATTCCGGTATCGTGCAACACTCTGTCGGCATCCATGTGTAAAGTGCAGCTCATACCTTGTCGTGCAACGGTGCGTTGTACATCTCTGTGTCATGCAACGACTAGGGTTACTATACCAGGCATCATCCCTATGTGTGACACCTAGCACCAGGCTAGCTACATACCTCCATATCGTCTAAGGTATGACGGCCACTAAGCTTCCACCTCAGGTCAAGTATATCGGGCAACAAGGACCCATTGCTTAACCAACATATCCATGGTCCATCGGCCGACACAAGGCAAGAACCTTCGTGTGATGCCCGACACACAAGGGTCAGCAACCAGGAGCATGACGCCCGACACAATACCACCAACTAGCTAACAAGCTCCACACTTCAACGCCCAACGTCAACAAACCATCACACATGTATCGGGCAGGTTACACATCAAGGTGGGATGCCTGACACACACAAGGCAGGGGCCAAGGGTAACGCTCGTCACACCACAACATGTGTCGTCCAAAGCTCAAGCTCAAGAGGGATATCGGGCAGCACCTCACCCAAGATCATAACGGTCAAGATGCAACTCCACAAGGTCGTCATCAAGCTCAAGCACAAGGGCACCAAAACCCTAATGGATCAAGAAGATGGCTCACCTCTCAACTATCAAGAGAGAGGGGTCTTTCCAAGCTTCATATCACCAATCGGGCAACACAAGGAACAACCCTAAATGAGGATCATGACCACCATAAAGCTCACCTTCTAAGCCCATGGTGAGAGGAGGGTGTTGCTTAAGCAACTAGAACACAAGCTCACCTCTCAACTTAAACGAGAGAGGGGTATTTCCCATGCTACTAGAACTCAAGCTCACTCCTCTAGACCAAGGAGAGAAAGGAGTATTGCTCACCAAGAAACCCTAGAACATAGCTTCGGCCCACAAGGTGCAACTAAGCAAGAAACTATACTAACAACATACTTAGCCGATCATAAGCAACATATAAACAATAACATAGAAGATGGTAATGTAGTTAGGGTTAGGAGTTATGTAACCCGCCTTAAGCAAGCTCCAAGCTCCTAGAACCAAACTCCAAGCACCACCAAGGAAGAAGGAGAGCAAGGCACTCTAGGGTTCGGCCACCACTAGAGGAAGAAGGAGACTCCAAGAAGGATCTGCCACCAAGCTTGCAAGAGAAGAGAGGTGTCGTGCACCCAAGGAGAAGGAGACTAAGGAACTAAAGGGATCCTTAGCAAGGGAAAGGAAATGCATATATAGAAGGGGATGGAGGAGAAACCAAGGTAGGATAAAGCAAGGTGTCGCCCACCTAGGGACACTTGTCCATGGGCAATGCCACCACTCTATCAAGTCTTAAACACATGTCCAAGGACATTGCCACATGCAAGCATCAAGCACCAAGTGTCCACTAGTGGTGACACAAACAAGGTCAAAGAGAGTCAAAGATCCATGGGCGACACACCACCACCATGGCTGACACAACCCTGGGCGACACACCCTGGGCGACACAAGCTCTCTTACCCGACACAAGGTCCAAAGAAGCAAGGGCAAGGCACCACAAGGCCCAACAAGCTCAACCAAGCCCAAAGGAACTCAAGCAATGAGCCCAACCCTTCCTCTCAACACTAGAGGAAGCAAGGAGAGGGAGGAAAACCTCACAAGGTGACAAACTTACCCACAAACCCTAAACTTGGGTACATTGCAAGTAGCACCTCCAGCTCTCAACAAAGCGTCAACAAACCCTAATCACCACTAAAGGTGATTAGCAAGCAACTAAGCATCAGGGTTAAGCAAAGCAAACAGGGTAAACCCTAAATGGAGGTCAGGGTCCTTACAGGGATCATCTATTTATAGGTGCATGTTTGTGGCACATTGTCTTAAATGACGTGGTCACGGCCTTTGGTATCGGTCGTGGCATTTGCCGTGTCAGGTTCTTTATCGTGGTCAAGGTCTTTTCTGCGATCGAGATGGTGTGACGTGGTAGCGGGCAAGTTTTGTTGTCGAGGTGGTTGTATCAGTTGCGCTGGTATGTCGCGATCACGGTGGGGTCTTCTTGGTCGCGATCGCGGTGGGGTGTCGGTCATGATACTCCTTGGTCACGGTCGTCGAACAAACCCAACACCGCAGGGGGGTGGCTATTGCTATAGGTCGATGGGCCTTCGCCGATGAATCCTCTAACTGATGTGGATGCTTTCTAATAAAGGAACTAGACATCAAAAATGGGGTTCAAATTATCGAAAGTTTCTTGGACCCGCTAGTCGGTTAGCGGGAGCACCGTCTCCTATACTGGTGCACATAGTGCAATACTTAATCCTGCAATTAAGATGAATGGACTTGATCAAAACTCTAAATAATCATCTGAAACTGACAAAAATTGTATATGAGCATATTCAGGGGTTATATGTGAGATTTCAGTGCTAAACATGACCAAAAATGGTGACTAAAACTAAGATGAATATGCATTCATCAATGTCTTCAAGTAGGTGACTTGGAGGATGAGATCATACAAATGTTAAGAGTGTATACATTATTATTATGTTCCTAGTTGGTTGTTACTCTGGAAGGTAGATAGACACCAATAAAACTAAAGACTAGAGTGTGTGTTGGTTGATGACATAATCTCAAAATTCATGATACAACAAGCTTTGAGAGTGACACACCTTAGGGAACAATGTATCAAATAGACAGATACATTTTAGGGAACAATGTATCAAACAGACCCACCTTGAGAGTGACATATGGAAACCATCATTGGTGGTCATAGTCATCTCTCATAGTGAAGGTGGTGATTGTAATTCTTAGACCTAAAATCACTACACTCGTCACATGTCGTTGGGGACGCTTTGACATGATCAAACGCAGTCCTAAAATATTAGTTGTTATAAAGGTGATGATTGGGTGACTTTGACACATGGGGATAGACTGTGAGTGATAGATATGAGATTTGCCCCTCCTACTAGAGTATGATATCCTGGCTACTTGATAAGTGAGACTAAGAAACGCATGTTCATGCACATGTGAATCAGTATATGATATTGAGGTCACATTATCTTAGATAGTATGCTCTTGATTCAAGAAATATGGATTGAACATTGAGAGGATGACCATCCATGCCTCAAGCTCATTCTGGATATCAGAGATAAAGGAATTATACAATCACTGCAAAACCTTACACATATTGTAGGTTGAAGTTGTTCTCTAAATTTCCATTCACTTGTGTAACACTGATGTGCAACTAGGCACCACTCTTTGCTTGTGATGTCATAAGTGAGTTATGGACATTCACAACCAATATGATATGAGACTTATAGGGTCACACACATAGGAACTCATCTGGAAGAGGAGTTATATCTTAAATGATGATTGGATTGATTACCAAAGCATTTAGGCATTCAATTCACACAACTGGTCGATAGATTGGCTGACTAAACTACCAAATGACCATCTCAAGTGTTAATACGGCTGTTTGGGCAGCCAGACAAGCGTCTCAAGTGTTGAGATGGCCATTTGGGTTGTCAGGCTTATCAGTGTTCAAATTGGCTAAGTTCTGTCCTAATTGAGGAGTGAAGCGACCGGTACAATCTGGTGAATTGATCGGCTCGACTCAGGATCACTAGACGGTCATCTGGGTGAGTGAGACAGACATCTTGTATGGGTAAGACGGCTCAGTTGGGGCCAGACGGAGGTTCTGGATGTTCCGCAAACTTGTTCGGTTGTACAATACTTGTGATGTAAGAATTGATATGTGAAATTAATTGAAATTGAATTGCCAAATTTTTGTGCGATTAGGAAACTTCCATACAATCGTCTCGTACACCAGATGATTGTCTGGGTGTGTCAGACGACCCTTTGGAGTGTCACAGGTTGTAAAAATTCAACATCTTCTGGTCCCTTCCACTCCTGCACAATCCCGTACAGACTGGGAACCCTAGCCCTAACCCCTTTTATAAATAGAGGCTACTGGGGGCTTTTCAAGACACAACACAGACAATTGAGAATCAGTTCCTCTGACAATTGTTGTCCTTTTTAATTGTGGTAACCGAGAGATCCCAAGCAAGTCATATCCGATTAGGGAGGGATATCTACGTGAGAGAACAACTGGAAATCACCGTATTGGGAGAGCAAGTTGGTGACTAGTACGCCAATGGGAGGGACAACTCTTTCCGGTCTGTTCTAGTTGAACCACTGGAGTTCTAGTTGGTCTGTGTGGACTACTCTAGAGATAGGAGTCTTTTGACTGCTGTTCAGAGAGCAAAGTCAGCCTGCAGTCTGTGGCGAGACCACAAGAATCGTTGCAGAAGCCGTTTTATTTGTTGTTCGTGGTGACGACCAGGAGTTGCTCAACCACCGTCTAAGAGAAGCTACTTGAGAGTTGCATTGAAGTGAGTTGTTGTCACCGGACTTGCTCTAGGATCAGGTATAACTCGCTAAACCATCATTTCTATTTTATAGTAGTTGACACGATCTTGTTGTTATGGAAATACAGATAGATAAAATTTTATTTCCGCTGTCACACTATGTGCTTGCATTTTCCAATAAAAACTATATGGGTTTCCATTCACCACTATAAGTTGTCGCATTTGAAGTGTCCTTTAAAATCGACCTACACCGCTTGCAAACACAACAACCATCAACCCTCAAGCATATCCCTTCACTTCACCGTTGATCGCCATGAACCATGCAGCCGCACCACATGTTGCTTCAACTCTGCCTGACTAACCTCCTCTTCAGACCATAGTACCACCAACTCCAATCTCAACGACCTCTACAAATCTGTAAACAAGACTGACTGTCGAGGTAATGTGTCTCCTCATAACACCAAGCATGGAGAAGGACCATACTCCAGAGATTGTCGACCACGATCCAGATAATTTACTAAAAAAGAAGGTTGTTTGCACATGTGCATCTTTGTACATTTGACGCCCGATCAGAAACAACCGATAGATGGATCAATTTTTTTTTATCGTGAAATACAAGAAAAAGTACCGCTAAAGGCAGGAAATAAGACACGCCACTTGTCCTAGTAATTTCCCTTTCCACCAAAATTAGAATGTGGACGGTCTCCTTTGCCCAATGACTCCCCTTTTTGGCAACATTGCTGCGGCGCACGGTAGTGAGCCACAGGAGCAAAAGGTTGCGAGCTGTAGGAGCCAACACGGTGAGGCCGACTACAGGGAGGTACACGAGGCTAACACAAGACAGGTGTACGTCGGGCAACCAAGTGGACGGCTGAAAAGTGTGCGAAAGCTGACACTACACAGTGAAAGTCCGTCAGACAGGGTCTCGACTTCTGTCACATTAGCCATTTGGTCAGCATGCTCATCTTTACGATTATGATTCCAACTATAAATCCCTTTCTACTCCACGAACACCAGTCATCCAAGTTTTGGATAAACTCCCTTCTAATCTATGATCATCAGTCACTGGCTGATCCACATTTGGGCATTCACAAAATCGTACGACTGATAGTGTGTTCTGCAAAGTATCTGCAGTCATTCTTTTGCAATTGTGTGTATCTGCATGGACAGTCTTTCTAGCACAGCGTTAGTTCCATGAATAATGACTAACTGAAGCTTTTGGCTTGGGCCGTCTGGTATCCATCGATGCCCACTGCTCAGCAACTAGAAAATGCTCCCAAACACTGCACGACTAAAATAAGATATTGGGTCGTAACCACGATTGCAATTATCTCAAATCGTATCTTTTTTCACATGGCTGTTGTATTTATAAAAAGATATTCATTTGTGTCCTGGGTTTTTCGCAGAACTCTTTTAGAGGCCCGTGGTGAACTGACTTCTACCTAGACATCAAGACATTGCAGGCGGCAAGACATAAACTGGGAAACTGTGTGATCCTTTATCGAAGGTAGCATTTGTTGACTCTTAACAAATTAATGTCTGTGAGGCTGAGAACAGGTTTTGCTCTCCCACTCTCGGCTTTCCAAGGCAAATTGGATCCCCGCTTGATTTTATATTCTCTTTGTACAACATGTATTTTAACGAGAGATCATATATTAGCACTAGCGACTTGGTCACAAAGAATAGTTGAATTCACGTACTTCTATATGCACTATTTGTCAGATAAATGATTACCGTAGCGAGTAACTGTAGCTTCGTTACTGTAATAATCACTTATTTAGCATGGGTTAAGTCCAACGTAGTGCAGTAAGTACATGTGAGAATGTAGTGTTGTCCCTAGTACAAATGGCAAAGAAGTTTTATCCCATATTGCTCACTCCTAGAACTTTTGTAGTCCTCATATGTAGGATCACATGGGGCACTAGTGTCCAAAGGAGTCCTAGGAGGAAGGTATGTTTACCTCCTTGGTGGGTAGGATTGCCACATCACAACGCACGCACACACGCACACGCGCGCGTCACGCCTCGCCTCGCCTGGCCAGGTGGCTCGTGAAGAATGTCTTCCGTCTTCTTTTTGCATTAGGATACAACTAAGTAATTAATTACTCGTGTAATTAATTGTTTCTTTCCTATTCAGATTTCTTAATCCTAACTGAAAAGTGTTTCTCTTTGCGATTTTTATTTTGTATTATGTACAAGAGCGATCAAGTGTTTGCGTCTTACTGGGAATAGGATTAGGGACGTACGTGGCTATATATGCCTCCGGTCATTAGGGTTAAACACACCGAAAATAATTTTCTGTCGTCGTGTGTTTTAAGAGCCCTAATCCAGAGAGCGAGAGCTTTTAGTCCCCGGAGTTGCTTCGCAGAGTTGTCCTCTTATGTGAAGCGCAACTCTTCCTTCCCGTCACCGAGACGCGGCTGTCAGACGGTGGTTCATGCGGACGTTGTGCTGCACTGGTAGAAGTGCAACGATCCAGGTTCATGCCGGATCGAGAGTGGGAGAACGGTGTCTATCCGCGAGGATTACCGGGCACTAATTTCTTTAAGTATTACGTTCGTTTCTCAACGAACGATCTGGTTTGCGAATCTAACTCCTTTATTTCGGTTCTCCTGCTTTGTTTGATCTTCGTTTCTTATTTTGAATCTGCATAAAATTGTTAATTACATTGCACCTGTCGTTGTTGCATGAACGACGTTAATAAATATTAACAACAGTCTTAAAGAAATTATCTTTTTGTCGTTAATTAACAATGGCCGATCAGGGTGGTTTGGGATGTAAAATTGATATCAGCAATATGTCTGAAAAATTTACTGGTACTAACTTAGCCCGTTGGCAGAGTCGGATGGAAATTTGTCTGAATATTACGGGTTATGATCAGTATTTAGTTGAAAGTAAACATATATATGATGAAACAATTCTTGATAATGCAAACATCATTGCTCATTGGAAGAAGGGTGATAAAATGTGCCACGGTTTGATTCTGTTTGGTTTAAATAACAAACTGTATGATTCTTACTCAAAGCCGTCAGTCACTACGTCCAAGGTTTTGTGGGAATTGTTGATTAAGAATTTTAGCACTGAAAATTAAGGTGTTGAAAAATATTGCGTGTCAAAATTTCTTAAGTTTCAGATGGTTGAGGGTAAGTCAGCTTCTGATCAAACATATGATCTACAACTCCTAGTTCATGAACTCTCAGATGCCAAGATAGTATTGCCTGAGAAGTTCATTGTTATGTCTATCATAGAAAAATTCCCTAAGTCTTGGGAATCGTTTGGTATGTCTCTGAAGCATCGCAAAGGGATACACGCCATGGATGAACTAATGATGGATATTAATATACAAGAAGAACACTTAAAGGAGAAAGGGGTCAAGGTGCCTACTGATGCAAATCCAACTGTTAATTTAACTTCTGCGAAAAACACCAAAGATAAGAAATATAAAAATGCACTTAAACCTAAGGCAAAGATCCAAAAGAAACCGAAGAACAAACCTTGTTGGACTTGTGGACAGGTTGGCCACTGGAACAAGGATTGTCCTACTAAGAAGGAAAAGAAAGCTACCGCATCTGCAACTGAGGAGGTTGTGGTCAACATGATGACTACATCATTGAACCTCAATGATGGGTACGTGTCTATTAAACTTGAAATCCTTTCTATTTTTGAACCACTTTATTGGATAATTGACACTGGGGCTAATGTACATGTGTGTGCTGATAAATCCCTATTTGTGTCTTATCAGGCCTCTCGAGGTCGGTCCGTGACTTTGGGTGATTCCAACTCTGCAGAAGTCAAAGGCGAAGGACGGGTGGACTTGAAGTTCCCTTCGGGGAAGGTTTTGACTCTTAACGGGGTTAGACATGTTCCAACCATTCGACGCAATATCCTTAGTGGCGTCATATTAGTTAGGGAAGGTTATAGAGTAGACTGTAAATGTAATAAGGCTATTATTACACGCCTTCGTGATTCTTTGTTTTTTGACAAGGGGTACTTATGTGATGTAGAGAACTTGTTTAAGATTCATGTTGAACCTGTTTCAAATTCTATTTTAAATTTGAATAATTATAGTTTTGTTTGCATGAATCTTATTTCATCCGATGTATGGCATTCACGTTTGGGACATGTTAATGTTGCCTCAATGAAGCGTATGATGAATCTAAATTTGATCCCTAAATCTAAAATTAGCAACAATAAATGTGAAATCTGTGTACAAGCTAAGTTGCCTAGGAAGCCCTTTTATTCTGTGAATAGGAATTCGGAAATTTTGGATTTAGTGCATACAGATATCTGTGAATTTAATGGTGTTGCTATGAGGGATCAAAAGCGTTATTTTATAACTTTTATTGACGATGCGAGTAGATACTATTATGTCTTTTTACTTAGAATTAAAGATGAGGCATTGGATAAATTTTAAATTTATAAGAAAGAAGCTGAAACTCAAACTGGTAAAGTACTTAAGTGATTAAGGTCTGATAGGGGAGGAGAGTATACCTCAAACTTGTTTTTGGAATTTTACCAATTACATGGTATAGTTCATGAGGTCATTGCTCCTTATTCACCACAATCAAATGGGATAGCTGAACGTAAAAACTGAACCTTAATGGATATGGTAAATACCTTACTCCAAACATCTGGATTATCCAACTTTATGTGGGGGAAGCTTTGAATACGGCTTGCCATATTCTGATGAGAGTTCCCCATAAAAATTCAGAGAGTAGTCCGTTTGAGTTATGGAGAGGAAGGAAACTGAGTCTTAAATATCTTTGAGTGTGGGGGTGCCTTGCAAAGGTACTTGTCCCTGAACACAAAAGGAAGAAATTGGGACCGAAAATGGTTGATGTCATATTTTTGGGTTATGTACAGACAAGCTATGCTTACAGATTTCTGATTGTAAAATCAGATATCTCTGGCATTGAGGTCAATACAATTTTGGAATTACGTGATGCAACATTCTTTGAGGATGTGTTTCCTATGAAAACTGGTATGCCCAATGAAGTATCTCAAGAAGATTCATTTACCACAGATTCCATTCCCGAGCACATGGAAAGGATGACAAATGTGGGGGGCGACTCAGAACAAGCTATTTCTGAATCGGATGATTCTGAAGAAATAGTTGAACCAAGGAGAAGTAAACGGCCTAGGACATCCAAAGACTTTAGAAGTGAGTTTCTCACTTACAATGTTGAGGATGATCATGTTACTTTCAAACAATCTATGGAATCTCCAGAAGCTAAGTTTTGGAAAGAAGCCATTAATGATGAAATCCAATCAATTCTCTTGAATGGAAATTGGGAATTAGTGGATTTGCCTCCTGGTTGTTCTGCAGTTAGTTGCAAATGGATTTTTAAGAAGAAACTTAATGCATATGGGACAATCAATAAGTATAAGGTGAGGTTAGTTGCTAAGGGTTACACACAAAGGGAAGGAATAGATTATTTTGATACATATTCACTTGTTTCCCGTATGACCACAATCTGAGTGCTTATAGCATTGGCTTCCATTTATAACCTCTATATCCATCAGATGGATGTGAAGACCGCATTCTTACACGGTGATCTTCAAGAAGAGATATATATGGAACAACCTGAGGGACTTGTGGGTCGTGGGAATGAGTCCAAAGTATGTAAACTTGTTAAGTCATTATATGGCTTAAAACAAGCCCCTAAGCAATGGCATGAGAAGTTTGATTCTGTGATATCATCGCTTGGCTTTATTTCTAATGAATTTGATAAGTGTCTCTACTACAAGATTGTCAATAATGGATTCATTTTGTTATGCTTATACGTCGATGATATCCTACTTTTTAGTTCCTATATGAAAGTAGTAAATGAGACAAAGTCATTCTTGTGTAGCAAGTTTGAGATGAAGGATATGGGAGTCGCTGATGTGATTTTAGGGCTTAAAATCATAAGGTCTACTAATGGTATAACTCTCTCTCAGTCTCACTATGTTGAGAAGATACTGGAGAGGTTTGAGTACACATCACGTAAACCTGTTAAGACTCCATATGATTCATCTAAGCCCTTGTTCAAGAATGAGACTGGGGTTCCAGTGTCTGAATTATGATACTCTCAGATTATCAGAAGTTTGATGTATCTTATGAACTATACACATCCAGACATTGCGTTTGCCGTGAACAAGTTAAGTAGATACACCAGTTGTCCCGACAAGACCCATTGGGAAGCTCTTGACAGAGCTCTAAGGTATATCAAGGGAACACGTTCCCTTGGGCTGCATTATGGTAAACATCCTTCTGTAACCGAAGGATATAGTGATGCAAGCTGGATTGCCGTGAATTCTGGGAGTAATGGTGTCTCAGGATATGTATTCATGTTGGGAGGTGGAGTTGTTTCCTGGAGGTCTAAGAAACAGACTATATTGTCTCGATCCACTTTTGAGGCTGAGTTGTGTGCTTTATATGAAACTGGATTGGAAGTTGAATGGCTATCTGGACTTATGTCTAGTTTACCTATGGTAATGAAGTCGCTTCCTGCAATTTCAGTTCACTGTGACAGCACTACAACTATTGCTAAGATAAAGAGTTCCAAGTACAATCAAAAATAGCGTAGACACATCCTAGTCAGATTGAAATATGTAAGGGAGTTAGTATCTAATGGGGTCATGGCTGTGGACTACATCGGTACCAAAGATAATACAGCTGATACTTTCACTAAAGGTCTTACCTTGGCTTTAGTGGAAAAATCCAGGTTGGGAATGGGACTGAAACCCCTATAGATTTGTAGGTAGTAGCAACCCAACCCAAAAGAGTGGAGATCCCACAAATTGGGTTCAATGTGGTAATAACAAGTTGTCGAGTAAATCAGATGACACTATGTATTCTTGCTTGATGCTTCCTGCATCTGTGTGTCTATTCCCTGGGAAACTTGTTAGTGTCATGACTGCAAGTTAGTAAGAGAGAGTCTCTTAATGGTGTCAAGTCTTAGGACAGGATGTTGGCAGTACAACCTTGGAGACTCCAGCTAAGTGATTGATGTTGTGTAGGCCGCAATAGGAGAATTGGGTTGTTCTCTGTTATCAATCATGATATAAAATTTTATATGCATGGCCTTAATGCATTGTTTTCTTTACTACCATGTCTTTATTGTGTTGTTACGCTATACTCTTATACCCAAGGTTCAAGTTCAAGACTATTGTTCACCTAGTTCCTACGGGGGTCACAGTTGGATAACTCAGGTATATTCAAACTGAAAGGTATCTGCTGAAAGCACAGTATGGAGGACTGAATGGTAGAGCACACTACACATTGGACTTTGTGGGGGATTGTTAGATAAATGATTACTGTAGCTAGTTACTGTAGCAGCTCATTACTGTAGCTTTGTTACTGTAGTAATCACTTATTTAGCATGGGTTAAGTCCAATGTAGTATAGCAAGTACATGTGAGAATGTAGTGTTGTCCCTAGTGCAAAAGGCAAAGAAGTTTTATCTCATATTGCTCACCCCTAGAACTTTTGTGGTCCGCATATGTAGGATCACATGGGGCACTAGTGTCCAAATGAGTCCTAGGAGGGAAGTATGCTTACGTCCTTGGTGGGTGGGATTGTCACATCACAACGCACGCATGCACATGTGTGTGTGCCACGCCACGCCTCGCCTCGCATGGCCTGGCCGGGCCGGGCTCGGGCTTGGGCTTGTGACTTGTGGTTTGTGGATTGTGGATTGTGGATTGTGGAGAATGTCTTCCGTCTTCCGTCTTCCGTCTTCTTTTTTCACTAGGATACAATCATACAACTAAGCAATTAATTACTCGTGTAATTAATTATTTCTTTCCTATTCGGAATATTTCTTAATCCTAACTGAAAAGTGTTTCTCTTTGCAGTTTTTATTCCGTATTATGTACAAGAGCGACTGAGTATTTGTGTCTTACTGGGAATAGGATTAGGGACGTGCGTGGCTATATATATGCCTCTGGTCATTAGGGTTAAACACACCGAAAATAGTTTTCTATCGTCGTGTGTTTTAAGATCCCTAATCCAGAAAGCGAGAGTTTTTAGTCCCCTGAGTTGCTTCACGGAGTTGTACTCCTGTGCAAAGCGCGACTCTTCCTTCCCGTCACCGAGACGCAGCTGTCAGGCGGTGGTTCCTGCGGACACTGTGTTGCACTAGTAGAAGTGCAACGATCTAGGTTCGTGTCAGATCGAGACTGGGAGAACGGTGCCTATCCGCGAGGATTGCCGGGCACTGATTTCTTTAAGTATTATATTCATTTCTTTGCGAATCTACCTCCTTTATTTCGGTTCTCCTGCTTTGTTTGATCTTCATTTCTTATTTTGGATCTGCCTGAAATTGTTAATTACATTGCACCTGTCGTTGTTGCATGAACGACGTTAATAAATATTAACAACACTATTTCTTTATTTCTTTAGTCTCTTGATTTGCTTTAATTTTCTGGGCTTTTCGTGTACTTAAAATCTATATAAACAAATCACTTGAATATGTATAAGATCTTAATTAACAAGAAAGTTCCTGGAAGTATTCATTCACGAAGAAAAAATTGGACATCATATGGAGTGTGAGGTTGAACCTTAGTCTCAAAGGAAGTTTGGTACGATCGCTTATATTAAAAGTTATGAGAGTTTTACCTTAAGTTTCATACTGTAAAGGTAATGGTTACTGCCATTTGAAAGGCATACTTAATAATGTGTCACTATCAGCCATTATTTCTCCACAGACTTTGAAATATAACCAGTAAAATAAGACGGGGGATGCGTATCTGAATAATCTTATTGCTCTATGTTCAATGGGATGTATTTATAAATCTTGACATGGATTTTGTTAAGAAAATAAATTATATTGTACAACCACGATGATCATTTTTATCTTCTATTTCCTTACATTTATGTGTTTAATTGTTTTGAGATAAGTTTGTTGTTTTGTTTTCACATACCGAAGGACATTATATATAGCACAAAACAGTCATTGAATTATTGCCCCACCCATGTTGAAATGTTGGCTCCACAATTGTCATCAGTCACCCAAATTTGACTCGCATGACTGGGTGGTTATTTTTTGGAGCATTTGCCCAACACCACCACTACCTCTTTGTTTGGAGCATTTGCCCAACACCATCACTACGGTCACAAAGCTAACCAAATATAAAAGTACATGTAACCCCATTTCTCGCTGCATGAGTTTAATAGAGGAGCAGGGTACGTGCTAGTCTAAAGACATCAATAGATATAAATTTTATAAATATATGTAGCATGTCCATTGTTTCAGTTCTGGTTGAACACCCACGTCGGTGATACCACCACCTCAAGGACATTGTTCTATCAAAAGGACACTATCATACCTTCATCAATGGCATATAAATAACATTACATGTTTCTTTAACTCTGTTTACGGAAGTCCACATTGCAAATAGGATTAACAATAGTAAGAAAAGTAGGATTGGATATTGATCTACAACTACAGTTTTTTCCTTCGACACAATTGTTTTATTAAATTTGAGCAACAACACATGATTTTTTTGACACACATAATTCGCAAGGCTCATGAATATGCAGTTGAAGACTTATTTACATTCCTTTACATTTGCTGCTATTGAAAAATACATTGCCGAACAAGAAAAATCGCAAAATTTGGACAATGATGTTATAAGTGACTGGGGTCTCAATTTTAATGTAGTTCACTCACAAGGTCAATCGGGTATTTGAGATGCAATTCATTTATTTTATTCACCTATTATTTCAAAAATAGTTTTCCTAATACAAAACTTGATATATCTAATGATATGAATTTTCATGAGGATGTGGAATTTTTCTTAGACTTTGCATTAAAAGAGAATCCTAACTGTGAGAAACTATGTCCTTGCAAAAGTTGTGTGAATATTATTGATCAACAACTAGATGTTATCCGATATCATATTTTGAGTAATGACTTCATTGATCAATATACAAGATGGAAGTATCATGGAGAAATTGACTATAAACCTGGGTTGCAAAATATGAACATCAATGAAACTATACATATGCTAGTTGATATGATGGGTATTTATGAGGAAGTTGAGCAAGTCACTGATTTAGATGACAAAACCCAAAAATATGATGAGTAACAATATGATGAGTATGATACTGATAATTTTGAAGAACCAATAAATGATGTTTACACTCCTTTATATCCCGGTTGTCCCATTTCTAAGTTTGATGTTATACTTGGGTTATTTAAAATGAAATATGATAACGAATGGATTAAGAAGGGCACATGTGAAGTCTTGGAGTTTGCCCATAAAATTCTTCCTAGAATCAATACACTTCCAAAAAAATGGTGTGAGTGTAAGAAGGTATTGAGCACTCTAGGTATAAAATGTGAGAAGATCCATACTTGTCCCAATGATTGTTTGTTGTACAATGCAGATAATGAAAGTTTAAATGAGAATCCAAAGTGAAACAAACCTAGATGGTTAGATTAAGTTGAGAAGAAGAAAAAAGGTTGTACCAGCTAAGATTGTATGTTATTTTCCTTTAATTCCAAGATTAAAAAGACTTTTTATGTGCAAAGTTACCGCTATTCTTATGACATGGTACAAAAAGACACAACCAAGTAAGTTAGGAAAAATGAGTCATCCTAGAGACTCTGAAGCTTGGAGGGATTTTGATCAAAAACACCAAATATTTAGTGTCAAGCCTTGTAATGTTCGTTTACGGCTAGCAGGTGATGGATTTAATCCTTTTAATATGGTAAAGGGTAGTAATCATTCCATATGGCATGTGATTTTGATGGTTTACAATTTACCTCCTTGGTTTATTTTGGATGGCCTAAAATGCCAAAAGAAATTGATATATATATTTGCAGCCTTTAATTGATTAGTTGAAGACATTATGGAATGATGGTGTAGAAGTATATGATTCTTTTGTTGGTGAAAATTTTACTATGCATGCAACTTTATTGTGGACTATTAGTGATTTTCCATCGTATGTAATGTTGTCTAGAAGGAGTACAAAGGGATATAAGGCATGCCCTACTTGTCATTCAGACAATGGATCCATTTACCTTCCTATTGATAGAAAAGATGTATTTTTAAGACATCGTCAGTTGTTACCTACTAACCATCCACGGCGTAGAGTTGTGAAGAATTTTAACGGTGAACCTGAGTCTGATAATGCTTCAATACCTTTGAACAGTTAATAGGTGGAGAGTATTTTGAAAGACTATGATCCCACAAGTTTTTCAAAAAGTGGGTGGAAAAAGAAAAGTACATTCTTTGAACTTCCTTACTGGAAAACATTGTTGATACGACATAACATGGACATCATGCACATTGAGAAGAACATTTGTGAGAATATTTTAGATTGGTTGTTAGAGAAAGACAAGTAGACTAGAGGAATTAATGCAAGGCTAGATTTGGAATCTCTAGAGCTATGTCACTCGTTCTGGCCTAGGTGAATAGAAAGAAAAGAAACAAAAAACAATTCTTTCACATGTATTATAAAATATGACAGTTGACGAAAAACAAACTTTTTAAAGGTCTTGAAAGATTTGAAAGTAATAGATGGATTTGCTTCGAATATTTTTAGTAAAGTAAATATTTCAGATATAAAGATTGGAGTTCTAAAAAGTCATGATTATCATATTTTGATGTAACAATTTTTTATTCTGGCTACACGTCCTACTATATCTAAACATGTTGCAGTGGCAATAAGCAAGTTGTCATCATTTCTCAGAGAGTTGTGTAATAAAATCATTGACTTTGTTAAGATGGAACAATTAGAGAAACGTGTTTGTATAACTCTATGAAAGTTAGAGAAGATCTTTCCTCCAAAATTCTTTGATGTAATGGTGCATTTAACCATTCATTTTCCCACTGAAGCTAAAGTTGTGGGCTCTGTTTATTTTGGATGGATGTAGCCCATTGAGAGATATTTATTTCGACCCAAAAGTTTCATTCAAAATAGAAATAGGTTGGATGGCTCTATTGTTGAGTCCTATCTCATGGAAGAAATAATCACCTTTTGTTCTCGATACAAAAATGGGAAGAATGTAAACTTTGTTAGAACAAAAGCTTATGAAGAGGGACCAATTGGTGTTGTTGTGGAGTGCTTCATTGTGAAGAGGAACTATTCCAAGCACATAGGTTTGTCTTGTTTAATACAAATGAAACTCAACCCTATTTGAGGTCAGTATCAACTCCATGTCCATTATTCTTATAATATACATATGTAAGTTAATATATTAACCTAATATTTGTTCCATGTAGGACACATAAATATATTTTGAAGAATAAAAACCCAAGTTGGAGTCATTCTTTAATTGAAAAAGAGCAACATAACAATTTTTTATATTGGTTTAAAGATTATGTAAGCATATAATTATATTTCAAAGTATACATTTGATTTACTATCTATAAAATTGGTCAATGTTTTTTATCAGGTTTCAACACTTGACGAATCATATGACTTGCCTGAAGATGTCAGATATTTTCCTTGTGGACCTAAACCTAGGGCATTTTCATACAAAGGGTTTTTTTATTGATGGCTATAAGTTTGAGGTTAAACCTAGAGAAAGCATGAGGGTGACATAAAATAGTGGAGTAGTGACTATCGAACATGATGGTCAAGTATTCTATGGCTCTTTAATAGACATAATCCAAATTTCCTATTCTAAAAAACTAGTTATACATTTGTATAAATACACATGGTATGATTCAGTATATGGAAACCAAAAGGATGAATACAATTTCAAATGATAGATACATGTCAAAGAATATTTTTAGATGAACCATTTATATTTACATCACTATCCCAACTACTATATTACTTAGTTGATCCAGAATTCCTAGATTGGAGTGTTGTTTGTCATTAGAGACCAAGGATTACACATGGATTCTCTAACTATTCAAATGTTCATGAAGAGGATGACATGATTCTTAGAAATATACATTATGCCAAATTCATCCAGCCAACCAATGAAAATGATAATAATGAGTCTTAGGCTGATCTGATGTTCTAGCTGATTTGTTAGTGGATACATTACTAATAGATAAAGAAAGAAAATGGTTAAAAAGGAAAAATAGAGAAGGTGATATTTATTTTTTGAATATGTATATATTAAGCTTATATTTTTCCAAATTCTTATTCTATAATTATATTTTTAGGATCAATAGTCGTTTTGTTAGAAGGATAAGAGCTCTTGATGAGATAATTGATCAAAATCATGCATGTCAAGATAAAGATGTTGACTCAAGGTCTAAATTTGCTAAACCCTTGTTTTGATGATGACTAAACCATTCCAGTTCTCTGTGTCTAATACTTCTACTTGAGTGATTTCAGATTAGGTATAGATACACTCCAAATGCCCTAACTTGTGCATCTCAACTTGGAGAAAAGACAAGTCAAAGTCAATACAAGTGCATGTTTTTGGAATATGATGTAAATCCATTAGAATCATGTTGTAAATCACTTGTAATGATTGTATGATTTGTAATTAAGCTTAGAAAAAATCCAGAGCACTTAGATCAAATACTTAAGCACTCAAAATCCATTTCCTAAAATTCACATCAGGTTGTTCATCGTTCGAGTTGCAAACTCGATTGGTCCTGATTAGATCTTGAAAATGACTTTTGATCCGTCGAGTATACACTTCACTAAACACGACCGATCTCTTTGTAGACCAAAATTGATTTTAGTGAATCGGTCGAGTTACCCCAGGACAAACTCGACACATGGCCTACATTGGTCTTGCCTCTTAGTGGGATCCATCGAGTTACCTTTATAGAGACTCAACCAATTGCATTGTACGGAAAAATGTAGAAAAGTGTTTCTATCCATTGTGGAGTTGCAACAAGTGAAGATATATCTGTTGCAAGCCACAAAATGGCTAGTTTTTGTTCTTAACTGTTCCCAAATGCTAAGAGGCATCCCCGGCTATAAATAGGACCCCTTGAGCTTCATTCCAAGGTTGATCATTCAATGCAAAACTCTATATGAGATTCCTAGTCTATAGTTGAGTATCTCCTACAACCTCCTCTCTCTCTCTTACCTTAATAACTTGCTACATTCATTAGAGTGAGTAGGAAATCTATAAGAGAGCTAGTCCTACATGTATATCTTGTGAGGCTCTCACTTCCACCACCTCCCTATCTCTCATTTCAACCATGAAGATGAAGGTTCCCTATCTTGGCTAAGAGAGGTGAAGAAGAACAAGGGAAGGAGTCCTTGGTGAAGATGAAGGTTGAAGACTTGGAGCAAGAGTGGGTAAGACCTTAGTGAGGGCAGAAGACTTCTTGCTCAAGTGGGTAAGTCCATGGTGGAAGATTCCCTGAGTGAAGGTGAAGTCAAAGATTGAAGATCTAAGAAGAGTATAAAAGTCTTTGAAGGAGGAAGACTTGTGCTAGAGTGGGTAAGACCTTGGAGAAGGCTAAAGACTCTTGGAAAAGTGGGTAAGTCCTTGGTAAGGTGGAGTACTCCTAGTACTTGGATGGGTAAGTCCTTTGGTGGTCATGTATTGTAAGTCTTATGAATGAATATAAGAGTGCAATGGTTAAGAAATCCTAGAGGTTGACCTCTCTAGGTAGTGGACTGACTCACTTCTAGTTTGAAGTGTTGAACCACTCTACATAGCTTGTCACTTGGTGTATGTTCAATCTCTCTCTCCCTTACTATAAATGTTTTAGTTGCACTCAAATTTCATATTTAGCAACCTTATCTTGTGATATATTATGAAGGTCTAATAAATTTTATTTAAGTGCATTTAGCTCTATTCACCCCCTCTAGAGCATCCAATCACCCATATAGGATCCAACAATTGGTATCAGATTGGGTTTCTCCAAGCATACTTCAATAAGTAGGAGAAGATGGGTAACTACCAAGGTGGGGGGTACTTCATCAACCTTCCAATCTTTGATGGGAGTAACTTCCTCTATTGGAAAAAAAGGCTACAATTCTACATCCAAGGATCAAGTCTTGAGCTATGGCAAATGGTGGACCATCCATACAAGCTACCGGTAACAAATATAGAAGAATGAGATGAAGCTACTACGAAAAAAGCCACCTTGAATGCAAGAGCAATCAACATCCTCTATGCCACCATGACCTCCACTGAGTTCAATCGGATTTCTTATTGTGAGATGACCTATGAGGTATGGAGAAAGCAATGCATTACTTATGAGGGGACTCAACAAGTGAAGGAAAGCAAAGTCTACATGCTCAATGGGCTTCTTCAGAACTTCAAGATGGGAAAGGAGGAGAAGATATCCAACATGTACTCAAGGCTCAACACCATTGTGAATGGTCTTGCTATTCTAGGACATCCTATGAGTAGAGGAGAGATCAACTCAAAGATCCTTAGAACTCTCCCCAAGAGTTGGGAACTCAAAGTGACTTCCATTGAAGGAGTGAGGTCTCTTGATGATATCTCCATTGAAGAACTCATTGGAAATCTACAAGCCCATGAAGTCACACTTGACAAGAGAGAAGAAGTTAAATGACAAGAGGAGAAAGAGCTAAAGAGAATGAAGAAGGCTGAAATCAAGGGTCAAATTGAAGCTATTCTGGGACAAGCCTCTCCATCCTATGGTGTGGAAGAAGATGCCATGTACTCCAAGGGTAAATTCTACAAAGGCAAGAACTCCTCCTCCATCTGGTGCCTCAAGTGTGGCAAGAAGGGTCACTTCAAGATAGATTGCCCACAAGTCATAAAGGCCCATCATCATAAGGAAAGAGAAGAGAAGTACAAGATGAAGGAGAATTGGCACTCAAGCTCAAGTGACTCCTCCAACTCAAGCTCAAGTGAAGAATCAAGTGGAGAATCTAGATCAAGCTCTAGTGGAGAAGGATAATGTCATTTTTCTCTTATGGCTTCATCAAAACATGAAGACTCAAATGAGGTAAATCTAAACTCTCTAGACAAAGAACCTTTAAATGCTATCATTAATGATACTTGTGCCTCTCTTAAGTCTTCTAAAAAAAAGGAAAAAGCTTGCTAGAATTGTTGATAATATGCATGTAGAATTAGATGATCTTGAACATGCTAATTCTTGCTTGCTTGATGACAAAAATGTTTGTCTTAGTCAAGTAGATTCTATTAAACTTGAAAATGCTAGTTTGCTTGATAAGACTAGATTTCTTGAAGCTCAACCTCTTATGCCTAGCTTTAATGAAAAGCATACTTTAATTGTTGATTCTCTCATGCATGATATTGATGCTCTTAAATCTGAAAACAAGGACAAAGATTTTTTTTGCAAGGATTAGAATCTGAAAATGGGGTTTATCTTTCTAAGATAGCTTTACTTGAAACAGCAAATGCCTCCTTGCTTGCTAAAATTAATGTGCTTGAATCTTGTTCTAATTCTACTATTAGAGAGAATAATGTTGTTGTTCTTCATATTGATAGAGATTGTGATTCCCCGATCCCCGAGCCATCTCTAATGACCCCGAAGACCGGGGAGTCATCCTCGGTAAACCACTCTTAACTTTTCTTACTTGATCACTTAAATTCAACCTAAAAGAAAATCATAAAACTCGAATAGCATCGAATTGAAATAAAACTGCGGAAGTAACTTACCATTAACCCTATTAGGAGGAAAACCAAACTTAGATGTCATATTACATTGTTCTATTCGAAATATGAAGCACAATAGATAACTGTAAATTTAAGCTACATATTTCATAACATCCTCTCTATCTCACCACACGCCCAAGGACTGAGGGGAAAGGACCAAGAGACATCTAAACCTAACTAAACACTACCTTCTAAGCGTCTGAGTAATACGATCCTTCAGCTTTCTTATGTTGACGCTGACCTAAAAAATGTTTCAATAGGTTGGTGAGCTACTGGCTCAGTGAATAGAATTTCACCCAACCATCGCAGATAACTCATTTATGTTTATTAATTAGAATAAAATTCAAGATAATTCTATACTAAGCATATCTAAGAAATATAATTTAAACAATAGGAGATGTCAACATTTCATTATGATAACAATTGTTGTAAAGCTGTAGATACAATTAATTAACAAAAAATACTAAAATTTCATTTAAAGGACAACTTGCTGCAAAACTAACTCAAACCTTTCTTAACTCTTTAACTAACTCTGTGAACCTATGTGAACATATTTTATCTTATGCCCTGATCATTTGTAGTGTACTCTACATATGAAGACTCGTAGAGAACTATGATCCCATCGTACAAGACTTAGCCGACACCCCAGGATAGCTAAGTCTGACTGTTGTCCTAGTCTGCTGTAGGAAAACTGGCTCTCTGGCCTCAGCACTCCTATGGTGCCATAAACTAGACTCCTCCTCTAATCTGAGTACACAGGAGGATATTCAAGCCATCTATTACTCTAGTGCCACCAAGATCCTGTCTCTGGTTGATTTTGGACACTACATGGCTTTTCTGTACTCTAGTTCCACCAGGATCCTATCTCTAGTTGATGTTGGACACTACAAACGGTTATCTCGTGCCACCAGGATCATGTTTATGGTTAGTTTTGGACACAAGATCTGACCCCCATATACTAGACACTGCCAGGGTTAGGTCATTTCACCCCTAAGGCGCAAACCTCACAAAGGGGTTCTATGGTGTCAGTGCCCTTAAGTCTATTATTTTATTATTCTAGAAAAGCTCTTACTACATTGCATCTCTCTCTTACTATATGGTATCTCTTTCTCATTTATACTTGACTTTGGTATCTCTATGATATCTCTTCAATTTAATCGAAGCTTATAACATAACATGAATATCATTCTAAATTGGACAAGCTGTACACTCAAATATTGCATATACCAAAAGATTCAACATATAAAGCATGCAGGCATATTTCAAGTTCTTGAATAAACCAAATTCATATTCCCATGAAATTTACTGAGAAATCAACATTATTATGCATGCAGGTGGACTAAAATTCTTAAATAAATAGAAATCATATCAACTTGGCACATATACGCTGAAGTCATACAAATGATCATCGTAACATGCTAACAAGAGTTATTTACTCAATATATATGAAATTGTCGGTAGCACTTGTAAATTATCTAAAATTCCTCGATAATTGAGTACATCAACCTAAATTATGGGTTGAGCATCATGTAACTCAATTAAAGATTAATTTACTTGTCATGGTAAGATTCAACATAAACATACACAGTAATCCAAATCTTGAACTATGCATCACATAACTTAATTAAGTTTATAATTACTCATCATGTCACGAATTATTAATATTAATTGAAATTTCAAATGATTTCTTGAGTTGAGCATCTCATCACTCAAATAAGAGTTTAATCATTATCATGGCATGAATTATTATTAATAATCAGGAATTCCTAATAATATCTTCGAGAAGCGTGTAAATTTGAGTAAATATTAAATCATTCACATTAAATATGACCTAGAGTGTGCATCTAGGTTTTCTTTGAATATTTTTCACATCATCGTCATTTCTTTGTAATCGTGCATCATTTAATTTATTAAAATCGTATAGTCTGGGTTTATACCCAGACTTTCCAATTTCTGGTTGTGCACTACTATTTTTGACATTTAATTGAGTAAATTAGGTTTCAATCAATCATGAAATTTTTCTAAATCACATCACACATATCAGTCAACTAATTGGCGTCGAGCAAGTGTTGATAATTAAAATGTGAAAATTAAGAGTGGAGCGGTGCCAGCGCTTCCCGGACCTGAGTAAACGTTGACATCTGCGAATAACACTGCTTTTAACTAAAATGTCCGATTATTCGAGTTAAATCATGTGAATGGGAGTGAAATTCTACTCTCTACAGTTCCGGATGTCCGAATTTGTCTAGAAATGCATCCAGAGCCTATTTTTGGGTGTCCACTGGGTTGTCTTCTACCTCCGGACAGCCCTGGTTTTAACCTATTTCACACACCAATTGAGGAGGAAGCTCGATAAAATGCCAAATCAATGCTATTTGCTACAGATTCTCGTTCTATCCTTAAGACTGAGCTTCGTGTTGGTCTTATCTTGCTCTTTCGTGCGCCAATCGAGCTCCGATTCAAACCTACTACTAGTAGCCCCTTTTATCTTCACGAATAGGTTGAAGATGATGGTTGTGTTTGATGCTATACGCAGCTATAGCTGCGGATTCCGGCTCAAGCTTCTTGGCCAAGCTCCATGCTAACCCTAGCTTGCTATTTCGTGCACCCTTGGGGCCTCTAACCGCCGCTGCAGCAGCTACAGCTGCTGGTTGGCCAGCTGCTATGCAGGTTGGGGGATGTAGGTGGTAGGGGGCGAGGAAGAGAGGAAGGAAAGGAAGAAGAAGAAGAAGAAGAAGGGAAGAAGGTGACACTGTTGGTTGGAGCTAGGGCTCAAGACAAATCGCCCCAAAATCACCTCGCGCCCCTCCTCTGCTAGCCGATCGGGCGATGGGCACCGATCTACATTTCTTGGGCATAGGTCAGTTAGGGAAGAAAGGATAAGGGAGAAAAGAAAAAATAAAGGAAGGGAAAAGAAATTATAGCAAACAAATGGGAAAATTGCATATTTGGACCAAGGAACTTGAAAATGTTGTATCTTTTGCCTCGAATGTCTGAAACGAACGATTTCTTTTGCAAAATTTCAAGCATGAAATCCTATACAACCTCAAAGCAAGAAATCATGCTATTTAGACTGAAATTTCATCTATGAGTACTTAATTCAACTTAATTAACATAATTAACTTATTAATGTTGTGATTATCATACTTACTAGTTAATCTTTAGTGTGGGTCATAACAATCTCCCTCCCTTATAAGAATTTCATCCCAAAATTCCTAAAAGAGAAAAGGAAACTTGTTATGCATCTCTGACTCAAGCTCCCACATGCCTTCCTCTAGGTTTCCTCTACAAAACCTTTACTAACGGTATCTCATGATTCTTGAACTTTTTGATCCTCCGATCAACTATCTATACTGGTGATAACACCCAAATTAGCGCATATTTTCTATGCATTTTATCTATAGTTTTGTGCCACTTTAGTCTTAATATGCACTCTTTTGTTCATGTTTTATGTTTTCTATCTCTCCATTAGATAATGTAGTGAAAATAGCCAATAATGTAGCTAATTAGCCAATTTTAGACTTGCAGGCACTGAAACTAGCCAATTTTGGGACTTTTAAGTACTAGACCAGGAAAAGACAAGAATCGCAGCAGCTGGCCGATATGGCTGCTTGATACGGGTGCCCGATATAGCTGCCTGATATGGTCTGGATGAGATGGCCGCCTGACAAAGACGCCCGATATGCCTGCCCGATATGGCCTGGCCGATACGGCCGCGCCGACCGATACGCCCGCCGACCGATACGGCCGCCGACCGATACGGCTGCTGACCGATACGGCTGCCCGATACGGTTGCCCGATACGGTTGCCCGATACGGTTGCCGAGTGACAGTCATATTGGCTGACCTGGTTCCTCAAGATTGAAGCCACGGATGAAGGACACGTGGACCAATAAAAGCTACAACTTACATCAACTCGCTGCCTATAAATAGCAGCTTCCAGCCTACAAGAATGCTTCTTCGGGGTAGGAGAGAGCCGAAGGCTGGAGGAAGGACCCTACAAGAGCTAGTTCCTAGACAAAGGAGCTAGTGTGTCGGATTCCCCAAAAGTCTACTGCCCGATACGGCTGTTGCCCGATACGGCCGCGCCGACCGATACGTCCGCCGACCGATACGGCCGCTGCCCGATACGGCTGTTGCCCGATACGGCCGCGCCGACCGATACACCCACCGACCGATACGCCCGCCGACCGATACGCCCACCGACCGATACGGCCGCTGCCCGATACGGCTGTTACCCGATACGGCCGCGCCGACCGATACGCCCGCCGACCGATACGGCCGCTGCCCGATACGGCTGTTGCCCGATACGGCCGCGCCGACCGATACAGCCGATGCCTGATACGCCCGCCGACCGATACGGCCGCTGCCTGATACGGTCTAGAGAGAGAGAGAACCGAGGAGTCCAGAGGGACAAAGAGAAGACCCCAGGGGCGAGATCCGGCCTACACAGAGACCAAGGAGCAAGAGCCACCTCTCCTCTACGGGCTATATCTCTTCCCTCTCCTCTTTCATTCTACTACATTCCTTTGTTTCTTATACAAACGATGTTTATCCATCTTTGTTCGGTGCCAGCTATGCTTGTCAATGGCTAGTTAGCTCCTTCTTGGCTATGCAGCCCGATCTGGGCATGTTTATATACTTTTTCCTTAAGCAAGTAGATTCATATCAGATCTAGTATGTTGCATGTTATATTTTCTCTTTCCAAGTTATGATTGCTAGTTTGGTTGATCTCTTACTCGCTTGAACTGCTATTTCTGCCTGTATTGAGAGATCCGTTATAGAAATAGCTAAGAGATGATAGTTTGGATCTGAACCTGAGAGGAGGAAGATCCAAGGTATTATGTTCCTAACACCCCATAATATCCTAAGACCCGAGAGGGAACTTAGCATATACTGAGGTGTTGATATGTCATCCCTTGAGAGAAAGTTAATGACATATCGTTGATGGTTTTAGTCACGCATCGCGAGAGCGAGTGGGATGACCCCACAGGACAGATGTTGTTGTGCGTGCTAGATGCTTGCTTGGGTGTTCGAGGGTTGTCTACGCCCAAGAACGAGTGCATAGACTGCCCCTTTTTTGGTTACATAGCCAAGAACTCTCTTTCTCTAGTTAGTAGAACCTCGTGCTCTGTCTTGTTTTGCTTTTATTTTCTTTTCTTTTCCTTATTTTAAATCGTGACAACCTGCTAGACTAGTTCTAGCAATTTTCTCTTATCGACTATCGTTTTGGCTTATCTGACTCAAGAACAGAAATCTGTGGCGTCCTAAATGTCACCATGTCCCTGTGTTCGACCCCGTATATCTACTTCGACCCCGTAATTAAGTTGCGGGGGCCTAGAAGGTTTCGGGTTATAAATTTAAAGCTTGATTCCTTCCTTCGTCCCGCGTTCCTTTAGTCTTAATATGCACTCTTTTGTTCATGTTTTATGTTTTCTATCTCTCCATTAGATAATGTAGTGAAAATAGCCAATAATGTAGCTAATTAGCCAATTTTAGACTTGCAGGCACCGAAACTAGCCAATTTTGGGACTTTCAAGTACCAGACCAGAAAAAGACAAGAATCGCAGTAGCTGGCCGATATGGCTGCCTGATACGGGTGCCCGATATAGCTGCCTGATATGGTCTGGATGAGATGGCCGCCCGACAAAGACGCCCGATATGGCTGCCCGATATGGCCTGGCCGATACGGCCGCGCCGACCGATACGCCCGCCGACCGATACGGCTGTTGCCCGATACGGCTGCTGACCGATACGGCTGCCCGATATGGTTGCCCTATACAGTTGCCGAGTGACAGTCATATTGGCCGACCTGGTTCCTCAAGATTGAAGCCACGGATGAAGGACACGTGGACCAATAAAAGCTACAACTTACATCAACTCGCTGCCTATAAATAGCAGCTGCCAGCCTACAAGAATGCTTCTTCGGGGTAGGAGAGAGTCGAGGGCTGGAGGAAGGACCCTACAAGAGCTAGTTCCTAGACCAAGGAGCTAGTGTGTCGGGTTCCCCAAAAGTCTACTGCCCGATACGGCTGTTGCCCGATACGGCTGCACCGACCGATACGCCCGCCGACCGATACGGCCGCTACCCGATACGGCTGTTGCCCGATACGGCCGCGCCGACCGATACGCCCGCCGACCGATACGGCCGCTGCCTGATACGATTGTTGCTCGATACGGCCGCGCCGACCGATACGCCCGCCGACCGATACGGCCGCCGACCGATACGGCCGCGCCGACCGATACAGCCGCTGCCCGATACGCCCGCCGACCGATACGGCCGCTGCCTGATACGGTCTAGAGAGAGAGAACTGAGGAGTCCAGAGGGACAAAGAGAAGACCCCAGGGGCGAGATCCGGCCTACACAGAGGCCAATGAGCGAGAGCCACCTCTCCTCTACGGGCTATATCTCTTCCCTCTCCTCTTTCATTCTACTGCATTCCTTTGTTTCTTGTACAAACGATGTTTATCCATCTTTGTTCGGTGCCAGCTATGCTTGTCTATGGCTAGTTAGCTCCTTCTTGGCTATGCAGCCCGATCTGGGCATGTTTATATACTTTTGCCTTAAGCAAGTAGATTCATATCAGATCTAGTATGTTGCATGTTCTATTTTCTCTTTCCAAGTTATGATTGCTAGTTTGGTTGATCTCTTACTCGCTTGAACTGCTATTTCTGCCTGTATTGAGAGATCCATTGTAGAAATAGCTAAGAGATGATAGTTTGGATCTGAACCTGAGAGGAGGAAGATCCAAGGTATTATGTTCCTAACACCCCATAATATCCTAAGACCCGAGAGGGAACTTAGCATATACTGAGGTGTTGATATGTCATCCCTTGAGAGAGGGTTAATGACATATCATTGATGGTTTTAGTCACGCATCGCGAGAGCGAGTGGGATGACCCCACAGGATAGATGCTGCTGTGCGTGCTAGATGCTTGCTTGGGTGTTCGAGGGTTGTCTACGCCCGAGAACGAGTGCATAGACTGCCCCTTTTTTGGTTACATAGCCAAGAACTCTCTTTCTCTAGTTAGTAGAACCTCGTGCTCTGTCTTGTTTTGCTTTTGTTTTCTTTTCTTTTCCTTATTTTAAATCGTGACAACCTGCTAGACTAGTTCTAGCAATTTTCTCTTATCGACTATCGTTTTGGCTTATCTGACTCAAGAACAGAAATTTGTGGCGTCCTAAACGTCACCACGTCCCTGTGTTCGGCCCCGTATATCTACTTCGACCCCGTAATTAAGTTGTGGGGGCCTAGAAGGTTTCGGGTTATAAATTTAAAGCTTGATTCCTTCCTTCGTCCCGCGTTCCTTTTCGGACGCTCAATTTAGGCAGATCAACTTTTGGCGCCGTTGCCGGGGACGTTGGTTTTCCACGTTTACACGCATAGTAGATTTTTGTTCTGTCACTATAAGTCTGTATATACATGCATAGTTTTCCTCTTGCTTTACACATACTTGTTCATATATACTAAATCACTTTTCTTTTTCTCATACCTTTTTTTCATCCATGGACCTTGCTTCCGCAAGACAAGTCATCTTGTCCACCTGTCCTCCCGAGTTTTTCCGCAGTTCCGACTGCTGGCAAATTATTGAAGGTCGTGCTCTACAGCTAGTCGAGTTATACTCACCTCCACTGTCATCATATGTTGAAATCACAACAAAGGAGACTGCTAGTCAACCACCGACTCCCGTGCTATCATGGGATCAAGAACTGATTAAGGCAGTGGAGTTGGCTAGGGAAAGTATTCAAGCACTCACCTCCTTAGCCCCTCATCTCCAAGAAGATGTCGATCCCATGCAACAACTGCTAGAAGAGCAGGATCGTCATCTCAAAGTAGGCACCGAGGCTGCAGACTGCAATAGAAGTCTAGTTCAAACTGTTGAGTGAGGATTCATTCAAGCGCATCAGTTTGGTATAGCAGGTCAGCAACCGATATGCATGGCAGAATCGACGGGTCTCGAAAGCATTGCTGCTCAAGTACAACAACTTCATGATAAAGATGTTGAACAACGCAGGAGGCTCCAAGAGCTCATCGATTTGGTTACAATCCAATTACAAATGCCATCACGGGATAATGAAGACGTTAGTCATCAAGGCCATTCCATTGGATCTGAATCGGAGTATATCTCACCATCCTATTCAGATCATCAACTGGATTCGCTAGGATTTTTCTGTAAAGACCAACCCACTTGGGAAGCCCTTCATTTTATCCAGATAACCCAGCTGATGAACCAATGGAAGATATGAGTCATAGGCATGAATGGGTCTATGATGACGATGATGAAGACTCTAAAAGCCAAGTTTCCTCACAGCCAGAAGGTTGGTTTGAGGAACCAGAGTCAGATATAGAACCAGACCAGAGTGACATTTCTCATATTGAGACTTTTCACTTCGCTTTGAGCAGTACATCAACCATGGTTTGGAACAATTTGTTCGACGACGACGATGACGATGACAGCTGCTCGACATGGAGCAGTGAGTATAGTAACGAAGACGAGTTGGAGCAGCGCGAGCCATCATTCGCCACCATACCTTTACAAGGTAGGGTGGACGTCAAGGGGGCAGGATGGACGGTGCACTACAACATGGCTGCTGAGCATGAAGACAGCCCTGACTCCATGCCAAGTGATAAGCTTGGGGTGGTAGAACCACAAACAGATTCTTCAGGGGATACTTCTTGTTCAGAAGATGATTGGATGACTAGGACTGTACATGATGATCTATCTGAGCATCCAACCTCAAGTTCAGAGATGGAGGGAGGAGAAATGGATCCCACCCAAGTCATTCAACCTATCCCCTCCATCTCATCCTATGTCGACATCCCAGGACCTTCAAATTTAGATTCATATAATGAAAGGTACCCTGAGGATGATTTGCCAAATAAGTCACCCCAGTGCAGTTCATGTCACTTCCAGCACAAAGATGACTTCACCGAGTCGCCAGATTTAACTTTTCTTCTTCAGACTCGGCAGGGCCAACACATCCGCCTACTCTACTCATATTATGTGGCGGAACCCATCAGCAAGACACAGGTGACACTGGTCCCAAAACTCAGGATTTGGGATCCCAGTGTCGGTATCGTGGGGCAGCCACCCCCTTTTCTCTTACCCACCCTCCCGCCCTTTTATTACAATAAATTTTGCTTTTCCTATTCTTGTTGGTTAATTTCTTTCCTCTAACTGTTTTGATATCCTTGCACCCATGCATCATCTTTAGAACTTCAATCAATGTCGTTAAACTCATGCATTCCTGCCTCACTATTTCAAGTTTGAGACTTGCTCGAGGACGAGCAAAAATTTTAAGCTTGGGGTGGTAGGCTTCGCCCTTCTTTTCTCTTCACCCTTCTTGCATGCATGTCTATTTCCTGCATTTAGTCTTAAATTTTCAAAATTTTCAGCTTTTTAGCTTTGCAATTATGGCTATGTGGTGTGAATCTAATAGATAAATGCTTGGCTTCATGCCTAGATGCACAATTTTCATCTTAAAAATTGCTTGACCTTTTGATTGACTTGCTCTTTGACTCTTTCCTTGAGTTTGGTAATAAACCTAAGGTTATGTCCCTTTTTCATAGCTTAAAGCTAAATTCCCTTGATCTGTGTCGTGAATGGCAAATCCATGGTAAAGGACCGTTGGAATGAGCTAAAACCTGATCAAAGAACCTAGCCGTGGATTCACAAGTTTGCCTCTATTCTAAGGATTCTTGAATCATAATTGCTATATTTTCACACAAGTATCAAGCGGATCATGATGAGTTTTGAGCTATGATCAAGGTGAAGTGATTTTCCTTGATGGACTACATGCCTTCTCACATTAGATCGAGTCAAAAAGATGAAAAATATAAAAATGTGCAAAAGAGGTTTGGCCGCCCATAAAATCCCAAAAATATCTATATAGTTTTCACCCAAGCCTAAAAATAGAATGCAGATGATAAAAGCCTGAGTGTGAACAATAAATGAGCACTTGTTTTCTCTTTTAGGAGAGTTGAGGATGGTGCCCAGCCGGTGTATGACTGCGCTCATGAACGCGGACATGTCGTGCCTGGTAGTATCACTCTAAAAGCTCATTAGAGAGTCACTAGGAACCCCCTAGGTGACCTATGAGATCATCTCAGTAGCAGGGTTGGTTCGGGCGCAGTACGAGGAGTTCATCTCACTGCTTTGGACCAACTGGTTCGGACTGCAGGGACTGTTGCTCGCTACATGGACCAATCTGACGTAGATCGGGATCCTCAGAAGTCATTAGAGTCTTTTTGCTTTATTTCTTAGGACATGAATAAGTGAGAGGCATGGTATTCTAGATTGGTATGCATGGATTCATGGTGATGGCTCATTACTCATCACCCGCATGATCACCTAAGTGACAACTCTTTCATGATCAAATAATTATGATTCAAACCCTCATGAGTATTGGCAGGCTATAGTGAATTCGCTTAATCTTGCCTGGAAATTCTTTGATCTTACTTTGGCAGGATTGTGCTTGTTTGATGGGGTTTGTTCTGAAATGACATGGATCAAGAGTATTGATGCTTTAAACTATTTTTCTTAACCTTAGCATTTATTGCCAAGCTTAATTTGGATGTTATCTTTTTGTTCTTTGAGCACAGTCTTGCTTGAGGACAAGCAAGTTTTAAGCTTGGGGTAGTTGATAACACCCAAATTAGCGCATATTTTCTATGCATTTTATCTATAGTTTTGTGCCACTTTAGTCTTAATATGCACTCTTTTGTTCATGTTTTATGTTTTCTATCTCTCCATTAGATAATGTAGTGAAAATAGCCAATAATGTAGCTAATTAGCCAATTTTAGACTTGCAGGCACCGAAACTAGCCAATTTTGGGACTTTCAAGTACCAGACCAGGAAAAGACAAGAATCGCAGCAGCTGGCCGATATGGCTGCCTGATATGGGTGCCCGATATAGCTGCCTAATATGGTCTGGATGAGATGGCCGCCCGACAAAGACGCCCGATATGGCTGCCCGATATGGCTTGGCCGATACGGCCGCGCCGACCGATACGCCCGCCGACCGATACGGCCGCTGCCCGATACGGCTGCTGACCGATACGGCTGCCCGATACGGTTGCCCAATACGGTTCCCGAGTGACAGTCATATTGGCCGACCTGGTTCCTCAAGATTGAAGCCACGGATGAAGGACACGTGGACCAATAAAAGCTACAACTTACATCAACTCGCTGCCTATAAATAGCAGCTGCCAGCCTACGAGAATGTTTCTTTGGGGTAGGAGAGAGCCGAGGGCTGGAGGAAGGACCCTACAAGAGCTAGTTCCTAGACCAAGGAGCTAGTGTGTCGGGTTCCCCAAAAGTCTACTGCCCGATACGGCTGTTGCCCGATACGGCCGCGCCGACCGATACGCCCGCCGACCGATACGGCCGCTGCCCGATACGGCTGTTGCCCGATACGGCCGCGCCGACCGATACGGCCGCGCCGACCGATACGCCCGTCGACCGATACGGCCGCTGCCCAATACGGCTGTTGCCCGATACGGCCGCGCCGACCGATACGCCCGCCGACCGATACGCCCGCCGACCGATACGGTCGCCGACCGATACGGTCGCTGCCCGATACGGCTGTTGCCTGATACGGCCGCGCCGACCGATACAGCCGCTGCCCGATACGCCCGCCGACCGATACGGCCGCTGCCTGATACGGTCTAGAGAGAGAGAACCGAGGAGTCCAGAGTGATAAAGAGAAGACCCCAGGGGCGAGATCCGGCCTACACAGAGGCCAAGGAGCGAGAGCCACCTCTCCTCTACGGGCTATATCTCTTCCCTCTCCTCTTTCATTCTACTGCATTCCTTTGTTTCTTGTACAAACGATGTTTATCCATCTTTGTTTGGTGCCAGCTATGCTTGTCTATGGCTAGTTAGCTCCTTCTTGGCTATGCAGCCCGATCTGGGCATGTTTATATACTTTTGCCTTAAGCAAGTAGATTCATATCAGATCTAGTATGTTGCATGTTCTATTTTCTCTTTCCAAGTTATGATTGCTAGTTTGGTTGATCTCTTACTCGCTTGAACTGCTACTTCTGCCTGTATTGAGAGATCCGTTGTAGAAATAGCTAAGAGATGATAGTTTGGATCTGAACCTGAGAGGAGGAAGATCCAAGGTATTATGTTCCTAACACCCCATAATATCCTAAGACCCGAGAGGGAACTTAGCATATACTGAGGTGTTGATATGTCATCCCTTGAGAGAGGGTTAATGACATATCGTTGATGGTTTTAGTCACGCATCGCGAGAGCGAGTGGGATGACCCCACAGGACAGATGATGTTGTGCGTGCTAGATGCTTGCTTGGGTGTTCGAGGGTTGTCTACGCCCGAGAACGAGTGCATAGACTGCCCCTTTTGTGGTTACATAGCCAAGAACTCTCTTTCTCTAGTTAGTAGAACCTCGTGCTCTGTCTTGTTTTGCTTTTGTTTTCTTTTCTTTTCCTTATTTTAAATCGTGACAACCTGCTAGACTAGTTCTAGTAATTTTCTCTTATCGACTATCGTTTTGGCTTATCTGACTCAAGAACAGAAATCTGTGGCGTCCTAAACGTCACCACGTCCCTGTGTTCGACCCCGTATATCTACTTTGACCCCGTAATAAAGTTGCGGGGGCCTAGAAGGTTTCGGGTTATAAATTTAAAGCTTGATTCCTTCCTTCGTCCCACGTTCCTTTTCGGACGCTCGATTTAGGCAGATCAACTGGTCCCTCAACATAGGACACATATGGTCTGAGTTGTGCAGGTTCTAGGTCCACTATCCTCTCGATACTAGGATAACACTTCTTCAACATCGATACATGAAACATGTCATGTAGATTAGCCAACTCAGATGGCAAATCCAACATGTAGGCTACAGGTCCAATCCTCTCAATGATAGGATATGGGCCCATAAACCTAGGAGTCATTTTGCCTCTCTTGCCAAACCTCAACACTCCTTTCCATGGTGAAACTTTCAGATACATTTCATCACCAACCTCAAACTCAAGAGGTCTACATCTCTTCTCAGCATAACTCTTTTGCATGTCCTGTACAGCTTTCAACTGCTCTTTGATCATTATAATCTTCTCGGTTGTCAAATCTACTATCTCTGGTCCAAGAATCTGTTTTTCACCCACCTCATACCAACATATGGGTGGTCTACACTTTCTACCATACAGAGCTTCATACAGTGCCATTCTAAGACTGGAATGATGACTATTGTTGTATGCAAACTCTATAAGTCTCAAGTGTTCTTCCCAAGTTCCACTGAAATGCAAGACACATGCTCTCAGCATGTCCTCAATAGTCTGAAAGGTCCTCTCGGACTGACCATCCATCTGTGGGTGAAAAGATGTACTGAACCTCAACTTTGTGCCCAAAGCACGATGTAGCTGATTCCAAAACCTGGATGTGAATTTAGAATCTCTATCAGATATAATTGAAACTGGGATACCATGCAACCTGACTATCTCATCCACGTATATCTTAGCCAACTTTGAGACATCAAAGGTTGACTTAATAGGAAGAAAGCGAGCAAACTTAGTCAATCTATCCACAATCACCCATATCGAGTCACAACCTCTAGGTGTCCTGGGTAACCCTACCACAAAATCCATTATGATATGTTCCCATTTCCACTCTGGTATAGGAAGAGATTGCAAGGTACCTATAGGTTTCTGGTGCTCAGCATTAACCTGCTGACACACACTACACCTAGCCACATACTCAGCTACATCTCTCTTCATACCAGGCCACCAATACAACTCCTTGAGATTCTTGTACATCTTAGTGTTGCCTAGATGCATAGCATACATCGTTGCATGTGCTTCCTCAAGAATCTTCTCTTTCAAATCACTATTTATAGGTACACACAACTTGTCATGTTGATACAACAGACCATCATCTGAAAACCTAAACTCTGGTCTTTTCCCCCTCTGTCATGTCATGCATGATCTACTGTAACTCACTGTCATTCTGTTGAAGTTCTTTAATCTGATCATAAAAAGGTAGGCTTGACTTGCATCAGTGCAATCAAACCACTATGCTCAATCACCCCTAAGTCTATGTTCAACTTCCACATCTCTACTCATAGGTATCTCTTGAAACATACCATAGAGAATACATCAGCTATTGAACTTGACTTCTTGTTGAGGGCATCAGCCACCACATTCGCCTTACCAAGGTGATAATCTATCATCACATCATAATCCTTGATCAATTCTAACCATCTCTGCTGTCTAAGATTCAGATCCTTCTAGGTGAAAATATATTTCAAGCTCTTATGATTCGTAAACACCTGGCATGCCTCACCATAAAGATAGTGACACCATGTCTTAAGAGCATGAACTACAGCAGCTAACTCCAAATCATGTATCGGGTAATACTCCTCATTCTATGCTACTTACTTCTTGTTACTTATCCTTCTCATTTTGATCATATAGAATAAACATCCCTAAAATTGAAACATACAAGCTAAGAATAGATTATTCATCATTCTTGATATCACTGCAAGAATTTGTTTTAGATTACACTTTACTCATCTTCCACTTCTTCTTTTGTTCAAAACACACTTGTTACATTTCAAATTTATTTCTTATCCCTTTCTCTGAATAATTTTCATATTGTTTATCTACCTTTTAGATTAGCTACTGATAACACCAAATGTTGTGATGTTTTTGGCCCTTATTTTGTTATCAAAACTACCCTTTTTAACTATTTTCCTCTCTTTTAATATGTACTTTTGTAAAAATAGGCCACGCAACGCTCTTAACCCAAATCTATCATCTTTTGCAGAGTTTTCTCCCATTTTTAACCCATTTATTAGCAACAAGGCCCGTTCCGGCCCACAAATGTGTTCTACATGTATCGGCCTTCCCACCTGCCGACTAATACATTCACTGCCCGATAGGGCAGCACAATACACCGACGTGCGACATAAGGATGCCACGCAAGAAGGAACCAATGGGCGACGCGCCTCTTACCCGACAGGGAGCCAGGCTCGCCACGACAACTTAAGCGTGTCACGTGATACGGCCACCCACCGGCAGGCGCCGCCCGTCACGATGACCGACAGTCGACATCCTTGTGTCAGGCGATACTGATATCGGCCATCCCCAACCCTGCGATAATGGAGCTGATAAAGAACACGTGGCGTCTGGAGCACCATAACTTCTTCCAACCGCTGCCTATAAATAGAAGCTACAGGACTCCGATGGGATGGGTCGGAACCCTGCGAGAGATACCAGAGTAAAGAGCTTGAAGCCAGTGTATCGTGCCTCAGGGTGTGACAGGCGATTCTAGGTGAGCACTTCCCCATCCCAGGAGGGAGGGAATGGTTCACCTAGGGCCGTCCCAGGCACCACTGTAGGCCGATATCAACCAACAAGGATACCCGATACAAGTGACCGACACTTCAAGCGACACTCTAAGCCCGACACGATACCTAACCCCGATACGCATCGCCAGTCACGGCGTGTTGCCCGATAGGGTACCGCATGGCATGAGCGTATTGGGCCAGGGCGCCCCGCGCGATACATCTGCCCGTTATTAGCATGTCGATCGAGAGGGTGTGCCGCCCGACACGGGTGTATCGTGCAAGGCCCCTGCCCGGTATCGGGCTGGAGAGTCCGCTGAAGTTTGTCGTCCTTCTATATCAAGAAGGTGACATTTATCTTTATTATTTCAGTCATTTACTTCATTTAATTATGCAATGTAATTAGACCTTTATTCGTTTATGGAAATAGAAGAGTTTTAATCATCTACTGCTTTATGTTTGGTACCTTTGTTGGATGATTGCTATGTTTAACATCTGAACTCTAGCTTGTACGCTTGGATCACGCTTCGATTAGCTACCAAATCGTGTTTTCCCATTGCAACATCCTCGAGAGAGGTGTTGTAGCTCTAGTTTTTGGTCTGATTCTGGAGTACGAGAGTGCCCAGAATCGGAGTTGCTTTAGTAACCTTTCCACTCTAACTTAAGTCCAGCAACCTCGAGAGGGGTGTTGATGCTGGGTTAGAGGTACCCACTTCGAGAGGAGGGGTACATGACGTTTCTACTGCCGCTTGTTTTACCGAAGTTTTCTCCTTCGTACCTTACTTTAGCGCTAGTATTATCTCTATGTTCCCGTTGCACGAAAATCTCTAAAAACTGATAAATGCTTAAAACCTCAATTTTCCTCGTAGCTCCAGTTGGAGATAGATTTCTTTTGTTTTATCGATCTTATCTTGTTGTTCCTTGAGGAACCTTGTCATCTCTTTACCCTTGCCAGAGTGTAGCGTGTCGATTCCGTGTTCTCAACACTACCACCCTTGTCCCTGTGTTCGACCCCGTATATCTACTTCGACCCCGTAAACAAAGTTGTGGGGGCCTAGAAGGTTTCGGGTTATAAATGTAAAAGTCCGACTACTTCAAATCTGCCTCCAATTTTAGGACGCGCGATTTAGGCCGGTCAACTTTTTGGCACCATTGCCGGGGACAAGGCAAAATGGTACTGTTGACGGACCCGAATCCACTAACTACACTCCAGTGCCTCAAAGCTTAGAAATGAGCTTGACAACACTCTCTTTTTCTTTCTTTCTTTTCTTTTTGTTGTTATTATTATTCTTTGCCTGAAATGAATAATTCGTATTATTATTGATAACAAATTTTCTAACTTGATTATTACACGATGTTCAGGTACTCTATTCAACTGAGCACTGACACCATCCATCATGCCACCTCTCGTTGAGCCACCCCATTCTAAAGGTGAACGTTAGGGGAGAGCTAGGCCTGATTCGCCTCCACCTGAGGTCAACGACCGATACGACAACAATGATCAACTGGAAGATCCAGAAATGGATTAGTTCGAGGAAGACCATCGCCGTGACAGACGTCGCCACCACCAAAGGCACAGAAGAAATCACAACAATCAAGAACGACGCCAGGAAGGCAGTGACAACGATGATTCGGAAGAAGAAGAGAAAACTCTGAGGGAGTTAGCCTCCATAAAGGTTAACAATTCCTGGTGCCCTGTTATTATCCCACGATTCAACGCCACTAACTTCGAGCTCAAGCCATCTGTAATCTCCATGATGCAAAATAAAAGCTTTAGGGGGAGCTCTAAGAACGACAACCCCTATCACCACCTGGACGCTTTCAAAAATATCTGCGACACCATTAAGATGTGGGGGTTCCCCAGGAAGTAATCTACTGCAAGGGCTTCATCTTCTCCTTGGAAGATAAGGCTCTATCGTGGTATCTGGGACTGCCCCATCAAGCCCTGAATGGATGGGGAGCATTGGCGGACGCCTTCGTGAACAAGTTCTATCCAACTGAGAAGACCGTGAGGATCAGACAAAGGATAACTTCCTTCATGCAAAAGCCCAACGAGAACCTCCACGACGCCTGGGAGAGATACCAGGAATATCAGAGGGACTGCCCTCACCACAATTACAAGAAAGGTTTCTTGGTCAGCACCTTATATAACGGTTTAACCCCCGAGAAAAGAGTTTCACTGAATGCGGCAACAGGAAGTGACTTTTTGGGAAAGAAGCTGAGCAAGTCTGAGAGGATCATCAAAAACATGGCCGAGCTGCAAGCCGGCACTGACTATGATAGATCTGATAGAGGGAAAACTAAGAAGGTCAGTGAAGGACCTTCTTTTGAATCCAAGGCTCTGGAGACAATTACTTCTCAAATTCAGAGGATAGCAACGGATGTAAAACAGCTTAAAGAATATGGCGGAAAAGGGAAGAAGCAGGTTGAAAAGGTAATGAAGTATGTAACATGTGGAGAAGGGGGACATGGGGTAGATAGTTGCATCTACACCCGACCAGACGCATCAAGTGATTCTGAATCTGAGGCCGAAGAGACTGTGAATGTCTCTTTTGTAAATTTTAAAAGGCCGGACCACCCTGGTTTCAGCTACGGCAACAAGGATGCAGTTGAGAACTCACATCAGCTGCATAGCTCCTCTAAGCCTCCCCAAGCATTTGAGAAGAGGGGAGGACCAAGTCAGTACACCAAAAATACCTCCTTCCTGACAAACAAAGGAAACGTCTAGGGTCAAGTCAAGTACCAAGGATCAGCCAAGGAGCAGGATAAGGCCTCTAGCAAATCAGATGTGGTTGGACAACTGTTTGATTTTGTAAAAAGGCAGGACACTATTAACAATCAGTTAGCGCAGAGTGCGCTGTCAAATTTGGGTGTTTTGAACTCATTGCAGGTCCAAATGGCGGATATGCAGACGCATCAACGTCAAATTGATTAGTAATTAGCTCAAATGGATAAGTTAATAAAGAATCCCTCAGGCAAAATATTGTCGAATACCGAAATGGCAAATAAGGCAGGGCAGTAATCGAGAGAAACGGGGATCGAGTTGCACGATATGGATGATGCCAGAGGCTAAGGAGTAAAGAAGCTAGAAGACATCAAGCTGGAGACGAAAACTACAGTGCTTCTCGGGAGGCAACCCGAGCTTTCTTTTCTTTCCTAGAATAGGATGCAATTTACTTTCCTGCAAAACAAACATTACGAACCTTTAGACTGTAATAAGGCCCGAGTCAGCACATGTGCCACGTGCACTGACTCTTTTGTTTCATGGGTCACCGCACTATTTTATAGACCCGGATGAGTAATACTATCTGAGGCCGGGAGCTTAGTCTTAGACCAATGATGTTTTACTCATTGACCACTTTTTCCCGCTTTGTTTTTAAGTTTTTCTTCTTGAATTTTGCTCTGAAGGGTCGTCTCGGGCGGCAGCTCAACCGGCATGCTGAACGCGCTCATGTGGGGCGGTGGTACTTCGGGCATCGCAAAGGCTGTGACGGATGGACTGCCCGTCTCATGAATGACTTGTCCCAATGGCC
Organism: Alisma plantago-aquatica; assembly: GCA_963693085.1. Taxonomy (NCBI): domain Eukaryota; kingdom Viridiplantae; phylum Streptophyta; class Magnoliopsida; order Alismatales; family Alismataceae; genus Alisma; species Alisma plantago-aquatica. The sequence goes on from OY856413.1 coordinate 1,060,215,967, forward strand.
GACGCGCGCCCCAGAATTACCAGATTTACCCCCAGTTTGGACCGCTATATATAGCGCTGAGGTTTTACCGTGTCGGGCTACTGCCTTTACTGTTTCACCTACCCGTATCACGCTGTTATTTCCTTCGATTGCTCCCATGTCGCGCAACCTCCTCTGCTCTCGTGTCACACTGAAAGTTTAAGAAAACAGCAAAGATATAGCCCGATAGCCCGCGTGCCCGACACAAGCCTCCTATCGTGCATAACTTATCGGACTAACGGCTTTAGCTGAGTTTCCTTGTATCGCCCGACACGTGTGTCGCGCAACACGCCTTTAGCACGCGCTTGCCCGATACGCCATATCAGACAATAGCCATGTCACCCATCCTTGTGCCGCCTCACTTGTTTTATTGTCGGGCGACGTGTTGTTTTATTAGGAAGGCCCTATCGAGCGATTTGCTTCTCGCAACCGTATCGCCCGACACACCCATGACGGGCGACGAACCTGACATGCAGTTCCATCTGTATCGTCCTGTTCGGTATCGCCTAACTTATTCTTTTGACGGACGACACCCAGATCTCGTATCAGGTACGAGCATACATCTATGAATGCTTCGTATCACCCAATATAGCGGTGGCGGGTAATTTTGTATAGGGTCGAATCTTCTCGTGCATTCAGTTTTTCCTTTTTAAACGCCGGTATCAATTTTAAGTTTTTCCTACCTTAAAAAAAATAGCACATTTAATTGATCCATGAATTTTTTTAAATTCTAACAAGCCCGCACAAAGCAGACCGTCATTTGAGTTGATGAACACAGCAGAAGAATCGACACCGAGGCCGCAGCTGAAACAGCAACGGTCAGGCAGAAATGCCCGAACCCCGAGACGGTTGGGCCATCAACTGCAGAAAAGAGAACAAGGACGGGAGAGGTGGCGGCTCCCACCACAGCACCAACAGTAGCGGCAGAACCTCTAGATCACATGCCAGGAAGGTTCGTGCCGAGAGATGACGAGTATGGACTCCAGTATGTAGAACTGGAGACCAAGCTCTACAGGCCAAGCAGATTTTGCCACCAGTCTTCTTTCATTCAATTGGGTATCTTTGAAAGACTGGAGAGCATCCTCGCCGCGGCAGGATTGAGGAAGATCTGCCTCAGCCATTCTGCCTCCTACACCGAACTCACGAGGGAGTTCATGTCGTCTCTCCACCAGGTAAAGAATACTGCTGAGGAAAAAGAAGAATATGGCGAAGCAGACAGACTACAAGCGCAGATGTACAACTCGGAGTACGCCATCTTCGAGAAGCTTTTGAACGAGATCTTCTCTTCCAGCAAGGAGGAGAAGATGCTGATGAATAATGGTGAAAGAATCACCGAAGTGGATGGGTTCAACCCCATGGAGCTCTGGAATAGGCTGACCGGCGAGTCATCGTTTAAGCCGGGAAGCAAGGTGGAGGTAGTGCACTCATGCTTTTGGAGAATAGTGCACAAACTGGTGGCGTGCCCACTGTTCAGTAAGAATGAGTCCAGCAATATTTACACTAAAGAACTCCACGTCATGTGGCACATGATGGAGGGAAGAATGATCAACCTCGGGTGGTTTTTGTTGAACAGGTTGCACCCAATAAAGGATGCCACCAAGGAATACTGCATGGGTGGCATCGTGAACCTGATCGCGGCTGGGCTTGGGTACCCAAAGGAGCAGCGCAGTCTGTCGAGAACAAGGGGCGATGAGCTGATCGACCTCAAGTACCTCATGAGGGTCAGCATAATAAAGAAGGAAGGGAGGAGCTACTTCTACAAGTTTGCAAAAACAAACACCCTCCTCCCGCTCCCTCGCTGCACCACGTATGACGCAGAAAAGCTGGTCTTCACTATAGCAGAAATAGAAGTTGTGGCGGTAGACGCAGCTTACGCCGCCACCACCAGAATTCAGGAAAGGGCGGTCTCTAGAGGAGAATCAATTCCTCTCGACCCAAGGCAGGAAAAAGCTTCAACAGCCCACGCTGAGCCAGCCAAACTTACAGAGCCACCGATGGCAGCATTTGATAGAACTGTCATCGCTCCTACTATACCAGCCACCACCACAACAACGTTTGTGGTGGCTGAAGAAGAACCGGTGATCGTTGAGGTCGCCGAGACAACAACTATGGGAGCTGCCGCAGAAGAGACAGTCGCAGCCCCCGAACATTCTGTAAATGTAGAAGAAGAACCATAGCCGGACGCCAGTAATGAGGTGTTCGCCGAGATCGTTGAGATGGAGCTCGAAGATGCACGATTGATGCTGACACCGCCGCTGGTGTCCTCTATAGTTGCTGCTGAAGAGATTGCCTTTGGCGTAGAGGTGGAGCAGCATTCACCCACACCGAGGCCTTCTCCACCACAACAAGAAGGTGAGGCAGTGGCAGCCGCAAGAGTGTTGATACCTCGCCCGGCGGCATCTACCTCACGAACAATCGCGATAGGCTCTACCTCGTCAAGTAGACCGTCACGTGAGCAAAATATCGCAGGGACGAAGGGGAGACCCGTAGGAACCCCTCCGTCGCTCGGGAAAATTCTGGGGCATGAATTCAACTACTTGCGGGAGGTAACAGAAAGCAACTAGGCTACCTTAACTTCTCTAACCCGCAAGTTTTCCTTTTTCCAGCAGAGGCTGAATAGCCAAGAACAGGAATTGCTGACTCTAGTTAGCCTCCCATGCCAACTAGAGGCTCTAAATGTGATGCTTCATCAAACCCTCCAATGCCTCGACGTGATCGGGGAGAGGCTGAACTGGGGAGACGACCATCTGTGCCGAAGGCAGTCGAAAAGGTCTCCGTCACCTCCTGAATCAGGCTCTCCATCCTCCTCATCGACAGCCTCCTCGAGATCATCGTCCTCTTCCTCCTCCAGCGGGCCGTCCACAATGCCCGAGGAAGGGACACCACAAAGATCGGCCAACGGAGCTCTAGCAGGATAGGCGAGTTCCCAAGTCCTGGAAGAAATAACTCCCTCAGTCCCCCTGGACGAATCTGAAGATGACAAGGAAGACATCAGCGTCGGGGAGGACTCTTCTGATGAGTCAGAGGGAGTAGGGGGGACATTCTTGCCGCCAACAAAAGACACCCCCCCCCAGAGGAAGACGCTCGATGGTGGACAATTTCTCGGCCCCATCAGAGATACCTTCCTTCGAGATGGCCGACTTCGACAGAAGGGCCATCGGATATCTGACGATCAGGGACCAGGAATTGCTAAACAAGGTCCTAAGGTCACAGACAGATGAAGAAGACGTCGTCTGGAGTGACGGCTACTTCTCCGTATGACGGGGAGCACTCTAAAGCATATTTCGCTCGCCTGTTGTCGTTGGCAAAAAGTTGTTCATGGTCCTTGAAGGTGCAATAATAGAGAATATCGGCACCGGGATAGGTCGAAAGATAGTATACAATGCCACCCCGACCTTGGCAAGAAGGCTGATGATGGGGGTCCCAGACTCCATTGTGGTGGCCGACATGCTGCAATACATCAAAAAGCATAAACCGAACATCATGTTGGCACCGTATAAGCACCGCAATGTGTGGTTCTTCTGCGTCGAAGACCTCAGGAACCACGACGTCCAGCTGTTTAGCTGCAGCAATAATGAGGTGCCATGCTCCGAACTTATTTTCAACCGCTCGGAGGACAAGAAGCTGAGGCTCCTACCGCTGCGTCTTCTACGAGCTATAAAGAAAGGAGTCAAACGTCACAACGGCGTTTGGAACTTCTTTTCCATCCTAGACTTCCATGTCCAGGCAGAAGAGGGAAGCAGAAACAACGCCTTCGTCATCCTGCGTGCAATAGAGTTGCTCAGTATATTTGGAAACATGGGGCCCCTTAGGAGCACATGCTTCTACCACCTCAGAAGCACATACGCCTTGCTGCTTATCAAAGACGGGTGTTATTTCCAAGACGTAGGGGTACCTAAGAGGCTGTTGGACAACGACCAAGGAGACGAACCTTCACAACCCAGTAGCTCTCCAGAAAAAGAGGCGAAAATGGAAACTAACACCTACGGGGCAGGCAAGCAGTTAGAGATCCTACGGAAAGTGCATGGATTTGAAGACCCTGCTTTGCCTATAACTTCAAAAGGACTGATCAACAATTTCGACCGCTTCTCGTGCGCTACACTCACACAGGAGTAGGTAAATGAAATTTTTCTGAAGTTAGCAGATTCTACCCCAGCATATGTCATTTACGAGGCAGGCGATGTCATAGTCCCGGTTGATGACTTAAGGGACGTGGTTAAAGAGGGAGGATGCTTGGCAGTGTCTGTGGTAGCTGCCTACATCCAAACACTACAGCCAAAATTCGAACACGCATACATAGCACATCCAATGTTGTTCAACGACGTCTGCCTCGCTGATGAAACAGGAGCAAAGCAATCCTTTCTGGCAGAATTGGAGCATAGGGTTCCATGCAAAATCTACCTACCCATCCTGCATTACAGCCATTGGATGCTCCTGACAATGTACACTCGCCAACGAGAAGGAATTTTCTACAACAGCTCGGACAGCAACAAAGATCATCCAGTGCAGTGTACATCGGCAGTGTTGACCTCCCTCGAGCACTTTGTACGAAAATACTACGACGAGGTGGCATCTCTGATACAACTATTCCTGGACACTGCACCAAGCAAGTGGCACGAGCTTCAGTTCTGCCACCGCAATCCACAATAGATTCCTCTATCCAACGACTGTGGCATCTTCATCCTATAATGGATAGCAAATGAAGAGATGCCTGACCAACTCCACCACATCAACTACCACAGCAAATGAGGAGAATATGTGTGGGAGCTTCTATCCGGTGCAGGCGTGCTCACCAGTTAATTCCTCACTGAGTTAAACATTAACCTACCTTATCTAATTCACAACTCTGGGACAGAGTGTGGAGTAAGTTTGGGGGGGTACCATGTACCAGTGAGGGAGGTATAAAAATTTTCTTCAAACTTCACTTTCTTTTGTTTTTCTATATCATGTGTACATATACTTGCTCATACAAAAATTTTGAAAAATTGTTGCTTATTTTGTCTCCTTGCATATGTACAAAGTCACTATATAAGTTAAAACATGATACAACTTCTTGCCAGTTTGTTTTTTATATGTCCAATGAAATGCAAGTTTTGTCATATCTTTCTGAGAATACAGCCTCAAACGACAAAAGACTATGACTTTCCACGCCAAAAATTGTGAAATATAATCTTGCAACAGCTAAGAGATGTGTATGCAGAAGGAAAAAGCTACCCAAACAGCATCAAAATAATTCCTCTTATTTTCCCTTACCCAACGAAAATCCCAAAAAGAGAGAATAGCCTTATGAGAGTGAATAAAAGCATGAGAGTTGTGCCAAATGAAAATAAAAAATATATATATACACACTTGTTTTCCAAAAGTACCCATTTTTAGGCATGGTAGATTCGGGGCAGTGGTATGTAGGATGTGAAATCACTGCTCTAAAGCCAACTGGCTTGGACTGCAGGGACCACTTGCCCGTTAACGGACCCGTACCTGGATGGACTAATGGGAAACAAGAAAAACCCAAAAAGCTTTAGCCTACCCAACACACAACTTTCTGCCCCTAAAGCTGTTTGGTGTGAAAGCTAACTTCATAATCATGCACCAAAGTCTCGCCGCAACTATAGAGAAAATTTTTGCTGAAATAATAAGGCAGGAGAAATAAAGTCTGATGCTCATGGTCGGGCCGCATTCTCTGTGAGACACCTCAATACTTGTCTTAACTCATGGACTGAAAACTACACCGGTCAAGAAGAAGCATCACAAAATAAAGTTTAAATATTGATTGAGGACAATCAAAATGCAAAGTTTGGGGGAGTTGATAACACCAAATTTTGTGATGTTTTTGGCCCTTATTTTGTTATCAAAACTACCCTTTTTAACTGTTTTCCTCTCTTTTTATATGTACTTTTGCAAAAATAGGCCACGCAACGCTCTTAACCCAAATCTATCATCTTTTGCAGAGTTTTCTCCCATTTTTAACCCATTTATCAGCAACAAGGCCTGTCCCGACCCACAAATGTGTTCTACATGTATTGGCCTTCCCACCTGCCGGCCGATACGCTCACTGCCCGACAGGGCAACACAATACACCGACGTGCGACACAAGGATGCCACGCAAGAAGGAACCAACGGGCGATGCGCCTCTTACCCGATAGGGAATCGGGCTCACCACGACAACTTAAGTGTGTCGCGCGATACGGCCACCCACCGGCACGCGCCGCCCATCACGATGACCGACAGCCGACATCCTTGTGCCGGGCAATACTGATATCGGCCATCCCCAACCCTGCGATAATGGAGCTGATAAAGAACACGTGGCGTCCGGAGCACCATAACTTCTTCCAACTGCTGCCTATAAATAGCAGCTACAGGACTCTGATGGGACGTGTCGAAACCCTGCGAGAGCTACCAGAGTAAAGAGCTTGAAGCTAGCGTATCGTGCCTCAGGGTGTGCTGGGCGATTCTAGGTGAGCACTTCCCCATCCTGAGAGGGAGGGAATGGTTCACCTAGGGTCGTCCTGGGCACCACTGCAGGCCGATATCAGCTAACAAGGATACCCGATACAAGTGACCGACACTTCAAGCGACACTTTAAGCCCGACACGATACCTAATCCCGATACGCATCGCCAGTCGTGGCATGTCACCCGAGAGGGTACCGCCCGACATCAGCGTATCGGGCCAGGGTGCCCCGCGCGATACATCCACCCGTTGTTAGCGTGTCGCTCGAGAGGGTGTGCTGCCTGACACGGGTGTATTGGGAAAGGCCCCTGCCCGGTATCGGGCTGGAGAGTCCGTTGAAGTCTGTCGTCCTTCTATATCAAGAAGGTGACATTTATCTTTATTATTTCAGTCATTTACTTCATTTAATTATGCAATGTAATCAGACCTTTATTCGTTTATGGAAATAGAAGAGTTTTAATCATCTGCTGCTTTATGTTTGGTACCTTTGTTGGATGATTGCTATGTTTAACATCTGAACTCTAGCTTGTACGCTTGGATCGTGCTTCGATTAGCTACCGAATTGTGTTTTCCCGTTGCAACATCCTCGAGAGAGGTGTTGTGGCTCTAGTGTTTGGTCTGATTCTGGAGTACGAGAGTGCCCGGAATCAGAGTTACTTCAGTAACCTTTCCACTCTAACTTAAGTCCAGCAACCTCGAGAGGGGTGTTGATGCTGGGTTAGAGGTACCCACTTCGAGAGGAGGGGTACAGGATGTTTCTGCTGCCGCTTGTTTTACTGAAGTTTTCTCCTTCGTACCTTACTTTAGCGCTAGTGTTATCTCTCTGTTCCCGTTGCATGAAAATCCCTAAAAACTGATAAATGCTTAAAACCTTCAATTTTCCTCGTAGCTACAGTTGGAGATAGATTTCTTTTGTTTTATCAGTCTATCTTGTTATTCCTTGAGGAACCTTGTCATCTCTTTACCCTTGCCGGAGTGTAGCATGTTGATTCTGTGTTTTCAACACTACCACCCTTGTCCCTGTGTTTGACCCCGTATATCTACTTCGACCCCGTAAACAAATTTGCGGGGGCCTAGAAGGTTTCGGGTTATAAATGTAAAAGTCTAACTACTTCAAATCCGCCTCCAATTTTAGGACACGCGATTTAGGCCGGTCAGCTACCTTTAAACCCTAGATTTTATTAGTGCTAGCTTATCTTTCATAGTGCAAATATCATGAATTTGTTTTATAGAGATGCTAGTATTCAAGGTCAAATTGTGAGTGGCATCCCTTGAACTACTTCAACTCTAAACATTCTGGGATTTGGTCCTTATCAGTAACATAGTGTTATTGTGATGTGACTTTGCTCCTTTAGTTTGAAGTTCAAAGTTTGGATCTCATATGTCATTGTTTCATTCACTTAGACGTCTCTACCATGGTAGTTATGCATCATATATGATTCATTTTCTTATCACTTCATCCCACATTGCTATCATTAAGGAAGATATGAAAGAGAAGATGATTCTAAAACTTAGAATTCTTATCTTCAAACATTCCCTTATTACATTTCTCATATGTAGGTTTAATTAGTTATCAACAAGTATGCTTGACTAGTTATTGAGTGTTGCAATCTCTTTCTTTTATAATCTATATTACCCCCTCAAACTTCAAACCCTACCCTATATTTCCATAATCCTCTTACCATATCCTACTCTTTCTATCATGTTTCTTATTCATGTGTATGTTCATGTATACCATGTTGTTCTTCCGAAGGCTCTTTTTTTTTGCAAAAAAACTAGAGACTAGTAGCTAAACATTACATGGTAGACGGAATAGAACTAGAAAACTTAAAGAGAGACTGCATATCATCCTGGTAGAGAGCTAGAAGAGGAGCCAAGCAAGTTGCCCATGCACAAGAGGCTTCTGGTTGCTTTAAGCACTGCTTTGCCAACCAGTCTGCGAGCTTGTTTTGGCTTCGTCTCTGGAACACCACCTTGAAGAGAGGTAGTTCCAAGCAGAGGATCTTGATGGCTTTGGATAGAAGGGCATATCTAGGTGGTGGTGCTGCAAGGTCTTCGATCCAACTCGACGCATTCCAAGAATCCGTGATCAAGATACCTGGGCCAATGCTTGTTTGTTTCACATACAATAGAGCTGCTCTAATAGCCATCAATTCGCCGCGCATAGGGTCTGTACCAGGAGACCGTTGAGCCTGAGCATGTAACCAGACACCCTGCATGTCCCTGACAATCATTCCGGTAGCGCACGCACCTGCCGATTTGTTGATTTCCATATCAACATGGATGATGAAGGACCAAGGAGTAGAGGGAAGGTTTTTGGAGGTCGAGACAGCAGGTTGTGACAGAGGAGATGAGAAAGCTAAAGAAGAAGCGATTGTCTCTGCCCTGCACTGAGTGACGACCACCTGAGGAGGAAGAGGTTTTTTCTCGAAGATGTGGAGATTCTTAGTTTTCCAGAGCCACCAGCAGATGATGGCAAAGCAGACGTCCCAATTGGGAGCTTTCCTCAGGGTCTTCAAGTTATATGAAATCCATTTCGTGATGGTTCCCAGAGAGAAGAATAGTGTAGCATCAGAAGGTAGTAGAGATTGCCACACAGCTATGGCCTGCGGGCAGTCCCTAATAGCATGGAGAGTATCTTCAAAAGGACCTTGGCATCTCTCGCACGAAGGGTCGAGTGTGAGATGGTGCCTAACCCTGAGGACGTTCATGAGCAGTCTGTCATGGTGAATTAACCACAAGGTGGTCTTGATACAGTTTTGGGTCTTCAAGCTCCAGATTGCATTGTAACAGTCGGCATTGACAGAGTCAGTGAAGTTCATGATGATTTTGTATGCTGAGTTGGAGGAGAAAACCCCTTTAGCAGACGGAAGCCATAAGCGACGATCATCGCCAAAGTCAGGCTGTGGAGGCGGCGTGAGAGAAATGGCTCGTGCAGTCTGGTCATCGAACCAAAAGTTGATGAAACTTGTGTCCCACTTGCCGGTGTCAGAAACAAGGGAAGATACTGTCATGTCCCTAATGTCCTCTGGGATTGTCAGGTTTCCTCGAAGGGTAGGGGCGACCCCATCGCCAACCCAATGGTCGGTCCAGACGTTTGTCTGCTCACCGGAGATGGCAGTCATTGACGAGTTGTTCAGAATGAGAGGCACCAGGGTGCGAATTCCCCTCCAGGTGTGCGAGCCATAAGAAGAACCAAGGCTTTGTCGTCCATATTTGGCCTGCATTAGCTTCGTCCAAGGCGCCTGGCCTTGTTGGATGTATTCCCAAGCAACTTTAGCTAGAAGTGCTTTATTTGAGCCCGCTGTCGTTCGTATGTCGAGGCCTCCTTTGTGGGGAGGCTTGATTAAGTGATTCCAGGCAACCAAGTGTATCTTCTTGGGGTCCTTCGAGCCACTCCAGATGAAATTTTGTATCGATTGATCAATCTTGTCAGAGGTAGAAGCTGGAAGAAGGGAGGATTGCATAGTATAGCACGGATAGGCGGAGAGGACGGATTTCGCCAAAGTGACCCTGCCGGCCATGGATAAGAACTTGTTCTGCCATGAGTGGGTCTGTGAGCAGATCTTGTCGATTAGGTATTGATAGTGGATTTTGCTTTTCCTCTTGTGGATGATCGGGACGCCTAAGTGACGCCCCAAATCTGAAGTCTCCCTGATAGCCAGGGCGCGACTGACAGCTACCTGAATGTGCCGTGGAGTGCTGGAGGAGAAGAAGACCGAGGATTTGCCATGGGAAAGGACCTGACCGGATGCTTGGCCGAAGCAATACAGGCACCTGTTGATGATTGCATCTTGACGAGCAGAAGCTTCCCCAAATAGTATGATATCGTCCGCGAAACACACGTGGGTGAAGGCTAATTTTTGTCTAGTTAAACGTACATGCTTCCAGTTGCCTTGCGTGAGTTCATCTTCTATCATTTGACTCAGTCGCTCAAGGCAGAGGACGAAGATATAGGGGGAGAGGGGATCTCCTTGCTTAACTCCACATGATGGTCTGAAGGAACCAATGTCCTCCCCGTTCTAAAGAATTGATGTTGTGCCTGAGGAGATAATCTGCATTATAATTTGAACAAGATTGTTGGGAATATGCATCCTTGAAAGGGTATCGGCGATGAAGGGCCAGCTGAGCTTGTCGAAGGCCTTCATGAGGTCAAGTTTGATGGCGCAGGTGTGCTTCTTGTGCTGTTTGGATTCCATAGAATGAATAATCTCCTGGACGAGGATGACATTATCTCTGATTTTTCGTCCCGGTACAAAGTTGGACTGGAAGGGTGATATCCATGCCGGTAAGAGAGGCTTGAGTCTGTTGGCGATGACCTTGGATAAGAGTTTCGAACATATGTTATTCAAGGAAATTGGACGTAGCTGCGAGCATGATTCCGGTTGCGGCGTCTTAGGGATGAGAATCAAGGTGGAGTTCGTGCAGCCTTGCGTAATGGGACGGCCTGCAAAAGGGCCCTATACTAGATTACAGACTTGCTGCTTGAGCGTCGACCAATGCTTCTGGATGAAGAAAGCGGAGATGCCATCAGGACCCGGAGCTTTCAGGGGTGCCATGGAATCGAGAGAACGCTTGATCTCCTCGCTATCAGGGATACGGGCCAAAGCCTCCAAAACGTCCGCACCTGGTAAAATATAATTGCCGACGAAGGAAACACTTGCTAGACGGCGGTGGTCGAGCGACGTTTCCTGATAGACATCAGAGAAGAAGGATAAGATAAGGTTGTTAAGCGTTGTACCTTCTTCAATCCATTTCCCATTAGGATCTTTTAGGCATGTGATCTTGTTCATGCTCCATCTCGATTTGACTATGGAATGGAAAAACTTCGTGTTGTTGTCGCCTAGCTTGATCCAGGAGCAACGCGCCTTTTGTTGCCAGTCTAATTCTTCCCTCTGAAGGATCTCGTCTAATTGACATTGAAGCTCCACCGTGTCCTTGGCGAGATTGTAATTGAAGTTAAGAGCTAGTTGGAATTGGTTCCAACGAATCGTGTTCCCAATTCTATCTTTCTTTCTTTTGTCTTCCTTCTTCCTCTTCGCGGCCCACTGAGCAGCCCTCTTCAGAAAACCTGAGCCCGCCTCCCCAAAGGGAACCCCGGGGTCCCAATTGCTTTGTAGAAACACATCGAAACCCTCTGTCTTGGACCAGCTGGCTGTCGTGCCATGGAAGGTGTGTTTTCTGTGGCGAGCATCTTCATGGGTGATCAGGATTGGGGCATGGTCCGAATTGTTCCTTTCAAGGACCAGAACTGGAGAAGACTTGGGAAGATCGAGCCAAAGGCCATTTCCAAGCGCTCTGTCTAGCTTCTCGTGTAGTAGGCCTCTCCTGAAGGTGGTGCGCGGGCCATTGGTGCTAAGATTGTGAAGGTTGCAGGAGGCTGCGGCTTCAATGAAATCGTTGCTATTCGCTTTGTCGAAGGAATTACTGCCAAATTTCTCCGATTGGAACATTACCACGTTGAAATCGCCTGCCACCACCCAAGGCATGGTGATATCGGAGGCGAGAAGGTTTAGGTGATGCCAAAGGAATTCCATGCTGCCTCTAGTGGTGCCCCCATAATTACATACTTTTCTCATATCTTTGTAATTAAGGCTCTTTATTTCTATATACTTATTGTATACTTGACTATTTTCTTCTATTTTCCCTTTGCTTTGAAGTACATAAAAGTATTTTACTCTATTACATGATCCATTCCATGGTTGATTCTTACTATTTAGCCCTTAATTACATACTTTTCTCATATCTTTTCCATATTCTCATATTTAGAGTTCATATAATACTAATCATTAAATTTAATCTGAACCTTATATCGTGTTCCTTTATTTCTAATTAAGGATTGCTCATATGAGGCCCCAATGTTGGGTCTCCGATATCAGTTCCAACTAATTCTTAGTCATTCCAATCTTTCCCTTATATCTTAACATCTTAGTGTGTGCATTATCACTATGATGCGGGTCTAAATTATCCACAGTCTACTTTATACAAAGAATATAAATAATAAATAAATCACTTCATGACACACAACAATATAAAAGAATCATTTTTATTTTACAAACTAAAAATCTAAATTCATACATATAAGAGCATTTCTAGTGATCTCCAATCAAATCAGCAATATAAAGCAAGAGTTGTATCACATCCTATGTTTAATCTCTTACTCCTACATTAATTTCTGATTTCTTAACCCTAAGATTTCTAGGGTTTCTCTCTAGCCCATCCTTCCTCTGCACACCTGGCCAGGGTATTCAGGGAAGAATAGATAGAGTAGCTTGATACTGGTCAATCTAAGTACTCAGATACCTAGCCAGGGTATCTAAATACTCATACCTCCCAGAGCTAAAGACACATCACCTCCTATGTTCCACACTTATAACTCTAACTTTCTATCCTAATGGTCCCTGACGAATCAACCTAAGCTCTCTACTTGGTTCTCGTGACCACATCCTCTTCTTTCTGTATGCAATAGTATAACAAAACACTTCCTGTTAGAAAATTGCAGTTAGAAGGAAGACACCTAAGTCCTAACCCTATTGGTCTCTTGTCATCCCCTGACCTTGACTTAGAGTAACCATGTACTCAACCTATGATCTGATACCAATTTAATTGTGAAGCCTTGATCCCTGAGCCATCTTTAATGACCCCGAAGACTGGGGAGTCACCCTCGGTAAACCACTCTTAACTTTTTTTACTTGATCACTTAAATTCAACCTAAAAGAAGACCATAAAACTCGAATAGCATTGAATTGAAATAAAACTGCAGAAGTAACTTAGCATTAACCCTATTAGGAGGAAAACCAAACTTACATGTCATATTACATTGTTCTATTCAAAATATGAAGCACAACAAATAAATGTAAATTTAAGCTACATATTTCATAACATCCTCTCTATCTCACCACATGCCCAAGGATCGAGGGGAAAGGACCAAGAGACCTCTAAACCTAACTAAACACTACCTTCTAAGCATCTGAGTGATATGATCCTTCAGCTTTCTCATGATGACGCTGACCTAAAAAATGTTTCAGTAGGTTGGTGAGCTATTGGCTCATTGAATAGAATTTCACCCAACCATCGCAGATAACTCATTTATGTTTATTAATTGGAATAAAATTCAAGATAATTCTATACTGAGCAGATCTAAGAAATATAATTTAAACAACAGGAGATGTCAACATTTCATTATGATAACAATTGCTGCAAAGTTGTAGATACAATTAATTAATAGAAAATACTAAAATTTCATTTAAAGGACAACTGCTGCAAAACTAACTCAAACCTTTCTTAACTCTTTAACTAACTCTGTGAACCTATGTGAACATATTTTATCTTATGTCCTGATCATATACAGTGTACTCTACATATGAAGATTCGTAGCAAACTATGATCCCACTATACAAGACTTAGCCGACACCCCAGGATAGCTAAGTCTAACTGCTGTCGTGGTCTGCTGCAGGAAAACTGGCTCTCTGGCCTTGGCACTCCTATGGTGTCATAAATTGGACTCCTCCTCTAAGCTGAGTACACAAGTAGAGAGTCAAGCCATCTATTACTCTAGTACCACCAGGATCCTGTCTCTGGTTGATGTTGGACACTATATGCCTTTTCTGTACTCTAGTGCCACCAGGATCCTATCTCTGGTTGATGTTGGACACTACAAACTGTAATCTCGTGCCACTAGGATCCTGTCTCTAGTTAGTGTTGGACACGAGATCCGACCCCCATATACTGGACATTGCCAAGGTTATGTCATTTCACCCCTAAGGCGCAGACCTCACAAAGGGGTTCTACGGTGTCAGGGCCCTTAAGTTTATTAGTTTATTATTCTAGAAAAGCTCTTACTACATTGCATCTCTCTCTTACTATATGGTATCTCTTTCTCATTTATACTTGACTTTGGTATCTCTATGATATCTCTTCAATTTAATCGAATCTTATAACATAACACGAATATCATTCTAAACTAGACAAGTTGTACATTCAAATACTGCATATACCAAAAGATTCAACATATAAAGCATGCAGGTAGATTTCAAGTTCTTGAATAAACCAAATTCATATTCCCATGAAATTTATTGAGAAATCAACATTATTATGCATGCAGACAGACTAAAATTCTTAAATAAATAGAAATCATATCAACTTGGCACATATATGTTGAAGTCATACCAATGATCATTGTAACATGATAACAAGAGTTATTTACTCAATATATATGAAATTGTCGGTAGCACTTGTAAATTATCTAAAATTCCTCGATAATTGAGCACATCAACCTAAATTATGGGTTGAGCATCACGTAACTCAATTAAAGATTAATTTACTTGTCATGGCAAGATTCAACATATAAACATACGTAGTAACCCAAATCTTGAACTATGCATCACATAACTTAATTAAGTTTATAATTACTCATCATGTCACAAATTATTAATATTAATTGAAATTTCAAATGATTTCTTGATTTGAGCATCTCATCACTCAAATAAGAGTTAAATTGATATCATGGAATGAATTATTATAAATAATCAGGAATTCCTAATAATATCTTCGAGAAGCGTGTCAATTTGAGTAAATATTAAATCATTCACATTAAATATGACCTAGAGCGTGCATCTAGGTTTTCTTTGAATATTTTTCACATCATCGTCATTTGTTTATAATCGTGCATCATTTAATTTATTAAAATTGTACAGTCTGGGTTTATACCCAGACTTTCTAGTTTCTGATTGTGCATTACTGTTTTTGACATTTAATCGAGTAAATTAGGTTTCGATCAATCATGCAATTTTTCTAAATCACATCGCACATATCAGTCAACTAATTGGCATCGAGCAAGCATTAATAATTAAAACGTGAAAATTAAGAGTCGAGCGGTGCCAGCACTGCCCGGCACCTGACTAAATGCTGACATCTATGAATAACACTATTTTTAACTGAAACGCCCGATTATTCGAGTTAAATCGTGCAAATGGGAGTGAAATTCTACTCAATGCGGTTCCAGATGTATGAATTCGTCTGGAAATGCATCCAGAGCCTATTTCCGGGCATCCACTGGGTTGTCTTCTACCTCCAGACAGCCCTGGTTTCAACCTGTTTCACGCACCAATTGAGAAGGAAGCTCGATAAAATGCCAAATCAACGCTATTTGCTACAGATTCTCATTCTATCCTCAAGACCGAGCTCCGCGCTGGTCTTACCTTGCTCTTTCGTGCACCAATCGAGCTCTGGTTTGAACCTACTGCCAGTAGCCCCTTCTATCTTCACGAATATGTTGAAGATGATGGTTGTGTTTAATGCTAGACACAGCTATATTTGTGGATTCCTGCTCAAGCTTCTTGGCTGAGCTCCATGCTAACCCTAGCTTGCTATTTTGTGCACCCTTGGGGCCTCTAGCCGCCGTTGTAGCTACTGGTCAATCGGCCTCTATGTAGGCTGGGGGCTGCAGGTGGTAGGGGGTGAGGAAGAGAGGAAGGAATGGAAGAAGAAGAAGGGAAGAAGGTGGTGTTGCTGGTCGAAGCTAGGGATCAAGACAAATCGCCCCAAAATCACCACGCGCCCCTCCTCTACTAGTCGATCGGGTGTTGGGCGCCACTCTGCGTTTCCTAGGCATCGGTCGGTTGGCGAAGAAAGGATAAGGGAGAAAAGAAAAAATAAAGGAAGGGAAAAGAAATTATAGTAAACAAATGGAAATTTTGCATATTTGGACCAAGGAACTTGAAAATGTTGTATCTTTGGCCTCGAATGTCTGAATCGAATGATTTCTTTTGCAAAATTTCAAGCATGAAATCCTCTACAACCTCAAAGCGAGAAATCATGCTATTTAGACTGAAATTGCATCTATGAGTACTTAATTCGACATAATTAACATAATTAACTTATTAATGTTGTGATTATCATACTTACTAGTTAATCTTTAGTGTGGGTCATAATAGAGATTCTTATTTAACTAAAGTTCTTTTCTTAGAAAATGATATTTTGTATGCTAGATATAATATCAATCATTTGTCTTCTACTATTGCTTCTCTTATGCTTGATAATGATAGTTTGACATCTTCTTTGTAAAGATTCTTAGTTGGTAAAAAGAATCTGAATGACATCCTACACCATACTACTAAAAAAATTAGTAGACATGGTTTAGGATATGATAGTAGCCAAAGAAACTACAAAGGTAAAGGACCTCCAATCTTTCATGGAGAATCCTCTAGTTCCAAGGGTATGGGCACATGCAACTATTGCAATGAAATTGGTCATTATTCTACTTGTTGCCCTTTTAGGAAAGCACCCAAGAGAAATAGGACTTGGGTTGCTAAGCTAACCCCTCCGGACCCAAAAATATGATTGGGGATCATTTCATCTTTCTTCGTGTAGGTACCTGCAAATGGATTGACTTGAGATATTGAGTTGCAAATTGACTTCTCAATCTACATGAAAGAAGAAAGGTGAGATGTGTAGAGGGTGAAAACAAGTGGAAAAAGGAATGGTAAGAACAAAGGTAAATGTTTTCTTGCTTATAACCAATACTAACTTATTTTTGTCAAGTTAGTGTGAACTATGCATGTGGTTTTTGAGTCAAAAGTGATATTTTGTGATTCTCTTCACCCTCTTGCTCAAAAATTATTTCTACTGCTTTCATAGTGCATTACTAACTTGCTTACACATATTTGAATATGGCTTATATCTTTAGCATGTCTCTAAATATGTTTTTATGAAATATATGTACTTTTTAATAGTAGCTTTGTCGGTCGAGTATGTCCTAATAGAAACTCAACTGATAGACACCAATGGGTGTTTCCAACAGCTATCATCAGGCAACTTGTCAATACATAGAACTCGACCAACAACACTGTACACAGAATATACATTTGGCTTATTGAATGAGAATTTCCCTCTCAACTAGATTTTCTAAACCAATAGCCTTATTCTTTGGCACTCTCATCTGGTACCTTTATACATGCATATTGCCATGTTCTAAGTTACCTATCTTGCATACAACTCTATCTCTCTAATTGATCTAAATTGGTGGGTGTGTGTGTGTGTGTGTATATATATATATATATATATATATATATATATATATATATATATATATATATATATATATATATATATATATATATCTTGTAATTACTTGATTTGAGTTGCTTTGCAGGTTTTGATGATGATCTCTTTGCACCTCTTGGTTGTGTCTTAAATTTCTTCTATTGCAATCTAACTTGCTACATCTATCTAGTGGTATATCTTGTTTGGATACAACCTTGAGGTTCATAGTGGTAATCATCTTCTGGTAATGATGCATATTTTCTAGTAAGTTGTATCCTTTCCATTCTTCTAAATTTGCATATCTCTTTATTTGGATATATCTCTACATCTACTCATAGCTTGCTCTTTAACTTGTACATATTTTGATATGATCTAGATCCTACTAGTAGTCCTAACTTGTAATATCATCTACTAGTAGTTTATATACATGTAGTTCTAGCTTTGTTCATCAAGTGGTATTTCATTGTATGCTATGCTTATATATTATCTAATACATGGTCAAGCTTGTTCCTTGAATTGCATATGTACTATCTTGAGTTGCTTGCATAACATTGTGATGTAGGATGGATAAAGCTACATTGTATGTAGAAATTGAAGTATTTTTTGTTTTCATGTAGATTTTGCTCCAGTTTCAATTTTTGGTGCAAGACTAGTGTTTTTTATGCAGAAACGGCCTTCTGAGAAAGGCTCGTTGCTTTTCCATGAGCCCTGATCCTTTTTGGGAAAAATCTGTCATCTTGAGGGTCAAAATTACGATTTATTGTTTTTCTACAGCACTTTATCTTGCATTTTGGTTGCTCAAGTACATGTTTTAACTTGGTTTTATTCTATGCTTGGACAAGACCCTAGTTGTGATCTTCTACTCTCCTTATATAACTTTTTGTTATCTCCTTTCCTTTAACAAGTGGTGTTTCTTATTTCTTCATACCCCCACCTTTTGAAATGACAAAGGGGGAGAAAGGTATGTCTTCTTTTGACAAATCAGGGAGAGGCAGAACATGAAGAGGAGAAGTATGTCCATGTAAGGGGGAGAAGGTAAAGGGGAGAAGACATATACATGTATAACATATATGAGTAGAAGACATAGTATTTTATAAATGTTATGAAAGCTAACCATGTAGGAGAAATAGCATCAATTGAGGGGGAGTATGAGAACTCCACTAGAATCAATTGAGGGGGATCATATGAACTCAATTCTATTGAAACCCCTAGGTTTCTCCAAAGGTATGACTTTACTTAAATGCTTTCTATACATTTATGGATTGGTTTGTCATCTTCAAAAAGGGGAAGAATTTTGACTCAAGGTCTAAATTGACTAAACCCTTGTTTTGATGATGACTAAACCATTCCAATTATCTGTGTTTAATGCTTCTACTTGAGTGATTTCATATTAGGTATAGACACACTCTAAATGCCCTAACTTGTGCATCTCAACTTGTAGAAAAGACAAGTCAAAGTCAATACAAGTGCACGCTTTTGGAATATGATGTAGATCCATTAGAAAAGGAAGATTTCTTCCCTTTCTTGATTTTAGGACATTCATTCTTCACATGTCCTTTCTTGTCACATTCAAAACACCTAAGGGAAGAAGAGGAAGAAGCACTAGAATTTTTGTTAGATTTATACCTTCTATATTTCTTACCATTTACAATGAGTGCATCTTCTTCATCATCTCCTTCACTTGTTTCATCACTTTCTTGAGTGACGACCTTTGATTGAACCCTTATAGTAGCTTTTAAGGCAATTTCCTTCCTTTTTCCTTTTTGAAGCTCGGCCTCCAATCTTTCTTTTTCTTCAAGGGTTACCTCATGAGTCTACAGGTTGCCAATGAGTTGCTCCATCCTCATTGTGATGAGATCATTTGCTTCTTCAATCGATGTCTCCTTTGGTTTGTATTTTAGAGGCAAAGATCTGAGAATTTTGGACACTCAGTCTTCTTCACTAATATACTTCCCTAATGCACTCAAGCTATTAACAATGGAAGAAAATCTTGCATACATTTCACTAATAGATTTATTAGGTTGCATAAAAAATTATTCAAACTTTTGTTTAAGAATATTAATCTTGGTATTTTTAACTTGGGTAGTATCTTCATGTGTTATGGAAAATTTATGCCATATATCATAAGCCATATCACATGAAGATATTCTATTACACTCACTTATAGAAATTGAACAATATAGTATGCTTACCGGCTTTGCATTTAATTGAACTTGTTTTACCGTGTTTGGATCCCATGTTGCATATTTGGTTGTGGGAAGAACATAGGGAGTAGACACCATCCTCCATAACTCCAAGCTGATTCCTTGAAAGTAGAATTGCATTCATCTTTTCCAGTAGGTGTTGTTACTTCCATCAAAAGGTGGTGGTCGGGTTATGTTAGTTCCTTCAAGGTTGAGGTTTCTAAGCATGTTGTCTCCCATTCTTCAAGACATGTTATGGCTCCTTGAAGACCTACTCTGATACCAATTGAAATATATATAGGGTGGGGGTGAATAGAGCTTTTTGATAATTTTAAAATAATTAAAACACTCAACCAATGAAGGAGGAAACAAGGAAGACACTTGTGTTTAGAGTGATTCCAACCTTTGAATTCAAAATTTGTCAGTCCATTACCCAATTATCTCCAATTGGGATTTTGAAAGTGATTAATTTTATTACCTCACAAAGATGTTACATAAAATACAATCACCTTCCTTGAAGTAGCCTTCACCTAGAAGTATCCTCAACCCTCCTTGAAGCAGCCTTCTTTGAAATAACTCCACACCCTTAGAGCAGCCTTCTCCTCCTAGAAGTAGCTCCACCACCTTGAGATAGCCTTCCCTTGGAATTAGTTCCAACCTCCCTAGAAGAA
Source organism: Alisma plantago-aquatica (assembly GCA_963693085.1). Taxonomy (NCBI): domain Eukaryota; kingdom Viridiplantae; phylum Streptophyta; class Magnoliopsida; order Alismatales; family Alismataceae; genus Alisma; species Alisma plantago-aquatica. Next base: position 1,060,236,331 of record OY856413.1, read on the forward strand.
GTCTTCCTTGAAGTAATCTCAAGAACTTCTCGAAGCAGCCTTCTTCACCAAGAAGTAGCTTCAACGCAGCTCGCTCAGGAAGCCTCCACAATCTTAGAGTAGCCAAGGAGCAAAAGTAGCTTGTACCTGTGAAGGGGGATTGGAAGAAGGAAATACAATAATTGAGTGTAACACTTTGATCCTATATCAAGCATTAGAATCTCATGTCCACTTAAGTTGAACGTGGATAGGAGTTTGTAGCTATAGGACAACTCTAGAGCACAAGGAAGAAGACAACAAGTGAATTTTAGCTTGGTTACTCTCAATCGTGAATGCTCAAATGTAGCTTAGGTGCTTTAGGTGTCCTAAGGCCTCTCCTATTTATAGGAATGGTTTTCAAGTATCTAGGGACGTTATAGGGAGTGTCTAGAGTATTCTTAGTGCTTAACTAGCTGTTAGGTGTACATAAGTTGGCTAGCAATTGCTAATTTGTTTGTGTTTGAATTACACCTAACCCTAGTCTTCCACTAGTAGTATAGGGTACATTCTAATAGCATTTGCCTTATTGCTTGGTTTGGTAATCTAGATGAAAGATGAGAACCATGCTTGTCCAATAACCGCCCCCAACTAATATTAAAGTTACATCCCCAAATGGCCCACCTACCGTAATAATCTTGTTTAAAACGTAACTTGCTTTGTTTGCTTGCTTATGCTAGTATAGTCTAGTTGTTCTTGCTTAACCTAGTCAATTGCTCAGTTTTGATAGTTAGGGTTAATTTAGATCTTTTCTTGCTTTAGTGGTTAACTTAGTTTCTAAATTACTTCTTGCTCTTCTAGTGTAGTGTAACTTACCTTTGCTCTTTCTTAGTTAGTTGGTTAACCTAGTTTGTTAAACTTGCTTTTTTAAGATAACTGAGGTTCAATTCTATCCTTTCTTGCTCGCTTGCTTAGATTAATCACAAAACAAACCCCTTTTAAACCCTCCAACCCTGATCTCTGTAATAGGAACATAGCCAACACTAGCCTAGTTCTAGTGCCCCCTCTATCCCTGAGGATCGACCCCTGCTCTTGCCAATCACCTATACTACAATAGTATCCCGTGCGTTTGCGGGTGACCTATTTGGTACTGTGATCGACTTGGTTAGGGATAATACAAATTTTGAAAGATTCACACGTGTGTTCGAGTCTCGTGGAGTGCATCTAGTCACCCCTTATTGGCTAGTGTGTACACCTATGGTTCGATGCACCAAGCTTTCTGGCACCGTTGCCAGGGATAGAGGCGCTCGGCCTAGCTAGTTAGTGCAGCTTAGCCTTTCCTTTTGCCCTCATTATTGCTATTCTTTATTCTTTGTTCACTTTTGCATATTGTCATTCTAACTTGGTTTCTTGTTGTTTGTTTGTGTATTGTGCAGGTGACTGATGTGCATGCACCATACGTGTTCCACTTGTACTGACTGGGTGTTGTATGACCCCGAGATAGGTAGAAGGAGATGCCAAAGTCGCCGCAACCAACACTGAGAAGTCGAGATGGCAGACAAAAACCCTCATGCGGATGCACCACCACCTCCACTGCAGCCCAACCACCCACTCCACGAGTATTTCACCCCGGGGAACTACAATTCACCCATCGCTACCCTAGTTTACCAAATGTCAGGTCAACAGTTCTCCATTCCACCTACAGTCCTTGGACTCCTCCCCACTTACTATGGCATGGAGAATGAGAATCCCTATCATCACATTGATGCATTCCTTGAGACGTGCTCCACTTTTCATACCCCCACAGCCACCGACGACTCCATCCGGAGAACCCTCTTTCCCTTCTCCCTAAAAGAAAAGCTAAAGAGTGGTATGTTTCGAAGCCAGAGTTGGTAACCTGGAATGAATTCAAGAATGAATTCCTCAAAAAGTTCTTCCCGATTGCCAAGCTAACCTAAATGAGAAGATGCATCACTTCCTTTGCCCAAAAAGAGAATGAACCCTTCCACGAGGCGTGGGAGAGGTTCCAAAAACTTCTCCACGACTACCCCCACCATGAAGTTCCATTGTGGCAACTAGTTCAAGCCTTCTACACTGGGCTTGAAGAACAAAACCAAAACAACATTGACTCCTCATGTGGAGTTACTTTCATGGAAAAGCCACCCAAGGAATCATGACCTTTGTTCAAGAATATTGCTGAAAATTCCCGCCATCGGGTTTCTACAAAAGGGGAGCATTGCGGCCGAAGCTACATCCCTCCACCTTCTTCTGTAGCTCCAACCCACAACATTTCTGACCCCGATATGATGAGGATGATAGCGGATATGATGAAGATGATGAAGAACTAAGCTGGTGGTTCTCCTAGCCAACCCACCAAGACAGTCGATTCCGTTAATGAAGAAGTGCATGCCTTGCACTCCTTTGGCAGCCAAAATAATCAAGGCCCCATGTCCAACACATATACTCCCGACAAGGGCAGCCAAAGCCACACTATAGTTCAAAGTTCGAAGAGGAGGTGCTTGGAAGATTCAGAAGTTTGGATGAGGTAAATAAGGACGTGAACTCACATGGGTAGTCCATCAACTGCCTTGAACAAAGACTGGATCAGATCTCCCTCTCTCTTTTGCTAGGATGGAAGAAGGAAGACTCCCCTCTCAACCGATCCCCAACCCAAACAATGATGGTACTTTTCTAGGAAACACTTCAAGTTCATATGCTCCGCCGTCATGCCAACCATCGTCGAATCCCTACACTCCACCACCTTCTCAGGCACCTCTTAACTACCAATATGCTCTACCTCCACCTCATCCATACCAGCAACCACCCCCACAATACCACCCCCATCCACAACAACAACAACCACCACAACAACCACCACCACAATTCATCCTCCAAAACCCAAATTCACCTCACCAAAGGCTACCACCACCCCAACAGCCAGAACCACCTCCACAAGCCTCTTCTTCCACTACCCATGAGCATGTGAAGGAGGTGACTGTTTTGAGGAGTGGATGGACTTTGGGGAACCCCCATGATATCATTGTTGTTGACAGAGGTGATACTGAGACTAGACGAGTTGATACTGAGATACAATCTGAGGATATTGTGATGAGAGCCAGAGTTGATACTGTGATATCGGGTGGTGATACTGTGATATCGGGTGGTGATACTGTGATTCCTGTGATTCCCATTGATGATATTGTTGATCCGAACCATGTGGGGACCCAAATCCCCCCATTTCCTGAGGCTCTTAAGGATCCTTCTGTTGAGAGGAGAAGAAAGAAGCATACTGAAGACATCCTTGAGACTTTCAAACATGTGAAAATCAACATTCCTCTGCTTGATGCAGTCAAGCAAATCCCTTCTTATGCTAAGTTCCTGAAAGATCTATGCACCTTCAAGAGAAAGACCATGGGGAGAATCCCAAATAAAGTCAAGCTCACCGAGAAAGTGAGCTCGATTTTATAGCACACCATGCCGAGGAAGTGAAAAGATCCCGGTGCTCCCATCATCTCATGCTACATTGGGTCACATCTCATAGACCAAGCCCTCCTAGACTTGGGTTCTAGCGTTAACCTAATATTGTATGATGTGTTTTCCGAGCTCCAAATGTGGTAATTGAGTCCGGCTCATTGTACTTTATAGTTGGCTGACAGATCAGTAAAGACGCGTAGAGGGCGTGTTGATGACGTGCTTGTGAGGCTTGATGATGAGACATCTGCTTTCTTCCCTGTCGATTTCATTATCTTATACATGGAAAAAGACACAAGGAGGGTGCCTATCATCTTGGGGAGGCCATTCCTAGCCACAACATATGCAGAAATTCATGTGAGGACTGGTACTATGTATGTGACATTCATGCACATGAAGATCCGGTTGAACATCTTTAAATCTTCAGCCACAGCTGAGGTAATAGGGGCCACTGAAGAAGATTACTATCTCATTGAGTGCCTAGATGAAATTGTAGAGGAATGCCTACCTACATGGATTCAAACTGCCACTCAAGGTAGAGGTCTAGAGCCAATAGTTGAGTTCCCATATTACGATGATTAAGTTGATGAAAAGAATGAGCTAGCCTTGGTGGCTGCAAGTGAAGACCTTCCTTCTATTTCTGAACCATTAAAGAACTCCCTTGAAGAACCTCCCACTCTTGAGTTGAAGTCACTTCCAGAAGGATTGAAGTATGTTTTTATAAGGGAAAATGACACCCTCTCGGTGATCATTTCCTCCATTCTCTCTCCAGAATAAGAGGAGGCATTGATGAAAGCCTAGAAGAAGAACATCCAAGCCATTGGATGATCTATAGCTTATTTGAGAGGTATTGACCCCTCCATCTGTGTGCACATGATCTATTTAGAAGACGATGCAAGGCCAACCCACTAAATGCAAAGGCGGTTGAATTCAAAGCTGAAAGAAGTTGTAACTCAAGAAGTTGTGAAGTTTCCAGATGCTGGAATTATCTATCCCATTTCTAATAGAACATGGGTGAGCCCCATCCAGGTTGTGCCTAAAAAAGGTAGGATCACTGTAACAAAAAATGTGGATGGTGAGCTTATGTCGGTAAGAGAACAATCAAAGTGGAGAATGTGTGTTGACTACCAAAAGCTCAATGAAAAGACCAAAAAGGACCACTACCCTCTCCCATTTTTGGACTAGATTCTAGAGAGGCTAGCGGGGAAAAGCTTCTATTTCTTCCTTGATGGGTACTCTGGATACTTCCAAATTGTTGTGCATCCTACAGATCAAGAGAAGACAGCATTCACTTGCCCAAGTGGCACATTTTCCTATAGGAGAATGCCATTTGGGCTGTGTAATGCCCCTTTTACATTTCAGAGATGTGTGACTTCAATTTTTGCGGATATGCTTGATTCATCTTTGGAAGTGTTCATGGATGATTTCTCGGTCTTTGGTAAAACTTTTGATGAATTCTTACTCCATTTGGCTGATGTCCTTGAGAGATGCGTAAAGGTTCTCCTAGTGCTATCTTGGGAGAAGAGCCATTTCATGGTGCCAAGGCATTGTTCTGGGCCATCGGGTTTCAAAGGATGAAATTGAAGTTGATAGGGCCAAGGTGGGTCTCATTTCTATTCTTACTATTCCTTCCACCATAAGACATGTCCGGTCTTTCTTGGGACATGCAGGTTTCTATCGTCGATTCGTAAAAGACTTTAGCAAGATCTCGAGACTTCTATGCCACTTGCTTGAGAAGGATGTTGAATTTCATTTTGATGACAAGTGTGTTGAAGCCTTCAACCACTTGAAGGAAAGACTAGTTTCTGCTCCTATCATGTAGCCCAAAATTTTCTCTTTGCCATTCAAGATTATGATTGATGCATCCGACATGGTAGTGGGGCAGTGCTGGACCAAAGAGTTGGCCAGATTCCACATGCTATCTACTACGCAAACAAGATTCTAGATGAAGCCCAAAGGAACTACACAACCACTGGGAAAGAGTTGCTTGCAGTTATCTTCACTCTTGACAAGTTTAAATCTTATATTCTACAAAATAAGGTGATTTTCTATACGGACCACACTACTCTAAAATATCTAATGGCAAAGAAAGATTCCAAGCCAAGGTTGATCAGATGGATATTGTTGCTTCAAGAGTTCGACATTGATATTGTAGACAAGAAGGGAGTAGAGAATTATGCCGCCGATCATCTCTCTTGGATTGAAGCACCCTATGATGACACGAATAGAATCAAAGAGACATTACCACTTGAGCAATTGTTCCTTCTTTCATCTGCTCAAAGGCCTTGGTACCAACACATAGCTAACTTCTTAGCTAGTGGGAGGATATCAAACACTTAGATGAGGGAGGAAAGCCGAAGGTTATTTGCGATGACCAAGGATTATGTTTGGTAGATGGAGCAGCAAGAAATCCTCTCTATATGCCATTCCGAAGTTTGTGGAGGTCACTTTGGTGGAAAACGTACTGCCACAAAGATTCTTCAAAGCGGATTCTATTGGCCTTCATTGTTCAAAGACTCTCATGAATTTTGTAAGTATTGCTTGAGATGACAAAAAAGTGGGTTCTATCTCTAAGAGGGATATGATGCCTCTATCACCCATTCTCGTGGTGGAAGTGTTTGATGTTTGGGGGATTGACTTCATGGGTCCTTTTCCTCCCTCTTTTGGATATGTCTACATCTTGGTTGTCGTTGACTATGTATCAAAGTGGATTGAGGCCGTTGCAACAAGGACAAACGATCACAAGGTGATATGTGACTTTGTGAAAACTAACATCTTTAGCCATTTTGGTATTCTAAGAGCTATGATTAGTGATGGCAGAAGTCATTTCATCTATCGTACCTTTGAAGGCTTGCTCAAGAAACATGTGGTGAACCATCGTGTAGCTACTCCTTACCACCCCCAAACAAGTGGTCAAGTTGAGTTAGCTAATCGGGAGATAAAGCTCATTCTAGAGAAGAAGGTGAGATCGGACCGCAAGGATTGGTCTCTTCGTCTCAATGAAGCTTTATGGGCATATAGAACTGCATACAAAGCCTCGATTGGAACTACACCGTTCAAGCTTGTGTATGGAAAAAGCTGCCATTTGCCAGTTGAGATGCAACACAAGGCACTATGGGCATTGAAAGCTATGGACTTTGATGGAGAGAATGCCAAAATGAAAAGAAAATTTTAGCTGAATGAGTTTGAACAAATGTGCCATGAAGCGTATGAAATGTCTAAGAGTTACAAAGAGAGGACAAGGTTTTTGCATGATAAGTTGATTAAGAAGAAGGACTTCAAGCCCGACAAGTGGGTATGGTTGTACAATTCAAGGATGAAGTTCTTTCCCGGAAAACTCTAGTCTAGATGGGAAGGACCTTATCTCATCAAGAAAGTGTATCCATATGGGGCTGTTGTGATTTGTGAGAAAGAAGGAGCAAAAGAGTTCACCATGAATAGCCAAAGACTGAAGCCAGTTGTGGAAGTAAGCTCGGATAAGGCTAAACAAAGTTTTGACATTGTGATGCTTGTAGAAGAACAACAATCTGATGAAGATATGTGTTTGGAAGCGGATGAGAAAGAGATATACTACAAGGATGCTTTGAGAATCCCAAGGAAATGAAAGAAGTTAAGAATCAATAAGCCCGACTGAAGGCATAAAATTTAGCGCTAGTGGGAGGCAACCCACCTAGGTTTGAGAGTTTTTCACCCAACCTTCTCTTTTTGATATTTTTGTTTTCTTTCACACAAAAATACACACAGACACACTTGTGTTTAATAGTTCTTTTTTAGTTTTGATGACATGGCAGGTGGTAGGTACTAGAGAGAGAAGGATCAAAGTTGAGTCATGGCCATTAAGGCAAATTTGTGATGAAATAACAAAGAAAAATGAATTTCTTGATTTTGAGTTGAGAGAGTTGAAGGAATGACCACACCACGGCCGTGGGGTTCGGCCACGACCATGACATAAGTGGCCAATCACAATCGTGTCTAGCCGCCACGACCGTGAATTTTGTTTCACCAAAGTTACAAAGATGTCAGGGTTTTTGGACGAATGGCCGCGGTCGTGGCCACCCACCACGACCGTGTCGAAGATGCATGGCCACAACTGTGGCACCTGACCATGACCATGGCAAGGTTAGATGGGAACGTTTTTCATCGATAACATGACCATGGCATCCTTCCACAAACGTGCTACCAAACCCTGGCCACAACCGTGGCCACCCACCACAGCCGTGGCCCAACCTAATTCAGGAAAAAATATAGCTTTTAAACACATCAAACCCGACCCCTTCTTCATTTCACCCCCTTCTCCCTCAAGCACACGGCCGTGGCAATGTACAGCAGCTCCGTGCTCCACCGTTCTTCACCTCCAATACCTCAAACCACCCCTAATAAACCCCTAATCGATACCTAATCATCCCCCAGCCGTCCCCCTACCATTTCCGCCACCTTTCCTCTCTCAATCATCCCTCCACCTCCACCTTCCTCTCCAACTCGCCCAACAGCCCCCCTTCCCTAAACCTCCACTTAAACCTTCCATTTTTCACCCAAATCCATATCAAACCCCACATCCACCATATAAACCTCGTTCTCCTTCCATTCTACACCTAAATGCACACCCATATCACCCCCTATACAAAAATTCGAATTTCACCCTCTAACCCCACATCCAACCATGAAAAAAATTAGGAAGATAATCACCAAGGGGGCCAACATCATCACCAGAGGAAAGTGAAATTCCAAAAATGCCTCCTATGATGTTTCTATACCCTCACATACCCCAACCCCAACCAACTCTGCATCCCAATCCCTCCGGCTCTCACAATCGGTGAGTGCATCCCACTCTCGTTCATCTGACAACCACCACGTCACCGACGCCACATATGAGGGAGATGAAGAGGAAGAGGAGGAATCTGAGGAGGTCAACTTGGATAAAATTATTGATGAGGTTGAGCCGGTGGCTGCTAAAAGAAGACAAAGATCAAAAGTAGCATTGTCCTCATCAAAGCGCCTGCCAAAGCCTACTCCAGCATGCCACTCGACATCTCACACGACGGTGAAGCATAGTGAGCAGCCGCAATCTACACGGCAGTTGTGTCAGGATGAAGAACAGTTCGTGCAATGGTACAACCTCGATATGAGTTTGGGGTCCCAATATTATAGAATGGACGAAGACGAAGATGACAGTGATGAGGAAGAGGTAGAGTTGATGCTTGAGGAAGAGGATGTTTTGGCACATTTGGAGGCGGACAGATTGAAGGCCTTCAGAAAGGCCCCTACTGGAGTATCCTATGGTAGAGGACACATGCAAAGAAAGATTTCTCTCACATACGCAGAGTGCATGACGAGGAGAGGCATCCCCACTAGATATGGTTGTGAGAAGGTCATTGATGATCTCAGAATCAAAGAAGCGGTGTAAGGAAGTTTGAAGGAAATAGGGCTATGGAATGTTCTTTTCACACCTCAAATAACTTACTTCACTTTGACTCAGGAGCTCTTTGCCACCCTCGAGAAGACAAAGGTGAGAGGGAACGATGCTATCAAGTTTTCCATGATAAGCAACATGCACACTCTCATGTCAACTGAATTGAACTGTGTTTTTTCTGCCAATCCGGAAGAGGCCGAAAAGATGGAAGATGGCCTGCTTGAAAAGGAGTTTTATTTCAATTGTGTACATTTCTGGAAGATCTTGACAGGAAGCGAGGACTACAATGCAGGGAGGTCGAAAACTACCGCCATAAGCAACCCCCTTTACCGTTATGTGTAAAAGGTCTTATACCATTGTGGGGTGATATGATAATCAAGGTTTGATTTCACAGAAAGACATGTTTGTCATGATAGCCATGCATCATAAAAAGCATATAGACCTTGGAGTGATGTTAATTGATCATATGAGGTCCATACCCTCCAAAAGTAAAACACCTTTTGTTATGAGGGGGGTTGTAACCTCAATCGTACTTGCTTTGGGGTATGATCTTTCTGGAGTGGAGCACACAGTTGATCCTAATTTTGTTGACCTAAACTATCTTATCTGCTCCCACACGATTAAAGTCAAGGACAAAAGGATGATTTATTATACAACTAGTGTGCCCAATTTTGAGCTTGAGTTGCCATACCATGCTGTGCCACTTCTTTCTGTGTTGGGGATCCTCTATAAACTAGAGGACAAATTTTTGAAGTGGAAACAAGACAACCCAAGAGAAACATACACTAGGGGAGCCACTGCCATACAAGAAGAGATAGCTGAATCAAATGTGCAAGGGAAGGAACAAGAAAGTGAAGGACACAGGCAGCCCCGAAGGACAAGAAGGAGGGATGAAGGAACACCCCAGCTGCAGCAGCCCTCAATAAACGCCTACGACATGTCCACCATCCAGGCACAACTTGAGAGCATTCTAAAGACACAGAGCGACATGCAGCTGATCCAGTAATACATGTGGCAAGACCAACAACAAATACACCGCCAAGTCAACCACTTGTATCACTACCACCATGCCCAAGTAGCAAGAAACCCCAAATGGGGTGGAGATTTTTGGGGTGGCATAGCTGGATATACAGAGGCATACCCTCCACCCCAGGATGACTAATGGGGACATTACTACTAGTACCCTCCTATAGGCTCAGCTCCTCCTCCAGATCCTCCTCACTCATCTGGCCAGCAGCCATAGTAGCCATGACACTCTCCCTATCTACCCTAAGCTACAGTTTCATGTTGAGGACATCATGATTCTAAAGTTTGGGGTGGGTAGGGCGGTATGCACCACCCTATCTCTCTTTTTGTGATTTTGTTCCACCTTTTCCATCTAGTTTTGTTTTCCTATTCTTGCTCTTCTTATTGCATTCATGCATAGCATGTAGTTAATTTCATGCAATTTTTTCCTAATTTTCAAAAAATTTGCTCCTTTTTGCCATGCATCGCATTTCATGTAGATTTTTTGTAATTTTTGCATGTTTTAGCTAGATTTTTTTGCCAATTTTACTACTTTAAGTTCAATGATGTAGGTTTAAGATGTGATTGAAGGAAAATTGGCACCATTTTGTCCAATTTTGCCCAAGCTTGAATGTTCTTGCCCAAAAAGCATGTTTTGACTCAATCTCCACCTTTTGAAATGAATTTTTTAATCCTTTGACAAATGCATGATGTTTCTTAGAGTTTATTTCTATGTGGTCTTGTTTGTTGACTATTTACACATGCACCACTTCTCTCAAGATTGTGAAAGTTTTGATGTTTTGTGAATTAAGCAAGCTACAACCGCTTAAAGCCTATGGAATCACTTAATAGAATTGTGAATGTCATGTTGTTCTATCATGTGGTGTGATATCATTTGCTGAAGTGTTGGACTAGCTTTCATGCAGGAAATCTTATGTTGAAGATTACACTAATGACCCCTCTTTGATCTGACTATTCTTCCACCATCTTCATACCCCTCCGCCTCATGAAAAGATGCCCTAGTGCACATAATCATCCTTGGCCACCTCGAAAAGTTTGGGGTGGCCATATCTTTATCTCCTCGCTTCACTCTATCCACCATATGCCCTATCTATACCAAGGGTGAAGAAAAGAAAAGAAAAGAAAAAGAAAGCAAAAAGAAAATAAAAGGATGCTCCTATTTAAGAGCATTCAAATAAAGAAAAGAAGAGTGCTCTATGTAATAGCACTCCAAAAACCTTTCTGCAACCCTTTCTTCTACTTCCATACCCATTGAGCTAGAAAACATCAAATCTAGCTCACTTTACCCTTTTCCACAGCCACGTGGGTCATTTAGTGTGGTTCAAGGCATAAGATTGAATGCATGAAAGTGAAACAATACTCCTAGTCAACTTTGATTAACACCAACATGAAATAGTTTACCCGAAATGATATGCAGGACATATGGACAGCTTGTGTATTCTATCCTTTATATTTGAAGTTTGTATGATCAATTCTCATTTCATGAATGGTATGTGAAAGAGGAGAGGATATAGGTGGAACACATGCACTTAGTCACTTCCAAGACCATGTAGTTAATAATTTTCTGTTGTCATTCTTGTTGATTGAAGGGAAACTAAAAAGAGAGATTGAGTTGGAGCACACTTGAGGACAAGTATGTTTTAAGTTTGGGGTGGTGATTTAGCCCTATTTTGGGGCTCCATCTTGTGCCATTTTTTTACTTTAATCACATCTAAACAAGTTATATTGCAAGTTAATTCCCCAAATATGTGTTTTACTATCAAATGCGCTTATGGATGTTCTTTGCCATGTTTTTAGGTACTTGGACCATGCCTTGGATGGATGAGAGAGACGGAAGGAGTTATAGGATTCCTCCACTCATGGAGGGGTCCAAATAAGGCCCCAAATCTCCCTCAACCTATTCCCAATGGCCAAGAGTCATCATCAAGCAAAGAAATCCATGGATAAGGAAAGGTGAAGTTCAATTGCCTACTGCAGACCCCAATACGGACGTGGGCATACCCCCACGGTCGTGTATTTTATGGTGAAGAATCGACAGAATCAACATGTACTTCTCCCCAACTTACCACATCTATGGCCATCAGCATGGTCGTGGCCCGTTGAAGATACCACGGTCGTGGCCACCAACACGACCATGGCCATCAAAGGAGAAGACAGTCGTGCCCCCCCACAACGGCTGTGGGAATATCACGCAAAAACCCCCAGAATCAATAGGGAGTGCACTTGAATGCCCACGACTGTGGCCATCTACTGTGGTCGTGGCTTTTGAAGATCAACTCGCCCATGTTGTTGCCCCACGATCAAGGTCCCCTCCTCCAAAACGGTCACGTTACTCAACACAGTCGTGGTGCTACTCACCCAACACAACTGTGGCACTCTGCCACGGACGTGGCCACCTCCTACTTAGCATCTTCACCACCCTTTCCACACCATGCATGTGTCCACTCTCCACGACCATCCCATACCATCCTTACCACGGCCGTGGCCCATCAACACAACCTTGGTAACCAACCTACCTACCTATTTTTACACTAATTTTCCTATTCTACCCCCACTTACCCTAGTGCTTTCCCACCAGCTATATATACATAGGTGGTGTCTGGGGCATGAAGGTTAGCTTCTCCTAGCCACCATTACTCCTCTCCACCCACTCCTTGAGCATTTAGTGCACTCCCCCTTGCATTTATGCTCTCCACCCACCATCTCCATATCCATTTCACCTTGGAAACCTAGTTTTCTAGGTTTTCCTCCATAATCCCTCATATCTTCATGTCCATATGCACCTTTGTGTGAGAGAGGACATCACCAAGGAGATAGGAGGTGAACAAGGAGGCTTCTTCCATGAGCTCCATGGAGTTTCTTCCCCTTCTTTCCCTTTCTTTTGCTATTTTCTTGATCATGTCTAGCTAAGCCCCTAGTGGTGGGCTGTTTGGGGGAAAATGTGACTCTAATACCATGTTGGGGGAATTTTGGATTGTAATGAAATTATTTTTATCTATAATGATTGCCCCATGCTTTTGTCTCTTATCCCAGCCATGCTTGTGATTTATGCTTTTTGCTATGAATTGCTTGTTTGTTAGTGCTTGATGATACTATATTTCCAGGAGAATCGAGATGCATGTGGCAATCTTAGGTATGACTCCTAGGTCCCAATAGGGGATCCCTAGATAGTCCCCTTTATTCCTACATGCCTACCCTCTCTCCTACTACTTGGTATGAGACCTAAGTTACTAGTATAAGTGGGATTGATGTGATTGCCTAGGGTTTTCTAAATGCTAGAATGGCTAGTGGCATGAGGTCAAATACCCTCATCTATACTCCCATCTCTACCCTTGTCCCTCAATTGCTCAATACCACTTATCCTAGAAACCTAGATTTGGCTAATCCTATTAGAATTACACCTAACCCTAGTCTTCCACTAGTAGTATAGGGTACATTCTAATAGCATTTGCCTTATTGTTTGGTTTGGTAATCTAGATGAAAGATGAGAACCATGATTATCCAATAACCTCCCCCAACTAATATTAAATTTACATCCCCAAACGGCCCCATCTACCTTAATTGTTATGACCGCATCTAAGCTTAATTGGTAAACTAGGGTTTACCTAGATGATTATATGCTTAATTGGATTGATCATTGCTTAAATCTAATTAATGATGATAATTAAATTATGATGTTTTGAACCTAATAAGAACGTTAAGTGTTCTATTGTTTGAGAAATTAGGGTTTGAGAAATATAAACCCTAGTTGGCTGAAATTAGGGTTTTGATGGTACATGAGTATGGAATTTGATCAGGATAGCAGTGTGGTAAGTGATTTTTCATATTTTCTACAAATTGTGTATTTAATTGAATTTTGGATATGATATGGATAACTCAATCATGCATATTGGAGAAACATTTCAGAATATTTGAGTGTTCTTTGAATATAGTTCTCGGTCGAACTATACTTCGACCAAAATGCTGACAGAGTGCTTTTTAGTAGTGTAGTGTTTTATTTTTATTTATTTATTGCTAACTCCAAATGATCTAAAATTTTAACTGGAGATCTTAATCTCAATTATAAACAACATATAAAATCATCATAATTTTTGGATGCATTTAGACCTTATCAGTAGATGAATTACAGTAACTAACATTTTTGTAGAATTTTGGATAATAGTGTACTATTCGATTTTTAGTTATTTAATGGAAGCTTGGAATGATCTCAAATTTTAACTAAAGCTTTGCAATTAAATTATACACAACATGATAAATTATCATAATTTTTAGGTAAGGTTGGATCTCTGAAATACACGAATTCACAGAAAACTTTTATGACAGAAAAATCTACTAAAATAAGAAAAGGTTTAGTAAGGGGTCAATGTGCAATTAACCCAAGCAGGTGAGATCAAATTATGAAGATATGGCTTAGTGTGGTGGGTGATGACCTTTCAGAGAAGCTTGGTGCATACATTGTTTAGAGAAATAGGGCAGAGTTGAGAACATGTCTCATGATAGGGGACCTACAGGATGAGGATTAGAGTTGAGTCGACCGCTCCTGGTTTGAGAGGTTCCCCCATGAAAGGCTTTGAAATGAAGGCTATCAACTAATCTTTGAAGGTGTTCCAGTGTTTTTGGAGAAAAGAAGCATCAACCTCATTCAGTCTTGATGCCTTCAGGAGTGCCATCGAGTGGAGAGTGGCCCAGATTTCCACCTGTATTGGACACGTTGTTGGGACTAAGGGAAGGGAAAACCCCCGTGAATAGGATGTGTTGCTCTCGCCTACTCACCAAGTAATGTCCTAGGTAAACATTAGAAAAGAAAGAAAGAATTAGTTACTTCACATGAAGCTCGTCCTCTATCCATCCCCCATCATGGTCCTTGAGTTTGACAATTTTGTTCTTCCACCTCCTGGTCTTGACCAATGAGTGAAAAAACTTCATATTATTATCACTAAGCTAGACCCATTCATAGAATTATGCTGCCATTCCATCTCCTTGTGTCTGAGAATCATGTCTAGCTGGGCTTGGAGATTGACAGTCTCTGAAGCTAGAGCTGGATTGAACGATTGAGCTATCTGGAGTTGATTCCACTTAATCTTGTTGTTGATGCAGTCCTTACCCCTCCTTTCTTTCTTCCTTGTTGATTTCTCCCAATTGGAGACCACTCACACAAAAGTTGAGGCCACTTGTGAAAAGGGTATTGTCATGTTCCATCTAGAGGACAAAAGATTCATGAAGTCTAGCCTTGTTTCCTAGTTGACTGAAGTGTGTGAATGCCTACTTGACTTCCATGGCTGAACAAAGTTTGATATTAAGATGGGAGCGTGGTTTGAATGGTTGTGTTCCAAAACTTGTATAGATTTGGAGTCTGCTGAATTGATTCAGCCTTGGTTGTTTGGAGCCCTATCAATGTGTTCATGGAGAAGACCCCTTTGGAATGTGGTCCACACCCCTTGGGCTCTGAGGTCGTGGAGATGATAGTTCTCAACAACATGAATAAAGTCCCATCTATTACCATTGTTAAAGGAGGAGCTACCAAACTTCTTAGATGGATGCATGATGACATTGAAATCACCCTATTACCAGCCAATGATTAGTAATGGAGGTGGCAAGAGATTGGAGTTGGTCCCAGAGGAACATTCTACTGCCCCTAGTCATTCTGGCATAGACGAACGTGAGAAGAAGATTGTTATCAATCCTACAGTAGACGAATTGCTTATGCGGGTATAGGATTTCAAGGCTAATGTGTGCTTTCCATAGCACCCAAATACCCCCAAAGAAACCCACCACCTTCACCATGTGATATTGGGGAAAGCAAATATTCTTGAAGATACAAATGGCCTTCTTTCTACTATAATGAGGCTCATATATCTCGATGATGGAAGCTTTTTATTTTTGAACTAAAATTTTCACTGCACTTTAGGTATCGTTGTCACAAATACCTTGTGTATTCCAGGTTAAGACATTCATTGGTTAGATTCCTCTAGGGTGGAGTCACCCATATCCTTTGCTTTATTCTCAAGATCTTGTAGTTGTGAAGGTTTCCCCCTTTTCCTGGTGGGAGCACGATTAGGGTCTCCAGCATTGATCACTTTCTGATTCCTGAGGTGGACCAAATGAAGATTTTTGTGGGGCTACGATAGGGACATAGGATGGTCTTTGGTGTCTTGATGGCTCATGTTGAATAGCATCAATATGAAACAGTGATCCACCTCTCTCCCTGTATGAATTGTATCTTCGGATGGTGTTACTATAGTGTGGTATGAGTTGGACTGCGAGTCTGGATGGGATGTTTTGTCATGAGGGGGTCCTTGCTCCATCTTCTTATGTTACCAGAGTCTCCAGTATTCTTGGAGTTCTTTCCTTGATTTTCCTGACACTCTAATTAATACCTCATGCAATTCTTTCAGCCATGTTGTCCATGTCAATGATCTCCCGACCTTCTTCATCAGCATCCTCATGGTCTTCTAGGCCTTTAAATCTATTTGAAGATTTAAGGACCCTCTTTTGTTGGGTCGCCTTGTTTCCTCGAGATGGGTTGAGCATGAACGGATTTTGACAAGCTTTCCATCCTTTGTGGTTGTTCTAGCATGATTGAGCCTGTCGCAAGACTTGCTTCTTGGGCTGCCTTCTCCTCAGCAAGTTTCTTTGAGCAGTCATGTTCAAGGTGGCCGACATGTCCATAGTGCATACAAATGAAGGGGATATTCTCATATTTGATTATGTGTGTAGCTCAGGCAATAGTGACAAAAGGAACTAGGGGCTGAGGCATGTCAAGTTTGACGACAAGTCTTGCAAAATGACCCCGACATTGTGTTGACCTAGAGCTTATACATTACCTATATTTTGATAATGACTTAACCATTCCACTCATATGTATCTAATATGTGTGTTTAAGATTGTTTGCAGGCATTAGGTACATGAAAAGGATCTAAAATCTGAAACCCTAGAATGGGTCAAGTTCAAGTCAAAATGACTACAAGTGTGCATTTTGGGTTTTCTATGTAAACGGCCTTAGAACATCTATGTAATCACTTGTAATGATGAATTGACTTGTAACTTAGAAGAGAAAAATGTTTGGGACAAAATTCACCAAGTGCTAATCACTTTAATTGCAAATTAGAAAACGGATTATAGGCACTTGGTCGGTCGAGTTTCCCTGGCTTGAAACTCGACCGATAAATCCTTGGTCGATTTTCTGAAGATTGCATCGGTCGAGTTGTGCTTGCACAGAACTCGACCGATCAGGTAACAGGCCATTTCCAGTTTAAATGGTCGGTCGAGTTTTGTCAGGACAAACTCGACCGATCATTTGAATATCGGTTTTGTCTTTTACCTGATCGGTCGAGTTATCCCCATTGAAACTCGACCGATTGCACTATACGGAATTTGTAGAAAAGGTGATGTGACCGTTAGTGAAGTGTTTTGGGTAAAAATAGAGTCATTTTCTTGAACAAAAAATGGCTATTTTTGTATCCAAGTGTCCCACAACTTAAAGGGCCACCCTCAACTATAAATAGAACCCCTTGGAGTTCATTCCAAGTTGCTCTTCCATTGAAAACTTGGTTCTAGCCTAGTTGAGAGTGTTCCAAGCTCTTGAGCCCCTTTCTCTCTCTACCTTCAAGATAAATTCGTGAGTTATGAGTGAGTTAGGTCCCTGTGTATGAGAGATATCCCTTGTATGATGTTCAACTCTCCTTTCTCTCTTCCTACCTCCTATTCCCTTTGAAGATTGATTGAAGCTGCTTCTCCAAGTGAAAGAGAGGTTGATGTTGTTCTTCTCTGAGTGAAGGTGAAGATGATGGCTGATCTTCAAGAGTGAAGATAGCTTGCTGCTTCAGATCCCTTGGTGAAGGTGAAACATGGAGAAGCTCTCTAAGAGAAGGAGAGGTGCAAGGCAAAGCTCAAGTGAGATAGGTAAATCCTGCAAGGCTGAAGACTAAGGTAAGATTGGGTAAGTCCTTTGAAGAAGGCTGAAGAATCTTGCTTAGTGGGTAAGTCCTTGGAAAGGTAGAAGATCTTAGCTTGAGAAATTAAGTCCTTGGTTGTGTGGTTTATGTATCTTGTAATCTTATTGTGATATATAAGAGAACCAAGTTGCAAATCCTAGAGTCTAACCAACTCTAGGTAGTGGACTGACATCGCTCCTAAGTTTAGGATGTGGAACCACTCTAACCACCTGTCCAAGTGATTGCTATTCATTGTCTCTTATCCTTGCTTTGAATGCTAGATTAGGACATCAAATTACTGCTTGGTTTAGTTTCTGCACTAAGATTAAATTGGTGGTCTAATTGATTTTGTGAAGTGTGTGTAGCTCTATTCACCCCCCCTCTAGAGCCCATTGATCCAACAAGTGGTATCAGAGCAGGTCTTCTCCAAGCTACTTCAACAAGTATGAGAAGATGGGCGATTTGGCTCTTGGATCACTCAACCTTGAAGGAAGCTTCTCCATGAGACCTCCAGTCTTCGACGACACAAACTTTCTATATTGGAAGAGGAGAATGCAATTCTACCTCCAAGGTGTGAGCTATGAAATGTGGAAGATTGTCCACCTCAAATATGAAGATCCAAAAGGAGACATCACCACATGGATTGAAGCTGAGATGAAGTGGGCTCAACTCAACGCCAAAGTTGTGAGCATCATCTATGCCGCTCTTACTCCATCCGAGTTTAACCGGATCTCTTCTTGGGACACAACGCATGAGATATGGAACAAATTATGTATCACCTATGAAGGAATGGAGCAAGTGAAGGAGGCCAAAGTCTACATGCTTGGTGGTCTTCTAGAGAACTTTAAGATGGGTAAAAATGAGAGAGTAGCAGATATGTACACTAGGCTAAATGTCATCTTGAATAGCTTGGCATCCCTTGGGAGTGTAATGGATAGAGGTACTATCAATGCCAAGATCTTGAGATCTCTTCCTAAGAGATGGGAGCCTAAGGTTACTTCAATTGAAGAAGTGTACAAGCTGGGTGAGTTGTCAACCGAGGAGCTGGTTGGTAACCTCGAAGCCCATGAACCTAGGCTTGACAAGCAAGAAGAGGAAGAGAAAAGAGAAGAAAATGAGTCTAAGAAGATAAAGGACACAACCTTCAAAGCATAAGTTGAAGAAATGGTCCGACAACAACAACTTGCCTTGAAGTCTCCCAGCCCTTCCTCAAGTGAAGATGAAGGTTCCCATGAGCATGAAGCAAACTACTCAAAGGGGAAACACTTCAAGAGCAAGCCCTCCTCTTCAACTCCAAGATGCTATGAGTGTGGTCAAAAAGGCCACTACAAGAGTGACTGCCCAAAGACCAAGAAGAGTCATCACAAGAGCAGCCATAAGAAAGATGACAAGTACAAGAGAGAAGCCAAGTACAAGAGGAAATATAAGAAGGAAAGAAGATTCAAAGATGCAGCTCATGCGGCATGGGAGGAGTCATCTTCAAGCTCCTCAAGCTCCAAAGACGGAGAATGCCACTTAGCTCTCATGGCCTCCACTAGTGAAGATGTGTGTGAGGTAAGTGAGGTAAGCAAGGTAAGTGAAGTTAATTTTCTAGAGCTGCCTAAAGAATATATCATTGATATGCATAATGAATGTCAATCATCTTTTGCTAAATGTAAGTCTAAGAGGAAGAGATTAGGCAAAATAGTTGATGATATTTATGCCAAGATTGATATTCTTGATAAAAATGAAAAATTGCATCTTGATAGCATAGATTCCTTGCAAGGGCAATTTCTTGACCTTGAACTTCAATACAATGGAGTAGAGGTTGAGAATGGTGTTTATCTTAAAAATATTGAAGATCTTAAGATAGAAAACCAAAAGTGCCTAGATGAGCTTGATACTCTTAAAACTGAAAATATAGAACTCAAGCTTATTGATGATGCTAGGAGAGATGAAGTCTATGCCTATCAAAGAGAGATTGTTGTTCTTAAATCTGAAAATGCCAAGTTGCTTGCTCAAGTTAGTGATTTATCTTCTACGCTTGTTTTTCCAAGAAATGAAGTTGCTAGCTTAAATTTAGAAAAGGATTCCCTTCTTACTAAAGCCCTCTGTCTTGAGGCCGGCCTTTTGCATGCTAGATAAGATCTTGCTAGTCTTTCTACTATGGTTATAAATCTTAGTGATGATAATGTTAAGTTAAGATCTACTTTGCAAAGGTTTCTCTCGGGAAAGAAATCCCTCAATGATGTCCTAGAACACTCTACCAAATAGGTTGGTACTAATGGTTTGGGATATGATGGGACTGCTCCCAAAGGTCAGAAAAAGAACAAGAACAAGGGTAATAAGAAGAGTGTGGAACCTCCCATTTTCCATGGAGAGACTTCCGCCTCTAAGAACCCTATGGTTTGTGTGCATTGCAAATGTGATGATCACTATTCTACTTATTGTCCTTACAAGCCCAAGGGGACCAACTCAAAGATGAAATGGGTCCCCAAGCTAACTCCGGATCCCAAAGTTTGAGTTGGGTTCCGACATCCTATTTTCTTGCAGGTTAAAAAGAAATGGATTGTTGATAGTGGCTGCTCTAAGCATATGACTGGAGAAATCAGCCATTTCAACAAATTTGTGAAAAAGAAAGGAGGATCGGTAACCTTCGGGGACAACAAGAAGGGTAAGGTTATAGATGAGGGTGATGTAGGAAATGAACTATGTATTAAAAATGTGTTGCTTGTTGATGTCCTACATCACAACTTAATTAGTGTTGGTCAACTTTGTGATAATGGATATCTTGTATTATTTACTTCTTTAGAATGCTTTCTTCTAAATTCCCTCTCCTACAATGTTATATATAAGGGAACTAGAAATGGTAATCTGTATGTTATTGTTCTTGATGCTCTTAAGCCCATACTAAATAGATGCTTGGTTGTGGATAAAAATGATCTTTCTCTTTGGCATCGTCATTTGGGTCATGTGAATTTGCATCAAATGAAGAAGTTGAACAAAAAGGACTTGGTTTGAGGACTTCCTAAACTGGATTTTGATAAGGATGACGAATGCCAACCTTGTACACAAGGGAAACAAACCAAATCCTCCTTCAAATCCAAAGGAGTCATGAGTACCAAGAGAGTTCTTGAACTTCTTCATATTGATCTATTCGGACCAATGAGAACACAAAAGCTTCGTGGTTCCAAGTATTGTCTTATTGTTGATGATGATTTCTCTCGATATACTTGGACCTTCTTTCTCGTTTCTAAAAGCGATACTCTTGATGTTTTCTTGAGCTTTTGTAAACGGGTTGAAAATGAAGCTTCTTGCCGAATCGTTTCTATCCGTAATGATCATTAGGGAGAGTTTGAAAATGATCTTTTTGAGCATTTTTTGTGAAAAACTTGGTTATTCGCACAATTTCTCTTCTCCTCGCACGCCTCAACAAAATGGGGTTGTTGAGAGGAAGAACAGGTCGCTACAAGAGATGGCTAGGACCATGCTTCTTGAGTATGACACTCCTAAGAAGTTTTGGGCTGAAGCTGTTAGCACGTCATGTTTTGTGCAAAACTGAGTTTTCACACATCCTTCTTTCAAGAAAACCCCCTATGAACTATGGCGTGGTAGGAAGCCGTCTATTGATTTCTTTCATGTTTTTGGATGTCCTTGTTTTGTTTTAAACATGAAGGATTCTCTCAACAAGTTTGATCCGAAATCCTATAAGGCTTTCTTCCTAGGCTACAACACTACTAGCAGGGCATATAGAGTATTCAACATTGAATTATCTAAAATTGAAGAATCTATCAATGTTAAGTTTATTGAAACTAACCCTGTTGTTGGCAATCATATTGGTGATGATGATGTTGTAGATGAATTAATTCCCATCTTAAAAGACCTCAACATCAAAAACAAAGGTAAGCAGGTGATAGATGAAGAAGAAGAAGAAAAGAAGGATCCCATTCCCCGCTTTGTAAAGAATCACCCCAAGGAGTTGATCATTGGCAACCCGTTCGAGAGAGTAAGGACACGAGCTGCTCACAACAAAGAACAAGTAGATAGTGCCTTCATCTCCCAAATAGAGCCAAAGAACATCAAAGAAGCCCTTGGTGATGATGAGTGGATCCTTGTCACGCAAGAAGAGCTAGAGCAATTCGAGAAGAATCGTGTGTGGACCCTAGTGCCAAGACCAAGTGATAAAAAAATCATTGGCACCAAATGGGTCTACCTCAACAAGCTAGATGAGCATGGAAAAGTGGTAAGAAACAAAGCAAGGTTAGTGGCACAAGGTTACAACCAACATGAAGGTATTGATTTTGATGAAACATATGCTCCTATTGCTAGATTGGAATCTATTCGTATGCTACTTGCCTTTGCTAGTTACAAAAATTTCTTGTTATATCAAATGGATGTTAAAAGTGCGTTTTTGAATGGTACAATCGTTGAGGAAGTTTCTGCACTAAGATTAGGACATCAAATTACTGCTTGGTTTAGTTTCTACACTAAGATTAAATTGGTGGTCTAATTGATTTTGTGAAGTTTTTGTAGCTCTATTCACCCCCCTCTAGAGCCCATTGATCCAACACATTGCATCTTCATATTCATGTACACCTTGATAATTTTCCCCAGGTGGTCACCTATTTCCTTCCGCAAGGCCTCTTAGTACATATATATAGGGAGGTTTGAGATTCTAACCCAAGCCACTACTCTAGGTAGGGTAACAATCTCCAAAAAGAAGCAAGGAGACCAACATTGGACCACTAGATTGGACCCAAAGATTGGCCAAGGTCCTCCAGCAAGGGCATTAACACAGTCCTCTTTCATTTGTAGTTGAGCAATGAAGAAATCATTGGTCACGCCGATCAGGTTGAACCCTCCTACCGGCGTCCACAACATCTTACCTCTGTCTTGGAGGGTCAAGAAACCTATCTCCCTCGATAATAGTTTGATAATTATTGTGAGTTTTGAGGCTTCAAAAGGTCATCCATGGCCTCTTTCTAAAGGTTGAAGGCGGGATACCCATTTGCAGTTGAGATCAGAATGTCCTCTTAGTTAAAAGAGACATCACATTCATTGACGTCAATCTTAATGAAGGTGTGGGACTCGTTTCTGCTTTCTTCCCCATCGAGTCTTTGTATGAGCCACCAGTCGATGAAGGTGGGTTCTCCTTGTTTGGGGGTTGCATATTATGATGCCCCAATCCCTGTGCTATTTCCAATGACCCCGGAGACTGGGGAGTCACCCTCGGTAAACCACCCTTAACTTTTTCTTTTATTAATCACTTAAAATTTGCTTAAAGTAAAAATCTTTTAACTTAGAAGAAACTAAAACCTTACAGACTGCAGAAGCGACTACTATTTACATTACTAGATGGATAAAGTAGATTTACACGTCATATTACATTTTTCATGCAGAAAATAAAGCACAACAGATCACTGGAAACTAAACTACATATTACATTACATTCTCTCACTACCACACCTCATGCCCAAGGACCAAGGGGAAAGGACTAAGAGACCTCTAACTAACTACGAACTACCTTCTAAGAGCTTGGGTGATACGATCCTTCAACTTCCTCGTGCTGACTCTGACCTAAAAATGTTTCAGTAGGTTGATGAGCTACTGGCTCAGTGAATAGAATTTCACCCAACCATCACATATAACTCATTTATGTTTATTAATTGGAATAGAAAACAAGATAATACTATACTGAGCAGATCTAAGCAATATAATTTAAACAACATGGGATATCAACATTTCATTAAGATAACAATTGCTACAAGGCTGCAGATACGATTAAATAATAGAGAATACAAAAATTTCATTTAAAGGACAACTGCTGTGAAACTAACTCAAAATTTTCTTAACTCTTTAACTTATAAGAAACTCTGTAAACCTATATGAACATATTTTATCTTATGCCCTGATCATATGCAGTGTACTCTACATATGAAGACTCATAGCGAACTATGATCCCACCGTACAAGACTTAGCCGACACCCCGGGATAGCTAAGTCTGACTACTATCCTGGTTTGCAACAAGATAACTCTCTCTCTGGCCTCGACACTCCTATAGTGCCATAAACTGGACTCCTCCTCTAACCTGAGCACACAGGCAGAGAGTGTGTGACGCTCTGTGGGCCTCATCTTGGTACGCTCTGTGGGTACCGCTGGGTTACCACCGGGACTTCCAGTTCATGTTGGGTAACCTATCTTCTCTTAGGAGACTTCCTCAAGGACTTCGTCTCCCCGTACGATAGTGACACCGGCTACTGAGATGCTCTGGCTAGAGCAACAAAAGAAGTTGACTGAGGCTATCAGTGCCCTCACCCTCAGAGATGTTCCCCGCAATGAGAATGGCAAACTCATTCCCGTCCGTCCCTACCTCGGTGCCACCATATTGGATTTTGTAAAGTAGAATATTGAGAAGTTCTGGGGGAAGATAAGACGAAAGTAGTAGACAAGGTGGACGCTTGGATTTTTTGTTGTGAAAATTGGGTTTTGCATTTTAGAGGTATATCCAAGCAAGAAGGTTCTCTTCACCGCTCATATTCTAGAGGGAGTAGCAAAGATATGGTGGGAGAACCATATCATGGGTCGAGACCTAAGTGAAGAGCCCATGGCCTGGCCAAATTTCCATGCTCTTTTTACTGCAAGATTCATACCTCTCGCAGCCAAGAAGGAAAAGGAAAAGCAGTTCACTTTCTCGATTTAAGGGAACTTGTCTGTGTCTGACTACACTCACTGGTTTTGCCTCTTGGAGCATTTTAGCTACATGCTAATTGAATAAAGGAGGGTGAAACATTTTGTGGATAGACTCCACCCTGCATTAAGCCCCATGTCATGGCAAGCAAGCCCAAAACTCTCTCTAAAGCTCTCAACTTTGCCCTAGACATGGAGAAGATAGTCATGCACCAACAGAACCAAACAAATAGATATCTCAGCTTCAGTGAAGGAAGTTCCAGTCCAAGGAATGACAACATGAAGAACCAGGGTCATCACCATAGCAACAGAGGAAAAGGAAATCCCCACAACAAGCAACGACAACAAGGGGCGTCACCCAGATGCTGAAAATATGGGAGATACCATCATGGGAAGTGCCACTTCGAAAGGAGGGTGTGTTTCTGATGCCACCAAGAAGGACACTTCCAGGCTAACTGCCCCCTTCTTGAGCCCAGAAGATAAGCCCCAGTGGCAACCCAGCTAGTGGCAGTAGCACCGCCAGCAGTATAAGCCCCACCGGTCCCACCTATAGGAGAACGTCGACAGGCTTGAGTTTTCACCATCGACAACGAGGAAGCTCAGGCTAATGCTAGCCACTTGATAGAGGGTAATAACCCTTAGAGTAGTTTTCCATCTTTGATTATGCAATGTAATAGAAGTTTGACTATCATGAAAACTATGTAGGCACACTTGAAATAATGGGACAAAGTGTGAAAGCTCTTTGTGATTGTGGATCAACAAATACTTTTATTTCGAGAAATCTTGCAACTATGCCCTATCTGGATTTTAAGGATTTAGGATATGTGTTGGATGTCACTACGTCAAGCGGTCAAATTCTTACGTCTCTTATGAGAACCCCTATTTTACCTATTAAATATCTAAGTCATGATTTCCCTACCAATTTTATTTTGTTGGACATGAATGACTTTGATGTGATAATTGGCATGGATTGGCTTTATACCTATAGAGCCCATATTGACTGTAGGGAGAAAAGATTTTGATAAAGAGACATGGTCACCCGCCTTTAACCATTAGAGGGAGGAAGGATGCAACCACTAGTATGTATGTGTCGGCCTTAAAAACATAACAAATGATAGCCAAAGGTTGTCAGGCTTTCCTCGCAGTTGTTACAAAACTTGAACCTAAGGTTAAACCCTTAGGAGAGATATAGGTAGTTCGAGACTATGAGAATGTGTTCCCAGATGATTTACATAGCCTGCCTTTGGAGAGAGAGGTGGATTTTACCATAGAGTTAGCTCCAGAACGAACCCTATCTCCAGGGCACCTTATAGGATGGCCCCTATTGAGATGATAGAGATGAAGAAGCAACTGCATGAATTGCTAGACAAGGGCTTCATTAGGCCTAGTACCTCACCCTAGGGAGCTCTAGTCCTCTTTGTAAAGAAGAAGGATGGATCACTTTGCATATGCATTGACTATTATATGATAAACCAAGATACCATCAAAAACAAGTAACCTCTACCCAGAATCGACGACCTATTTGACCAGCTTAAGTCAGCCTGAGTCTTTGCCAACATTAATCTAAGGTCCGGATATCATCGGTTACAAGTTAAGAGTGAAGACATATCAAAAACCTCTTTATGTACCCGCTATGGCCATTATGATGTCTTAGTCATGTCGTTTGGACTGTCCAATGCCCCAAGTGGTTTTATGAACCTCATGAACATTGTGTTTCAACCTTTCCTTGACTCTTTTGTCATAGTGTTCATATATGACATCTAGTCTACTCAGATGACCTAGACCAACACCGAGACCACCTGGTTAGAGTCCTTGAAATCCTGAGGAAACAAAAGTTTTATGGGAAGTTCTTGAAATGCGAGTTCTGGATTGATCGCGCCATGTTTCTCAAACACATCATCTCCAGAGAGACGATCTCAGTAGATCCTACCAAGGTGTATGTTATATGTGATTGGCCAACGCCGAAGAATCCTTCTAAAATTCGTAGGTTCCTGGGATTGGCAGGGTATTACCCATGGTTCATCCAAGATTTGTTAAAGACCGCCCTGTCCCTTACCAAGCTCACTCAAAAGGATGAGAAGTTCATATGGTTTGAGTTTTGTGAAGTCTTTTTCCAAGAGTTGAAGGAGAAATTGACCACAACACCTGTGTTGACTCTGTCGTCTAGAAATGAGGGATTTGTGATCTTCACCGATGCATCCAAAATGGGGCTTGGATGTGTGCTGGAACAGAATAAGCATGTTTTCACTTATGCATCCTGGAAGCTCAAGCCAAATGAAGTAAACTACCCTATACATGACCTAGAGTTGGTTGCAATCATACATGCCCTGAAGATCCGACAACACTACTTGTATGGTGCTACCTTTGAAATCCTCATTGATCATAAGAGATTGAAGTATCTCCTGAATCAGAAGGACCTCAACGTAAGACAGAGACAATGGATGGAATATATGAAAGAATATGATTTCACCATTGCATGTCACCCAGGAAAGGCCAATGTGGTGGCAGATGCCCTTAGTCAGAAACAACTTAGATGTGCAACTATCTTGTCCACTCAGTGGAGGGAGTTGGAGGAGTATGCCAGATGGGCCCCACAATCATTAGAAGAATGGATTTGTTTGGCTAACATTTAGATGAAACTTGACTTGCTGACCGAGCTAGTAGGTGCCCAGCTAGTGAGCCCCTAGCTTGAGAAGATGAGAGGTTTGTTGGAAAACCATCAGACACACCTGTCCTTGGGTGTGGATGGAGGGATCTGATATAAGATTTGTATTTGGGTTCCTGAGGAGTCACCTTTGAAGACTCATATCATACAAGAAGCTCATGGCTCTAAGTATACTATACACCCTGACACTACCAAGATGTTTAAGGACTTGCAGTGGTATTTCTGGTGGCCTAAAATGAAGAAGGACATAGAGGCATATGTGACAAGTTATCTCATGTGCCAAATAGTGAAGGCTAAACACCAGAAACCCAGAGGATTACTACAATCGATAGAGATTCCTGAGTGGAAATGGGACCAGGTCACCATGGACTTTGTGGTGGGTCTTCCCAAGACCAAGAAAGGTCATGATGCTATATCGGTTGTGGTGGACCGCTTGACCAAGTTGGCACACTTCCTTGCCTTGAAGATTACCGCTAAAGTGTCAGACTTAGCCAAGTTGTATATCCAGGAGATAGTACGTCTTCATGGTATTTTGGGCTCAATTTTTCTGATTGTGACCCCAAGTTCACCTTGAATCTATGGAAGCAGGTGCATGAAGAACTTGGGATGAGGCTAAAATTTCATACCACCTACTACCCCTAGACTGATGGACAGTCAGAGAGAACAATCTAGACTTTAGAAGACCTGTTGAGAGCCTGTGTGCTCGATTGGGGTGGATCATGGGAGCAGTATGTGCCTTTAGCTGAGTTTGCCTATAATAATAACTACCAAGCCAGTATCAGGATGCCTCCATATGAAGCACTATATGGGAGGTCGTGTCGGTCACCACTTCACTGGGATGAGGTTGGTGAGAGGACCTTGTTGAGGTCATAGGAACTTTAGATTTATGCTGACAAAGTCACTTTGATTAGGCACAGGCTCAAGAAAGCCCAGGATCGACAAAAGTCGTATGAGGATGCAAAGCGGACTGATTTACATTTCACTGTGGGTGAACATGTGTTTCTAAAGATCTGGCTCCTCCAAGCTATAGCCAAGAATAGAGGAAAACTGACTCCACAATATGTGGGTTCATTTGAAGTTCTAGAATGAACTGGTGAAGCAGCATACCGCGTAGCCCTACCCCCACAGTATAACATGATGCATGATATGTTCCATGTGTCCAATCTAAAGTGATATGTGAAATATTCAAGCCATGTGCTGAGCATTGAATCTATTGAGCTCTAGGGGAGCCTAACATATCTTGAGTCACCTATGAGAGTACTGGATACTAAGGTGAAAGAACTCAGAAACAAAAAGTTAGAGATGGTGACAGTTCTCTGGAAGCACCATGGAGAGGATGAGCCACATGGGAGCTGAAGACGGACATGGAAAAATCATATCCTGAATTGTTTGTATGATTAGCTGAATTTTGAGGACAAAATTCTTATAAGTGAAAAAGGATGTTATAACCCCAATTTTGTTTGTATTATTATGCAATTATTTCATAAAAGGGGTTTTCTTGACAATTTGTGTGCATTGTTTTACAACTTGGGTTTCTTTGCAAAATTGTCTTGAATTATGAATTTCATATTTTTCCCTATGTTAATAAGACAATGGAAATATAAAAGGAGAAAGGACAGAAGAAATAAGGGAAAAGGCAAGAAGGAAGTAAATAACGTATGTTTTATTTAAGAAAAATACGGAATTCTCTAGAAAGTGGCATAAGTGGCCATAATAGGAGGGTTTTAGTACAACTTGCCTTCAAATATCTAGAAAAGTCAAAATTAAGAGAATGGAAAAGGAAGAAGGAGAGAATATGAGTTTTAATGCATTATATATGCATTTTTTGTGCATGACTTGAATATGAAGAAAAAGATTTATTCTTTTTGGGTTTTGATCCAAATTGTGTCCAATGGTAGATTATGTCATCAAGAACTTTCCATTAGAATTTAAGATTAAAAAGCCTAATAGTTTAGGAGATATGAGTTATTGAAAAACCCCTACAGTGATGGAATTTCATTAAATGTCACATTTAAATTGGATTTTCAAAAAAGATTAGAAGATGGCGCGCGTCATGGCAGCCATTGGATCCAAGATCCAATGGCACATGTGCATCGCCTAGTTAGAATAGGAGAAGGTCTGCATAGTGTAAATGAGATCTTTGATCACAATTTTCTCACAACCAAGTGCATGAGCAAATGAGGTGTTTGCTGGGTTGGATTGGGGAGAGGATTCTGAACCATCCTAACCTAGGTCTCAACAGGTGTGGAAGTCTTTAGAGAAAATGCCTAATCTTTCCCAATAACCCAACGGCGGCGAGGGTTGGAAACCCTAAATCTAGCCCCCACGCCTATATATATGATCACCCTTGACCTCGCCCTATTCTCACGATCTCGAACGGCTGGTTATTGTCCCCGCTCTCTCTCTGTTGCATGTGATTGCACTCTCTTCGATGAGTTTGTCATCACATCGCCACCATGAGATCTTTTGCAGAACAAAAGGTAGGGGGAGGAGCGGGAGTCGTAGGATCTAAGTCAACTGATGACTCGTGAGGAGATCAATGACCCATGACTCTCCCTGCGTGTCCAAGCGGCTGAGTGGGCCGAGCGACGCGAGTCACCTGATCCTCACCCGGTCAAAGGAAACCCAAGATCTAACAGCCGTTATTATACCAAAAATTAGAGGTAAATCATCTCTCTGGTCTAGAAAATCAAATAAATAGTCATATCTTGTAAAATTGATTAAAAATTTGTTCTTTCGCCAAAAATTACAAGTAATATATGTATTTTGATTAGAAAAATGCAAGCTGCATGATAAAAATATATTCTTGATCAATATCTACTTCCAATTCTAAAGATGTTCAAAGTTTATGCCTTTAATGCTTTTAATAGATCGAAAACCCTAATTTGTGAATGTTGATGAATCTAATAGACTTAGTTAATGTTATTAATCAAAGTTTGATCTTTTATGAATGAAGGAAAACTTTGAACTCGTATGGATATTAAAATCCAAGTTTTGAAGAGTTGGGGTTTCTTTATGCATAAAGGTGTACTAAATGATGGAATTAGGGTTTGTCAACACAATAAACATAAAAGTGTCAAGTATTCATCTTTTCACCTCTATAATCCTAATTTGACTGAAAAGGATAAAATTGGGACTTTTGTTTGAAAGGCACCTTTTTGTAGCACAATCATGTATATGGAACCTAAAGTAGGGTTTGTGGATTTAGAAAGTGGAAAGTAGCAATGGTTGGACTAAAAGGGTAATATGGATAAAGACATAAGAAAGTGGACATTAAAACCTAACTTGAGAATTAAGTCGGTCCTTTGATAGGATTTAGAGTCATGTAGTGACACATGGGTGTATGCATTGAATTTCAGGTTCACTTGCTTGATTGTGTGGTTAATTCTACTAATCCTGTTTGGACTACAAATTCTCTTGAGATAGGTATGTGGTTACGACTAAGATTACTTGTTGTAGTTTCATGTGGTTTCTCATAGGTTTCCTCACATGGTTGAAATTATATGCTTGCTTGTTTATTTCATTCTATGAAAACTTGAAAGTGACTATGATTGTCACATTATATATGAACATGACTAGTCCAAATCTAGGTCACCTCTGTATCTATGGAAAGGCCATCCACCTCGATAGGGGAAGCCATATTTTGGTACCAGCCTAAATTGGGGGTACATGAGAAGTCACCTGCCTGGATAGGGGGAGACATGAGGAGTCACCCACCTAGATAGGGGGAGACATGATGAAGTCATCTACCTAGATAGGGAAAGACAGTGAATACTGCATTATGAGGCCCTGAGGGATTATGACAGAGGGTGGAGAAACTTAGATTGGGTAGTCATGGTGAAAATGTTAAATTTGGTTGTTAAACATTAATTGTTGAATTATGTGGTTAGCATTGTGAGGTTTTGTTTCCCCCACATACCGATATGAATTGTCATACTGACCGTCATTTTGATTGTCGACGTTTTTAGGATAATCTTGCTAGAAATTAGATATTTAAAGAAAGAAGACATTGAAAGCAAACAAATGAAGTAAGGCCCATAGGATATAGATAGGTGGTCTATTTCTCAGTAAATTCTAGAACCCATGTTTTGTAAACTTTAGAAAAAAAGATTTTTTTTATCCTGCACAAAGTTTAGTTAGTTTAGTAAAATTTATTAATTATTTCTGATTATGTGCAAAACCATTTGATCATGTTTTTGGGATAACGACACTAGTTTCTTAGCCTTCCTTAATTGGGGGTTGTTGGGGAATGGGGTCGTTACAATCTCCTTTTTACTAACATGTTTCGCTTTAGTTCTTCAAACCCCTACTTTTTGAAATGACAAAGGGGGAGAAGGCAGGTCTTATGTTAGATAGGGAGAAGGCATGTGTGAGGAGAAATCATGTCTTATGTTAAGAGGAGAAAACATATATGTAGAACATATATTAGTAGAAGACATAGTTTTATATAAATGTTTTGAAAGCTAACCATGCAGTAGAAATAACATAAATTGAGGGGGAGCATGAAAACTCCTTGAGCATCAACTGAGGGGGAGTATGAAAACTCCTTGAGCATCAATCGAGGGGGAGCATATGAACTCAATTCTATTGAAACCCCTAGGTTTCTCCAAAGGTATGATTTTACCTAAAAGCTTTCAATACATTTATGGAATGGTTTGTCATCTTCAAAAAGGGGGAGAATGTTGAATCAAGGTCTAAATTGACTAAACCCTTATTTTGATTATGACTAACAATTCCACTTATTTGTGTCTAATGCTTTTACTTGAATGATTTCAGGCTAGGTATAGACAAACTTCAAATGCCCTAACTGCGCATCCTAACTTGGAGAAAAGACAAGTCAAAATCAATGCAAGT
Source organism: Alisma plantago-aquatica (assembly GCA_963693085.1). Classification (NCBI taxonomy): domain Eukaryota; kingdom Viridiplantae; phylum Streptophyta; class Magnoliopsida; order Alismatales; family Alismataceae; genus Alisma; species Alisma plantago-aquatica. The sequence goes on from OY856413.1 coordinate 1,060,268,312, forward strand.
GCATTTTGTGGAATATGATGTAAATCTATTAGAATCATGTTGTAAATCACTTGTAATGATTGTATGATTTGTAATTAAGCTTAGAAAATTTTAGCACTTAAAATTGAATATATAAGCACTAATGACATTTTTTAAAAATTCAATACAAGGTGTTTTTTAGTCAAGTTTCTCCAATGAAAACTAGACTGATGCCCTTGATGCATTTTGAGAATGTACATGTTTGACCGAGTTCTACATACAGAACTCAACCGATCCCTGTATTGGGCAAAACTAAATTTAAGCGATTGGCTAAGTTTCATCCAGGATAAACTCGACTGATGCTTCACATTTGCTTTTTCGAATAGTGCAATTGGTTGAGTTTCTCAAAAGTAAACTCGACCGATCATACTATACGAAAAGTACAAAAAAAGTGTTTCTAGCCGTTGGAGTGTCGCAAAACTCGAAAAAATATTTGTTGTAGCACCCCAAATGGCTAGTATTTGTCTTTAAGTGTTTCTACTACTAGGAGGCATCCCCAACTATATATAGGACCCCTTGGGCTTCATCCCATGGTTAGTCAAACACTATGTAGGTCCCTATATTATAGTTGAGTACATTCAAGAGCCTCCTTCCACTCTTAAGCTCAATCACTTTTTACATCCATTAGAGTGAGTAGAAGATTTGTAAGAGAGCTAATCCTACATGTATATCTTGTGAGGCTCTCACTTCCTCCACCTCCCAATCTCTCATTCTGCCATAAACATTGAAGATGGAGATTCTCTCTTGGCTAAGAGAGGTGAAGAAGAAGAAGGGAAGGTGTCCCTTGATGAAATCTTTTCCTTGGCAAAGGTGAAGCCAAAGGCAGAATATCCAAGAAGAGTGGAAAATTCCTTAAAGGCGGAAGACTTGTGCAATAGTGGGTAAGTCCTTGGTGAAGGAAGAGGACTTGATGCAAAGTGGGTAAGTCATTGGTGAGGTTGAAGACTCGGTCTTGGATAGGAAAGCCCTTTGGTAGGTTGTTGGCTCCCTTCTCCTTAAAGGGAAGGTTAAGTATCCCTGGTCCAAAAAAGGAAGGTCATATATTGTATCTCTTATAATGGAATATAAGGTAGGTGCAATGGTTGTAAAATCCTAGAGTTTAACCTCTCTAGGTAGTGGGCTGACTTACTCATAGTTTGGACTATGGAACCACTCTATATAGCTTGTGTTCTTGTGGTTTTTCAATCTCTCTCATCCTTGCTATGTATGTTTTAGTTGCACTCAAAGTCCATACTTGCCATATTACCTTAGAAATATCTTCAAGGTCTAATGATTTTTTAAAGTATTTTTACTTGTATTCACCCCCTCTAGAGCCCATCATTGGTTCAACAATTATGAGAAACCCTAGCAAATATCTAAATGACAGGAAATCTAAAAAAAGCAAGAGAACCTCATGGAATAGGAGATTCTGCCACAACTAAGATTTGTCAAAATCTTGTATTCCATCATTGGCGGACCCTGGATAAATCTGTTGTTCCACGACCCCCACTTGCATAACCTTGATAACTCATGGAAACAAAATACAAAAATAGTAGAAACCTAACCAAAAGAAGCAACTCAAAAACATAGAAAAGAGAAAACAACTCAAATCATCTACTTATCCCAAACATAATCTCCACCTATTTTACCTTCTAGAAAAAAAGTCTTTAGAAGAAGCTAATTTGCCAATCACACAAAATACAAAAAAAATATAAAAAAGAAAAATCTTAGAGTGTTGTCGTGTTATGTATGAATAAGGAAAAATGCAGATCTGCGTTATATCAGTGGGAAAACACAAAAAGTACCAAATTTGACTCATTGGGGGAAGATAAGGAAAATGAAAGCACAACTAAAGATGAAATTCGACAATCCTATTATGAATGGAGAAAGCGGTAGCCAACCTCACATCATTTGAAAATAAATATTGTACTTTTTTAATATTCTCAAGTTAAATGATACTTTAGGGTTTAATTAAAGGAAACAAAGCAGGAAAATAGTTAAGAAATGGTGATTTTTGATTTGCAAATCATAGGGGTTGGCGTTGATTGTGTCTTTCCCATCATTGCCATAAAGACCTTAAATTTTAGGTAATGCGACAAGATCACCCACCGCTAAGACCCATCACTAGGTGGTTGGGATGAAAAATGGTGGGAATTGAGAGAGAGAGAGAGAGAATAATAGTGGTTCAATGCGAGCAAGCTTTGATCAATGGATTTAATCAAGCAAAGCATTGAAGAGCAATTACACTATTTGTGAGTAGTTCTAAATCATGCAAGAGTGATAGATTTGATAAAAGAGTGACTTGAGTCTTAATTAATCTGAGCGGTTGTTATGATTGAGCAGTTTAGAAGAAATAGAAATCATGAACAATTAATCAAGCAATTAAGAGTAGGTCGTGATAAGCAATGAAGATAAATAGTTTCAGATCCTAAAAGCTATGCAAAGTCACCTTCTTAGCTTTCCTGCAACCTTTCAACATGTAGAAATCGGGTACTAGAGAAATAATTCTCTAGTTTCCTCGAAAAATAAAAGGGGAGATAGTTTGCTCTTTGACTTTAGGAGAGTCAAAAGGTGTAATTATTGATGGTGGATATATGGGCCCATTTATAGTTGAGGGTCGGTGGACGAAAATTTTGGGTGAAAGCTTTGAGATTTTGTCCCCTCTTATCTAAAAAAAAAAGAAATAGTAAAAATGAAGATTTGGATTACCTGGGGAGCACTTCTATGGTGGATTCCGAGATTCCTTTGTAAATTTTTGTGGTGGAATATATGATTTTGCCGCGTGGCACCCTGACAGAATGTCTGATTCCACCAGCGGTGGAATGTTTTGTCGATATGTCATATAAAAATGGATTGGGTCACTAGATTGAGTCATATGACAAATAAAACTCAATTACAAAAGAAAGATAAGAGATAAAATCAAGAGTGAAGTCTTTTTTTGTGAGAACAATGACAAATTTCAATAACCGACCGGTCTCAGAAGTATATATTATATCCAAGATAATCTAACTTGGTAATTTATTAAAAAATGTGTAAAAAGTTCAACTAAAGACAAATTATACTTAGGTTTAGAAAATAACACTTCTATATGAAGATCAGAAACTGTGTGAATGATTATAATAGATACATTCTATAGATGGAAAAATATGAAAAAATGCATAATAAATAGAATGAACTCTATCGTTAGTCACCTTAATTTTATTTTTGGTATCCAAAGAGAAACAAGTGTTCAAATGAGGTATAGAGCTGGATTTCCAAACGAGATTAAGATCAGGTGATCTGAGCTAACATTTTGGATATGTAGCCAAACAGGACCCAATTTATGCAAGTCTTCTCCTCAGAGTTATAACGGGCGTGATTGAAAATTCATGGTCCACGGAACCGCGGCAAACTGGAGTGGTCAACGGCGACGGCTGGTGTTGCGCAGTAAACCCAAAGACGAGCAGCCGGCCAGCTGACAGCGAGGATTTAAGAATCCTACCCTCTCCGCCCTTCTCCTCCTTTCCAGTGAGACGCCAACCGAGCTTGAGGAGAGGGAGACGGAATTCGAGACCGGCACGTCCACGGTCACTGCCCAGAGAATAAGGGATCGACCAGATATCATTCCCCGCTCCTTTCACATTGCCTTGCTCCCGCTCACTTCATCGTGCAGAAAACTTCAACAGTGGGACGAAGTTCAATCGGGTGGTTGTTGGAGGGGAGAGGATTGCAAAGATGATGGAAACCATCTTCACGTGGCTCATGGCCTTCTTCGCCCTAATGGCCCTCCTCGTCCTCGTCGTCTACCAGGTATGGTCGCTATGTTCCTTCTATATATATATATGCCCGAAAATGATCGGAATTCAGATCTAGTTCTTTTAGATCGGTGGTGGTGTTTCTGATAGGCAGAAGGAGGTTTTTCAAGGTAAACCGCAAGCTATGCCGGACAAGTGTCTGGCGCTCATCTTTTTTTTTTGGCCTGCCAAGGGACTGGTGAAGTGGCATTCCCTAGTTGGATTGTATTCTCTTAGCCACTGTCTTTGGGTCCTCGTGGACTGGGAGGGGGACAATTCACAAACAACAGTCAAAACAGTCTGAGTTGTTTAAACTTCCATTCAAAACAGTCCGACATTTCAATGCTTTGTCTGTTCACTCTCTTTAGGGTCATATTTCAGGGCTACGAAACCGCTCTCTTTGCTGCAAGCAGTTTGCTTTATGATACCTAGCTCATAGCTGATGCTGGTTTTTCTTTTTGTAGCTCATGTGCTTAGCAGATCTGGAGTATGATTATATCAACCCTTATGATTCCTCGTCCAGGATTAATTTTGTTATCCTGCCAGAGTTCATCTTACAAGGGTTTCTGTGCTTGCTTTTTCTCTTGTCTGGCCACTGGTTCATGTTTTTGCTGTGTGTGCCATATCTATACCACAATATTACGCAGTAAGTTGATATCATTGCTATAGCAATTACTTGTCTATTATACACTGTATATCTTTGTAATTTGTGGTATAAAGCCTGTCTTATCTTACACCGTTTTATTGTGTTAATTATCGTAAGCCTATTTTTGAAGGAATTTTCTAAAGCCTTAGGCTGAAATGGTTGACGAATCTCTTGGATGCCCTGATCAAGGGACTAATTGTGGCCAAAAGTGATTAAACATACTTCTCTTTCTGTCTAGATGGACAAAGAAAATGCTCAGTACTCAGATCTTTTGCTTATTCGTAATGTCTTGGGCAGGTTTTGTAAGAAACACTGATGCCTGTGACTTTACTATGTCTTGGGCAGGTTTTGTAAGAAACACTGATGCCTGTGACTTTACTGATGAGCATTTCCAGTGTTTAAATTAATAGGCTTAAAAAGTCTGACATGCTTATATCCAAGTTGCTTTTGAAGGTTTCAGAATTTAGAGTCAAGGCCTCTAGGCTATCATCTAGCGAATTGCCGTTGTATCTACTGTTTTTAGGGGCTGCTATTCAGATGGATTTTGCTTCCCATACAAATAAGAGTTTTTTCCGAAAAGCCCTCTCTGTTATCCCGTAATTCCAGAAAATCCCTGCCTTTTCCAAAATCCTGAAAAATCCCCTGCCGTTGCTTCCCACCTAACGACCGTTTTGCTTTTTGTTTTTCCGCCATTTCAATGCAGCGTAAACTATCATTAGCTAATACGTTTCCATTTGCCATGAAAAAGCTAACACGTTACCATTTTATTATTTATGCTTTATTTAAAAATTATATTAAAATAATCTATTAAATACATGATACTTATTTCTAGTCTCTACTTTATATTATTATTTTTGTTAGGAAGACTATCAAAAATTTTCAGTCTAATAATTAGACCCATAACCGACTCAGACCTGGATTCTGATCACTCTGTCCAACTATGGACTGAGTAGATTCGTCAAAAATAAAACGCAAACTAGATATGTCAGAATTCTAGTTTTGTATACCTTACTTTTTTACTAGCTAATATGTAACTGACTAGGACACGATTCTCCAAATCCAAAACCGACCAAGATTGTGAAAAATGAAATTCAGAACTAACCCTTTCTCGAAGTTTGGTCCATTTGTACAAACTTGGGACCAACTTGGATTGGCAAAAGTAGAACCATAATACCATTTTTACAGGTTGAGCAAAATCAAAGTTCATGGCTTTGGACATATCGTTCACAGTCAGATTTCCAAATTGAGGGAGGTCTAAGTTGATTTTTGATTGAACCGGGTCAAGATTGGTTCCTAAATGGATTTTAACAAAACCATCATTGCTCATAGGATCTTAACTAAAATACTAATAGATCATATCTTTTATCATAATAGTCATGCTTAGGGATGTGAAAAATCGGTTCTAGGTACTATAAGTGTAAATTTTGAAGTTGAACTGTCAATGAGTATGTTAAACTCGTGGATCCAATTCATTTGACTCGAAAGCTTCTAGTTTTGATGACTTGGGTCCCTGGTTTGATACGAACATAGCAAACTATTTAAAGGGTCGGATCTAGATTTTAATTTTCACACCACTGCGTCCAATTGAAAATTGGAAAAATTGGGTCCAGTCAAATAATGTTAAACTGGTGAAAAATATAGGTAGTACAGAATTAGAATTTCGACACTTCTAGCTTATAGATTCTAAATTTAATGGATCTAGATCAATTTTGAATTAACCACGTTGATCAAAATCCGGATCAGGGTCGGTTCTAAATTTAATTATCAGCTAAATATTTTGTCATCCTAGATAGCTGAAATAGTAATGTAAAGTGGAGATAAATATAATATATAAATTATTTTTATAGGATTTATTTACGTAAACTTTAAGTATCAGAACTGAGTTCACGCTAGCTAATATTAGTACATTCAGAACTGAAATAGCTGAAAAACAAAATAAACAAATGGCCGTTAAGTGTGAAGCAACGGCAGGGTTTTTTCAGGATTTTGGAAAAGGCAGTGGGTTTTCTGGAATTACAGGATAAGAGGGGGCTTTTCGAAAAAAAACTCTAAAATAAATATTCCTCCTTCAGCTTTACAAGGCTAGTTCTTCTTTTCAGTGGAATGCTTTATGTATGTAATTTAACAATTTGGTTACGTTGTTTAGGCCCATACCTCTTCCCACCCTATCTATTCTGGCCTCAGTCATACGGACTATCTGCACGGTGCATGTATTGGCCTTGGTTATGCATGGCCTAAACATCTATGCTGGGTAACCTTTTATGTTCTTTGCCACTGTATAAATTATTTGATCATTCCTTCTCATTCAGTCAGCTTCTAGTACTACTCTTGTAGGCACACACATCCATCTTAGCCTTTTTGACCTTTTGTATTATTGTCACTGAATTTTTGTTAGCAAAGAAGTTTCTTGTCTTTCTTTTCATAGAGTTTATTCTTGTCTTATCTGCTAGTACACGACTTTTCAAAGTTCAATAAGATATTCCTCTTCTTTTGGATGCCGCCTATCCAAAGGAATATGAGGTCTTTCCTTCGAGTTTCGGTCTTGCGACTATATTCACAGTCTTCATGTGTTAGCCAGGCCCCTGATCGCGTGAACAAGGGCGATCTCTCTTAATTTACGGCAAGGACTACCAGGCCCGTCTTATGTCTAAGGGACTGTGAGTTGGCTTTATTGGGGTGAATGCAAGCTCTTCCACTCAAAGTTGCTGTAGTCTGATTATATTGTCTACTCCCAGAGTGTTGACCTGATCAAGGAAAGAAACCTAGTGTTAGACATCAAGTTGACGATGGCACACTAGTTTGCGAATTTCAGTTTATTGACTATATCATATTTGATTAGATTGAGGCTTTTGGTATGTTATGGTTTGTTGAACTCGAGGTCTTAAACATGAGAGCATTTAGTTAGTGGAAAATCATTGCTGGTGTTATCTCAATTCTATTATAACTCTGTGTCTTAACTCTAACCTGACTGGAATTGTGGTCCTTCTAAGGTGCTACTTAGTACTGTAATAGCGGCATCTCTTCAAATTTCCTATTCATTGAAAGCAAAATATGCAAGAAAGTACTCGAAAATTCATAGTGCTTAGTTTTAACATAAATGAAATGTCTTACATGTTCATTTTGTTTCCAATTATTTTCACCCCAAAGTAGTCTAGATGGTTACAGTCACATACCTAACATTTCCTTGATCCCAATTTGCGTTGCCCACCATGCTTTCTTGTATAATCAGATTGCTTCCTTGAAAAAGAAGTTTGCGTCAGCCTTATTAGGTGTAATGGAATCTAAGAAGGATGTGTTTTATAAGGAAATTCAATTATGATCAAGAAAACCTCTCTCAGCCAGTATTTATAAGTTGAAATAAATGCCAAAGTATCAATAAATACTGCCAATCTCACTTATCTAAAAGCACCCACTTCAGCCGCTGAAGCAGTTAAGCCCCAAGGATATTGGTTGCAGTGGTTACTACAACACTACAATTAAGTGGGTGTTTTTTTTCTTCTTCAGCCGACTTCATCCCTCTTAGCATGGCACGTTTAATCAGCCACTTATGTTCGCCTAATGAAACTAAGGTCTGCTTTAGGCCAACAACAAAAATTTGATAAAGAAAAGTCCAACCTCGCTGCCCTGTATGTATTATTGTTTATAAGCATACAAGAAACTAAGCACAATATACTGGTTTTCTCACACTTATACTAAACTTGTGTAAAAGAGTTGTATGCATTACTATTTCTTACTGCCTGCTAAAAACTATTACTTCATAGCTAATTGATGATATCCTAGAGGACCTATACTGCTTTCAGTATGTAAGAGTGTTATGTTAGCATTTTTAAATTTCCATGTATACTTATTGCCAAAGTATTATAAGAGAACTGTAAATCTATGAGTACTATGTGAATCATATAAACTATAGTATGTGTATACTTTTATACCATTCAGCTATATAGTACATTATAAACTATAGTATAAGTTACACGTTAGATAGTCTATATTAGCCTATTTAGTTAATAGGTTAATTAGTTAGTGGGCTTTTGTATCTCAGCCCGTTTAGATTACTTGCGTCCTAAGTCTTAGGGCGTCTCCCCTCTCCTATATGAAGGAGAGGGCGTCCAGTCTTGTATTCATCCCATTGCATTCAATATAATCTTATTCTCTACATGGTGTCAGAGCGGTGAACAAAAACGACGACGTGAACAGTAACTCCGGCGGTGAACAATAACTCTGTTGGTGAACAGCACGCGGCGTGAACAGTAACTCCGGTGTGAACAGTGCAACGGAGTGAACAGTAATCCCTGCGTGAATAGAGCGCGTTCGCTCCTGAGGGAAACCTAGCCGCCGCCCCTCCTCCCTCTCCTTTCCGGCGCGCACCCAGCCCTAGCCGCCACTGCTCGTCTTTTCCAGAGAGCAACCGAGGGGAAGAACCCCCGCCTGCGGGCGACTTCCAGTGTTGCCATGGCTTAGGCTGGCTGCTCGCTAGGCAATTCCGACCTCCATGGCTCTCCTTCCACATTCACATAGATCAGTATGTCGGCGCTAATTCCCGACCTGCGATCTATGTTTTCCAAATCCAAACCTTACTGCCGATGATCTCCTTTCCGGCCATCACATATCCACTGCCATCGCCGCATCATTACCCGCCGCCTTCAACCTCTGTTGCTCGTATTCCACGAACAACAACAGTGCCACTATATTCCCAACGCCTCCAAGCAGCCATCTCCGTGCCTTTGCCGCCTATCGACGCCACTATCACCATCTAGCAGCAACATCATAAGCGCCGCCAACCACAGAAGCAACAACCATCATCGCCATCAAGCAGCAATCAGCCGCCGCCAACCTGCTACCCGCCGTCCAGAAAGATCTCAGTACTACCGACATCAACTCGGTAGTACCGAGTTATGCACAGGCCATCTCCTGACGTCCTCAGCATCCTTCATCATCGCTCGTGGAGAGGCTCCGCATGCATCCTCTTGGCATGCAATATCTCTGGAGCCATACAGGAGACCCTTTGTCATCTCCTCCGTTACGACCAAGTTCTACATCAACTAAGTGACATATCCGACCATTTTTTTTGCTACATCCCACAAGCTGCTGCTCTTCATCACCTTCCCGGCTATCTTCATCACTCCACCATCACCTCCCATCTATGTCTACTCCCAGTTATTAATTCCCCCCATATTCATTATGCCTATTCAGATCCTTAATCGGTCATATCTTTGCTAATCAGATTCCATTTTAAGCCTATTCAGATTTTGCGCGGGGCTCCGTCCCTACACCCCCGGATTTGTTGCCCTAACGAGCCAACCAAATCCCTTTTCAGGTCGGGATTAGATCCATTTAATTTTCTACCCGAGTCTTACATTGACCCATTTAGCATATTCTCTCCGGTTATCAGTTTCATTCTCCACATATTACACATCTCCATATACACAAATTTCTCTCAAATCCACCAATTCCTTTCCCACCCATATCATGTGTGTATCCCTTTCCACAGTGCAGGGGGGTCATATGTCCATTTCTCCACACCAAACACTCACTCGTCGTATTTGGTGTGCGGGGGGGATAGAGAGGATAGGAAGAGATGAGAAGAGAGAGAGAGAGAGCGAATATGTATGAGAGAGAGTATGAGAAGAGATGATATATGTATTTAGGCTATATATGTTCCAGGCTATTATCTTCATGGAGCTTCGCATTGTTCGTCACATCCGTTCTCTACTTCCATACAGCATTGAAGGATCTTCATTCAACACCAAGCTATCCACGTTCGTACCGTGTTATGTACGTCAGGTGTTGATGGTGTACTTCAGCTGCATTCACATGAGACAGAGGGTGCTTCAGATTTTTAGAAGCTCAGCAAGCCTGCCAATCTACTTCTGCAAGGTTGATTCATTCAATGTATCTTCACCGAGTTGCTTCATCACGTCTTCTCCGAGCCGCATCTGCTATTTCGACATCACATGTTGCTGATCTTCTTAGGACTTTCCTTGATGGATGATATCTCCTTTCTTGTCAAGCCCCCAAGGTTCATGCATCAGAGTTTTATGGTACTTGCATTGTATCATCAACACATCGTCCGTTCGTGTTCGTGCCACGTCATGCACGTCTTCTCAGACAATTCAAAGATTCCGCTACTGCTACATCAACATTGGGCATCCACGTTCGTGTCGCGTTAAGTACGTAATCCAATGAAGATGACGCAGTGATGGTGTTGAGGATCGTCTGCTCCAAGTGGCAAATTACTGCCGTAGTATCAAGTTCCATTCTTCAGATGCTCTTCATTCCAGATGCACTTCAAAGACCTTCAAAGCTCGAGGATCTCCAGCCTGCAGAATACAATTTCAAAGAATAGAGGCATTGTCACCACATGGTTCAAGGGGGAGTATCAATTTTTGCATGGGGAGTGATATTTATCTTTTATCTTTCATTTATCATTTCTTTTATCGAGTCTTGTAACCTCCAAGCTTTGGACATGTGTTTCACCCATACTCCAGCTTGAGGGGGAGTGTTAGAGAATCTATATTAGCCTATTTAGTTAATAGGTTAATTAGTTAATGGGCTTTTGTATCTCAACCCGTTTAGATTACTTGCGTCCTAAGTCTTAGGGCGTCTCCCCTCTCCTATATAAAGGAGAGGGCGTCCAGTCTTGTATTGATCCCATTACATTCAATATAATCTTATTATCTACAGTTACAATGAAATTACATGGTCTTCTCTCACCTATTACTAAACTTGTATAACAGAGTTGTACGTATTACTATTTCTCACTGCCTGCTATAAAATATTACTTCATAGCTAATCAATGATATCCTAGAGGACCTATACTCCTTTCAGTATATAAGAGTATTATGTTAGCATTTTTTATTCCCATGTATAATTATTGCCAAAGTATTATAAGAGAACTGTAAATCTATCTTATGACTATGTAAATCATATAAACTATGGTATGTCTTTACTTTGGATTCAACTATATATTACATTCTATGAAGCACAAATACTCCAAAACAGGTGCCGTACCCGTATCCAATACGTATTGGATACCAATACTCCGTGGATACTCCTGGATACGTATCGAATACTCCTAATCCGTATCCTGCCATATCCAGGCCGTATCCAGTCGGTTAGAAGTAGAAAAAAATCTGGGCATGACATTGTTTGATTAGCATTCGACACCAGCTCATGTCTCAACCCTCTTTGTTAAGTAGTAGCTTACAACAAGGATGTCATAGTTGCTTCCTTGAAGTAGTTCAAGGTTAGTCACCATTCCTCTTGCTAAATGTCAATCTTCCTTCTTCTCTTTATTGTTTGTATCTCCTTTGTTTTTTGGGATTTCACTTTTTAAAGAACTTCAATTTGTAATCTGGATTTTTGTTTGTTCTTTATTGCAAACCAATTCATTCACCTTTACATGGTACTTCTGGATGCTTTCCCTGCTAAGGTGCAAGTTTTAAGCATGTTGATGTCCTCCATATTCTATGAAAGGATTCAATTTAGTATCGTTGGGTTAACATGCCTCTTGTTTTGGTGACTAAATCCATTGTGATTTATTCTGGATTTCTATCTAGACAATATCTATTTCATCTCCTTTGAAGATAATCATTGCATCCCCATCCTTATGTTCCCCCCTATGAAGCATCGATACTCCAAAATAGGTGTCCTACCAATACTTAATACATATTTGATGCTAATACTCCCTAGATACTCTTTAATATATACCAAATACTTCTTAAGTCGTATTCCTTTTTTTATTAGCAGGATATGACCTCAATGCAGCCATGATACAACCAACCCATTTAGCAGCCAAGAGAGCACCCCACTCGTGTGATCCCTCAAAATCCCAAAACCATGTGACTTCCAACTCTAGACTCCCCCTATTGTATTGTGATTTGAGAATGAAATTGGTATTGTCTGTTAAACTTTTAAAATAAACATTAAAAAAATTGTTGTATCCATGTTGTACCTGCATCTTATATTTTTTGAAAATTATCATATCCCCGTACCCATGGTTGTCAAGGCGGCTAGGCGGTCAACATTTCCCAAGGGGCGCCTAGCCCGCCTAGGCGGGCGCCTAGGCTGTTCTGGGCGTTTTTTATATTTTGTATCTTTTTCAGTATGTTAATTTGATTCGTATTATACATATATACTACATATAATACCATATAGGAAACATAAAAAGAGGGCAGAATGAGGTTATGACAGCAGTAGCAGGAGATGGGAATAGGAAGAAAAAGGGGAAGTAATATCAACAAGCCTGCAACAACAATTGGAGCAGGAGACTTAGAAAAGAAAGCAGGGAAAAAGGGTGATGTAAAAGAGGAAAGTAGAAAGTACAACATCATCAACATTACAAAGCATAGGTGATGTAAAAGAGGATTTGAAGAAAACAGAATAAAAAAAAACACAACAGTAGTAGGATTTCGGAGTAGGAGGGGATATAGGAGGAATAACTAAAAAAAAACGCAGCAGCAGTAGGATTAAGGACTAAAATGCAGAAGAAAGGATAAAAAAAGAAAAGAAAAAGAAGCAAGAACAACAAACATATGAGGAAGTGATTTTATGACTTACATCAAACATGTTTTCCCTAATTTTCCAAAATTTGGCCTGATTTTGCCTAAATCAGACCTATTTCAGCCATAAATTGACTCAAGCTAATCTAATTCGACCAAATCCAGACTTGATTCACGCTAATTTATGCTTTAAATGACTTAATTTAGGCTTAAAAGGCCTTAGACACCCATATAATGCACATACTGGGCTGGGCGCCTAGTTTGGGCAGCCTTGCCTAGCGCCTAGGACGCCTAGGCGGGCGCCTTGACAACACTGCCCGTACCGCACCCGTACCCGTATACATTTCTATATCTATATCCGTGCTTCATAGTAGCTAGCTATACCCTGAGAGAAGATAGTTTGGTATCATAGATGACACAACTCACTTTACAACACAACATTACATGATACATGAAATGTGAAAGGTTTAGAATATGATATTATCTATGTCTTTTTGTAACTTGTTTCACATTAATATGAATGAAAGACCCCTTTTTAAATCATTGTTTGATATTATGGTATTGGTTTCCATTTTCTTTAGAAATATTGTGATTTTTGAATGAAATTTGATTTTCTTCATCTATTTTTTAATTAATATATTGGTTATTTTTAAAAATATTAAATAAATATTAAAAAATTGCCATATCCATGACATACCCGTATCCTATATTTTCGAAAATTGCCATATCCCCGTACCCGTACCCGTATCCGATACGTATCCGTATCCGTGCTTCCTAGATTACATTATAAGCTATAGGGCAAATCCCAAAAAAATTATTGATTGAATGCTACAATTTGTTGTAGGAGCCTTAACCTAATCTAATAGTTCGTTGATTAATATGTAACTATTATTGTTTAACAATTAAAAAGTGATTTACCGAGATGCAGTTTTATACAATATAGCCTATGAAACTATGATAAATACTATGATTTGCATATTTACTTATACCTCATCAACATCTAAGGCACATTTATCTACCCTACTATGATATATATCATTCTTCTTGCCTGGTTATTAAGTGGTTACTTATAATGTAGTAATACTAAAATGTAACATCTATTTCGTTTCATGGCATTGCCTATTTTTTAAAAACACATCCGCTTAATTGACCGCCTCTTGCTCAAGTACCCAAGGAGGGGTGATCTCACTTTCAGCTTCATGCTTTCCAAAACATATGTTGATCTTTATATTTGATTGATAGTGGTACTTTGGCAATTTCAATTCTATCTTTATATTGTATGGTGAAAGCTATTTGTATATAGCGTATTCATACATCATCAATGTTCAAAAGGATGACTTTCTTATATGCATACTTGCATAGGTTAATACTTCATACGACCTATGAAGAACATATACTTCAAAAAAACTGTCGATGCTCCTAGATGCATACTAGACAATTTCCAACTATGTACTACACTTTTATTTTTGGATGTCAAATACATACTGGTACTTCTATAGCCCCTACCTTTCTTTCCTCCTTTTTGATAGAAGGACATGAAAGCTAGACGTGTCTAGCTAGGGGACTCTAGTGAAGACCTAGATGCCGCTTGCTCCTCTGTGAGGTTGTGATGGTTGTTGCTTCTGTTGTAGATGCAGGGCACGGTTTCACCAACCATCTTGTTGTGCCCTCTGTCCCTCTAATAAGAGATACCTCCAATAGCCATGAAGGAAGGTGCAACTTGAGGGAGGCATGACTTAGAGGCATACTTGTCAAGGCGCTCGCCTAGGCGGCCGCCTAAGCGGCAAGGCGTCCCAGGGCTGCGCCTAGGCGAGGACACTTTATTTATAATGCTACAGTGACCTAGTTTTGTGGGTCTGGTTGTATATTCACTTATTTTAATGTTTGATATGGCTACGCCAATGTTCAAAATTAATAGTGTTGCCTATCTTATGTGCCAAATATCACTTTTAATTGGATCTAATACTCTTTTTTAGGTTTGACTGGATCTAATCCTCTTCTTTTGTTTGACTGGATCTAATACTCTTAGTACACATTTGATTTTTCTTAGTTTGCACCTTCAATCCAGATTGTACTAAGTAAGTAGCTATGCTATGAAGGATAGTGATTACATTGCTTAATACTTGTAGCTATGTATGGCAATAAATATATATTTATTTGTTGATCACTCTCTTACATTCTTTACAATATTTCTTTTCGTGTCGTTGACATTATTGTCAATGATAATATATTAGAAATGTAATTGGTTATTTTTTCATACAATAAAATATATGTATATATATATGGGGAGATCGACCATAAATATGTAGATAACTACATATATAACTATACAATGTGTGTATATAAGTGGGGAAAAACCATGACACATGTATATATACATAAAATATATACATAAATTATTTTTTTTAAAGGTCACTTAGGCGACGCCTAGGCACGCCTAGTCGCGCCTTGGCGCAAGGCGTCCAGCCCCAACGCCGTGTCGCCTTGCCGCCTTAACAAGTATGCTTAGAGGTTCTACTGCATAGGTGGTTGTGGGATTCAACTTTCACGAAGGAACTTGAAGTAGGTGTGACCCATTCTTTCTTTTGCTACTTGACCATGTTTTCTTCTTTCTTGTTATTTTCAGTCTCCGAATTATTCCTGTTCGTTATGGTGTTTCTTTTGAAAGATGCCAGTGGTTTCGTCTTTATATTTAAGCACTCCGTATGAGTATTGTGGTTTATAGAATGGATACACAAATCTCATTGCAACCTTTTCCAACTTGCCGTATTATCTTCAACATTTGAGGATAAATTCCATTCATGAATTGCAAGTGGTGTGTGTGATATAAGCCTCATTCCCAATCATGTTGGGGTCAATTACACTGATCCTTCTTTACCATTCTGCTTTATCATGGGTAATATTTTTCATAAATATATAAACAAACGAAATATCTCCTTCACCTTTAAACCATGCTCGACTTAATATCAATACACCAATTTGGTGCATTTCTCAATCTGTGTTGAACATATCTTTACCAGATGAGGTGGCTCTCGTGTGGCTTGTCCTACATACTTGCCACCGCCACTTGATTCCTTATATCATTAGACTATTGTTCTTTCTTTGTCTCCGCAGATCAATCTTAACATATGCATCTTTTCCATAGTAATTTTGTTGACACCTTGTTTCTTCACTGTGCACCATTCACTCTTGTATAACATGGATGATTGTATGTTGTTTCTATAAAACTTGTTTTTCAATATGAGAGCGGTCTCCTGTTCGTAACTTATTCAGTTGCGCTCTCCATTTCCTCCATCCCGTTGTGAGTCTGTGACATACCTCATCTTGAGCGTAACTTCCATATGAATAATAGAACTGAAGTAAAGAATTAAGAAACGTATCACATTTTAGTACATCCAAAACATCCAACTGGGCATCACGAATGGTTATAGTAGGCTGGCTGAAAGTGTAATGCATGTGTTATGTTTTGTTATGCGGGTCTGAAATGCATCAAAACTAATGCATTTCTCTAAAGTTCACCTTCTAATTCAATACGTCTAAAGTTTCATTATTTGACATTGTTGTTTTGAAAAATGGTCGGTTTTTCAATAATTAATTTTATATACAAATTATTATATTAAGTTTATAAAGTGTTATATTCGGAATGTAGAGTATATACATGTATTACATAAATAAGCTTGTTTCATATGTATATATATGTGTATATGCAGGAGTGTAAATGTATGTATATTATATATTATGTATATACGCAATACATTAATGTTTTAAACACACGCACGCACACGCACACGCAAACACACACACATATTGGGGAGTGTATATGTATTCGTATATTATGTATATACGTATTCAATATCACACAAATGCACACAAACATTATATATATATATATTTATATTTATATTTATATTGAAATTTATATATGTATATGTATATATGGGTGCAGGTAGTGGGCCTTTCAAAATGCAATTTTTACTTAGCTAGGCAGCCGGATATGTGGCCCAAAGCCACTTAATGGGTAGGTTAGCAATATGTAGTGTGGTTGGATGGCCTTATTGGCATAAGAGAAAATGCAAACCAATCTTTTGATACAATTATCAACACAATATCTTAAATAGGTAACATATACCAATGCAATCATCATGAACATGCTTCACCAAACTCGTCCATAACAAGATAGAGGTGGCTGATATATAGCAAAAAAGGACTCTTTCTCTAGGTATAGCAAATTTTATACGTAAAATTTGTTTTGAGTGATCATAGAATATATTATGCTCATCGAACCTTAAGGATATGCTATATGCTATGTACATTAGGTGTCTTTAAAGTATCATTCAAATTGGATGTTATACCCCCCCATCACAGGGTTACTTACACACCAAATGTAGTTCAATGTTGACTTCAACAATTACTGTATAGTTTTTGAGTAATATCTAATATATAAAGGTGATGGCTATGAATTTTTTTCATCGCATGTAATTAAGTTTTTATAGTATGTAAGGCGTATTGAGGCATTTTTGTCTCACCGAGGCAAGATAACTCTCTAATTGTCTTAGGCACTCTAGGATACACATACATACATAGACATAGATACATGCTTTATATTATTTGTACTTTTATTATAGTTACATAAATGGATATGCAATTACATGTGCAAATCAAATGGATATTTGCACCTGGCCCATATTACCTACTAAAATACCAACTAGATAACACACAACACCCCCTACTCAATACCCCAACCCTAAGACATCTTTCACCCAACCCACACCCCAAAACCTAGTTGCAAGTATAACATGGTTTTGCCACAACAGAGCAACTAAATGTCACACCCATCGCTACAACAAGTTGTGACAAGCATTGCAACAATGACAACTGTGTCCGCCACCATAGTAGAAGTAAGGAATAGGTGCCACCTGTAGGAAGTCCATCACCTCCTGCTAGTCCTCCTGCTCTTGCATGGAGGCTTACGCCTCTCTCATGTGTCATTGCCTCATACCTTAGTTTACTTGCCTTTCACATTTGATCTGCTTGTCTCACTCAGGCAAGCCAAGACACATGAGTGGTCGTCTCACATGGAGTTGTATGGCTTAGTTGCCTCAGGGTGCACCTTTTAAAATCATATACCACCCATGTCCCTTCTCGACACATATTGAACAACTCTACTTATATGGCACATCTTGAAATGTATTGAACACCCCTATCCATGTTCAATCGTCTCCTACCTTTGTGGAAAATGACAAATGTTGAAATTATGCTAAACATTCATGAATTTTTTTGTTGTTATTTGCTCTTCATGGCATATTAGGCAAAGGAGATACTTGTGTCAAAAAATGTAATTGAATAACACCACTCATTTTGTTTCAAAGCTAGAATGTATAATCAAAGGAACATTTGTCCACAATAAGCATCACCATGTTATTTTTTGCATCTATTATTTGTTGATTTGACTAGTATGCTAGTTTTTTTTTCTTGGGTTGTGATCAATTTACTAATTCGTTGTGTTAGCTAGAAAGTAGGACATATACTAAGATCAACACGAGGGGGGCGAGGGAGTAGCCCAGCGGTGCAGCTCGGCAATCCCAAATGAAGGGACCCGGGTTCGACTCTGGTTGCGTAACCCTCGGGGTGCAACAAGGCCCCACGTTACTGAGCGCGCCGCGGTGCCCCCATGTACGCGGCTGGTTCTGAGGTTTACCCTTGGCTGGGTGGGGTCCAATAGTGGCCGATCCCGGGAGGGGTTCCTCGTTATAAAAAAAAACAAGTGCAATAGAGTTAAATTGATTCATTGCTTTAATTATAATTTTTGAAACTACAAAAAAATATGGATGCTACATATATATGTATAGTTGTGATGAGCGCATATATGTCAATATATCTTGTTGTTGTGTGTGTCATATACTTATAGAAATTATTGTGTCATGTTTCCTATGTCCATGTCTATCTCTTAAAGAATGTTCATGCTTCCCTAGAATACCATGCATGTAATCCAAATAGTGTTCGTCCCTTCCATATGGTTGGATTATATGACAAGACTATTTATTGATGTCAAATTGAAGTTCATGTAATTTCCTATACAACAAGGTTTGTGATCTCTAGCTCACAAGCTTGTGTAGAGAGAGAGACCTACATGACAATTTATGTATATTTTGTTGTGTCTTGTGTTTGTATGTATTTGTGTTCAGAAGGTGTCTACGCTTCCTTACATATTACTAAGTCAAATGGGAGGGTGTGGTTGGTAACTCTATAAAGGCCTTACACGAAGGAGCTAAGTAAGCCAAGGGACAAACTAGATATGTGATTAGAAAAAATTTGTGAATTTCCTCTCTAATGGTGGGGTTAAAGATCGGGACCAAGTGCATGCGCCCATGGTCTAACCACCGATGTATCACACCCTTGTTGGTGACGAGTGTATATCTTTAAGTAGCAATCATGGGTCCATGGTTTTCAAGGAAACGAGGCCTTGACCTAGTCAAACACCTTGGGA
This sequence comes from Alisma plantago-aquatica, assembly GCA_963693085.1. Taxonomy (NCBI): domain Eukaryota; kingdom Viridiplantae; phylum Streptophyta; class Magnoliopsida; order Alismatales; family Alismataceae; genus Alisma; species Alisma plantago-aquatica. The sequence goes on from OY856413.1 coordinate 1,060,287,713, forward strand.
CATGGCCTATATTTTATTTATGCATATTTTATTATATAATGTATCATACATATACCACATATATCATCATCGTCATCATCTAAGCCTTAGTCCCAACTATGTTGGTGTCGGCTACATGGATCATTCGTTTCCATTCAGCTCTATCATGGGCCATATTCTGGTTGAGATGTAGAGATTCAAAATCTTTCTTCATAAGCTCATATATAATGTATTTTATGTATTTGTTTGATGTTCACCATCATGTTCATCTAAGTTTCAATCCCTACCATGTTAGGGTCGACGACATGGATCCTTTTCCAATCATCTCTGCTGTTGATGCCACACCTTGCTAGGTAGGGAAGTTCCAATGATATTCTTATAAGGATCCTTGTCATAAAAGAGCGACAAAGTTTTATGACTGTCTATCATCCTACCACCATGGAGCAAAATTTTGATCGAAATTGCGAAATTTTGCATGAAATTTCATTTTTTTCAATCGGACATTGAAACGTCAGTTTGCATGAACTGGTCAGCAATTTCGCAGCTACAGTCTCTTTTGCCACTGCCACCCTTGGGTTCCTCGAGCTCCACCATGACGCCAACATCCTCCACACTGCCTGTTGTACTAAAGTTGGTATAATGCTTCACCGTCAGGGTCATAGATACTAGTCTTCTCAGTGTCCCAACTACGACATGACCACTGTAACAGAGAACAAGGAGGATGATATCGAGTATGAGGACATACTCCCCAAACAATGTACCTAGCTATGATGAGGAAGAGCTAGGTGCAACATTCCGTGTTGCTCCTTGCAGATGGTAGTACCAACCCTAACTCGTGTGTTTCTTGGATCTTAGTCGAGTGTCAGGATCACATTTGTGCTCTTACTGGTTAATGGTGGATGCACGTTTAGATGACATGCGTAGATGCTCTAAGATTGCAGACAAAGCCACTACCTTGTCTCTATTGACTGTTTTGGTTTAACAACACTATGTGTTTGGTCAATCGACAATGTGTGTTTCACTTTTTCTATCACGACGCTACAAAGATCTTGTGTATTACAACGTTGTCCCTCTACATGTTGCCCACATTGTTGTGCTTGGTTATCCATAGCAGTACAGTACGCCCATTGCACTATCCATGATGAGTCCCACAACACATACTTTTAGTGTGTCAGGCATAGTTTCATATGGTTCCTCGCACTTGACCCCCCCCCCCCCAAAAAAAAAAAAAAAAAAAAACACTCCCTCAGGTGTTCTATGATGTTCCACCGAGCGCCACTTGAAGAGGCCTTTAGGGACCAACACCCGACTCATAGGTGGCTGCCTTTCAAACCCCAGGGAAATTGCAACATGAGTGCAACACTTTTATCTTTATATTGCTTTTCGCTTGTAGCCAGGGACCTAAATGCAAGTTTTCCAATTATTGTGTTTGGTTGCAATGTCTTATAGTTTTATTTTTTTATATTTCTTTTTGGCAATTCACGCAATTGTGAATTGCTTGGGTTATAGAATTTTAGTTTTATTATAAACGGCCTTGGGGCTTGTCCTTAGAAAGGAATTTAATGACCGATACCAACGCCGTTTCGACAGCTTGGATATAGATATTTACCGGTATACCGACGGAAATATTGACAGATGCAATCCTGGCCATATCGACGCCAAAACGAACGAATCAAATCATGAAATTTTACAGGCACGGTCTCAACACCTAGATGCAACATTTTATGTAATAAAATTCTATATTGGGTATGTGGGGGGGTCAATCATGTGGGAGGTAAGGAATCTGTCCTGTTTTTTGGAGATTTCGATGACAAAATGCAAGAATTAAGATCTGAAATTTTACTAGCACAATCCATAAACTCATGTTTAGACACTTATGCAATAATATTCAATTTACAACAAACATATAACAACATAGTAAATTACTAACTCACATCGGTTGTATGTTGAGTGGCGCGCTGGTTCTCTATACATTATGTTGTTGATATGGGCCAAATATTGCTCCCATGTCATGTAACTTCTGTAAGACTTGTTGTAGGAAACAACATGCTCCTCATACACTTCAGGATTGGCAAACTGTATCATCCCAAACTTTAGAAAATGTTCTTCCAAATCTTTGAGATATTTTTCCTTGGTTGCTGAAATCAATGGAGGTTGAGTAGAAGCAGGAGGAGGTGCCCATGCTCGAGGAGCTTGAGGTTGAAGAAAAGGAGGTTGTAATGGTACACCGACAATAGGATAAACTATAGTATGCCCACCACTCCATGTTTGACCTCCATCACCAGAGTATGCTTCGGTGTTCACCCGAAAGCATCCATAAGGGCTACGAACAGAGTATGCTTCGTGATATCCCAAGCCTACTTTTAATCTTGGTGGTGGTTCAACTTGATATCCAGAATACCCATGTTGGGACTGAGATGGGTATGGAAGTGTCTGCCCAAATAGCATATCTCCAAATGAATGCTGAGATTGAGAGTCAGATATGCTCATGGTATCCATTGAATCAACAAGATCAAAATAATAATCACTTTGGCTCTGGTATTGTGGTTGTGGTGGAGGTGCTCCACTGTAATCTTTCCTAGTTTGAGTTTTTCTCCTTTGAAATGTTTTATCAGCCATGGGATATTCCTGTTCTGGTGGAGGTGCAACCCTAGTAACATGACTAACATAAGGCCGGTCATCATTTTTAGGATCAACAACTAGAGGATATTCTGGAGAGCGTTGGCTGCGATTATCACCATCATTGGCACCATCATTAGACTTAGATTTGGAACCAGATGTAGAAGAAGAAGAATCTGAGCTATCTAATTGTTCTTCGATTTCTCTATTGATTTCCATATCAGTATTAACATGTGCAACTTCAGGATCAAGTCTTTCTGGCGGGGTATCAATAATAATATCATCACCATTATTTGCATCAAATTGCTCTTCTATATATGGATCTGGACGTCCATCTAAATTATCAAGAACAGGACGACCTATCTCATTCATCCATTCCTCTAAAGGATTTTCTGAATCATCCTCCAGTCCTCTACGTCTTTCTGTGTTAAAAGTATATGCGGTGTCAATGGGATCATGGACAACAACAAAATCCACTTCCTTGTAGTTGGCATCTCGTATTGCTCTAGCCCTCAACCGCATGTTGTAGTGAACGTAGACAAGATCCATCAACCTGTTTGCACCAAGCATGTTCCTTCTCTTTGAGTGTATCAAATTGAAAGTACTCTAATTTCTTTCACAACCCCCTGCAGAAGTTGTTTGAGCTAGGATGCGAATAGCCATTTTTCTTAAATGGGGGGCACCTGTTCCATTCCAAACCCACCACTCACAAGGATCACCTGCCTCGCGGTCAGCAACCGCATTTGGATGGCCAAAGCATCTAGTGCTTTCACGAAACTGGCAAAACTGTAAAAATAATATATACAATATTGAGACGATGAAATCAAAGGAAAGACTAATGAGAAATTAAGAATGTAAGTTATATAGTTATATAACTCTTCCAGTACTAGCAATCGCTCTTCTGGAGAGGTAATGAACTTGTTAGTGACATCTGTCACTGCATTCTTTAGTGTCGCATTCAAGCCCAACGTTCGTGAGTATTGGAACCTCGGATTCAAATAGTAAGCTGTCACAAATTTAAATAAGGAAATAAGAATGACATTTTGTTTGTTGACTATGAGTTAGACCAATAACTTAGAAGTTATAATATAATTGAGATATATACCTGCTTTATGCAATGGATGCAAAAGCATGTTTATCCAACAATTCTCATAAATTCTTATGTATTGCTCATTGGACCTAGGAGCTGCTTCTTTGATATTGTCCATCATTGAAGTCATTGCATCATATAGGAAAGGCATTGTTGCAGTTTTTTCACCATCTACCAGCCTTAATACTTTGCAATGAATTCCATTATTCGCATCACTCTAGTAACCTTATACCAAAAAGGTCGAATGACAATCAACTCAATTCTTCTGCCAACCGGGGTGTTGTGCTCCTTCATGGAGGTTCACTCCACTCCAATGAAGAGCCTCCTAAGTCCATCCTTTTTGGACTTTAACGATTGTAAGGCAAGAAAATTTGTTGCAAATCTAGTTGCCCCTGTTCTGATTAGATCACCACCACAATACTCAGGTCGCCTCATTGCAATTAGCAGAAAAGAATGGTTGTAGATGAATCCCGTGATCAACCTACCATCAATGACAACAGATTTGATGAAATCAATTGATCCCATGTCCTTAAGAATGAGATCTATGCAGTGGGCAGCACATGGTGTCCAATAGACCGAATATTTCTTCATTAAACTCTCGCCGGCCTCCTTGAAGGCAGAAGCATTATCTGTAACTATTTGCACCACATTCTCCATACCAACCTGCTTCATGTATGTCTTCATTAGTCTCTTTATGTATCTGTGGTTCCTGACCTCACCTGAAGCATCAACAGAGTCTAGAAAAACTGTGGATCCACGACAATGTACAAGAAAGTTGATAATTTGTCTTCTATTTCCAATAGTCCACCCATCACACATAAGTGTGACGCCATATTCAGACCACATGTTTTTGGTCTGAAATCCATGCTTGTAGATCCTTCTTCTATAGTGGAAGATACTTGTTCATTAATTCATATGAACTGGGGGCCTTGATGCCCCTACCAGACTCCCCTATCACATCTACCATATGTTGTAGATAGGGTTTAGTTGCAACATGTGCAGGTACACCATGAGCAAATAAGAACTTGCCCACTACCTTGCCAACCTTATCTTTTACACCGGTGAACATTGCTTTGAGGCTTTTTGGCCTAGCATCTGGCTTCCTAACCCCTGGCTCATCAACATTCCTCAATCTCACACTAACAGAATGGAAAAGTGTATCAATGCCTCCTTTCTTCATTTTACCATGACCAACTCGGTCTTTATCGTCATCTAGGTCAACAACAAGAATGCGTGCAGTCCCACTGCCTCCACCTGCGCCAGATGGCCCATACCTCCTTGTAATCCGAGCTGCCTCCCTTTCCCACTCACTTCTGTGAGATTCTCTGATAGCACGTCTATACATACGATGTGAATAGGCTGTATCACATTCAGGAGGATATCCAATATCATCATCAGATTCAATAGAAGAACATGTGGGCCTAACATCAAACAATGTATCTGTGTAAGCCCTGTCAACCTCCATCTTTTGTTATTTTTGTTTCTTTGCACCCATAAGTTTCTTGAAATCATCCCTAAAATTTTGGGGACACTTTTGACACATTGCCACATTTTTGTCACCACCAGTAATGTGACGTTCAAATCTAGTAATCCCCCCTCCACCAATTGTCATCTTACAATAATTGTAAATTATCTTTCCCCTGTTCCCATCAACAGGCATGCATTGATTCCATGCAAAATCCACATCCTTAGCTCCAACATTACTGTGCCCCAACACCCTCACCATCGCTTGAAGACATCTTCTCAAAAGTCAAAAGTCAACACTGCAAAAAGACAGACAAAAAAAATAGGTTTATGAAATCAAAACCATTAAGTTGCAAGAAATTAATCTATTTGATGTATTATAGAATCAAACACAATACTTTAAGTGTATAAATGTTAAATGTATTTATAGAATCAAACATAATTTTTTAAAGATTTTTATTACCAAGAAAAAAAGGTTAAATAAAAAAATATAAGTCTGAAATTATTTAAAAAAATTATAAAATTTGATATTTATCTAGTATTAAGGCAAGTGATGTGTTACAAATTACTCATTCCATCTTGTATAACACTAACACACATTTCTGTAGGAAAAAAATGTTTTTTTATTTTCAGCATTTTTAATAAATAAAAATTTGAAAAAGTATTTGGTACAACTTCTTCTACTAAACCTAAGTTAGATACCTATTATTAATAGTACTTATTGTATTATTACGAATTTAATATTAATTAGTGAAATTATATGATAATATTAATTAATAGTAGTAAATCTAGTGATACATTAGTAGATCTGCATAATATAATCATAGATCTATTGTTAAATGGCATTAATCCTAAGTTTTTTGCAGTAGATCTAGGATTTGGGTGTATTTAGAGAATTTTGGAGAACTTTTATGGTGAAAATAGAAGGAAATAGAGAGGGGAGGGGTTGGAAATGATGAGAAATGAAAGAAATTAAGAAAACATACATTGATTAGGGCTGATTTGAGCTCCAAGGAAATAAATCGCCTAAAATCTCCAAGTTTCTCCACTCAAACAGCAGCAACAACAACATGTTTGCAAAAACCGGTATGTCGGGGCGGCATACCGCCGGTATCGCCCTTAAGTGGGGCTTTTTGCATGCGGCACCCCCGATATTTGCCAATATCGGGCGGTTTTATCGGTAAGTCCACCAGTTTACCGATATTTGCAATCCCAGTGGCAGACTTGCTCAAACCGATGACCGATGACGTCGATATCGGTATACCGGTCGGTATACCGACGGTACCGTTGATATCTCATCCCATGGTCCTTAACTGAGGATTTTTTTGAGAAATTTTTATCCAATTTTCCTCCTCTTCTCCATGCATTCCACATCAAATTAATTAAAAAAATGTACCTGGTGGCAACCCGATAGTATGATTGTCCAGCCAATTACATTAAAAATTAGACGAACTGAACAGCACTCGGGGTGTGTTTGAAGGGTAACTAAACAAGATGCTCCTGGATTGTCTGTTTGTTGGGTTGCAATTGATGGCTTAGAGAAGAGGTAACAAGCTTTGTCATAATTGTATAGGGTAGTTGCTCCTCGTCTAAGTAGAGGGCCATCTTTTTCCGCGTGGATGTATATTTGATTGTAGACAATGAATAGAGACAGTATCATGGACATTTCTGGTGTGCCTGCCATGGTTGCCAAAAAATTCATTTTCCCTTACAAGCATATTATAGGCAAACAATATATGCTTAGTGGTGAACACACACGAATACAGTAGCCTTCAGTATGGATTTTACGGGTCATTACTGGGCATTACTTTGAATTTCAATGTGACGAAGAAATGTCATTACTGGTGATATTGCCATCTCGACATGTAAAACTTGGACCCCGGATTCTGAAATTTGAATAAGCCGTGTTTGATATACAACTTGGATCCTTTTGCATTCTCATAGCTAATTTAAGGATTGATGATTCTCTTTTCTTTTCTTTTTTCGAAAAGCCAGGAGCTCATTTAGGCCTAGTTTGGCTGGCGTATTCGTAACTCCTGGTAGTTGATATGAGATCTACATATCAATTTAATCACAATTGCTATGGTTGTATATTTGTTCTATACCGTTGTATAAATAATTCAGCACCGAAATGGCAGTTGCAAATGACGCCAGGATCGGCGGGCTTCAGAACTGCCGGTTCTACGCCATATCACTGCTCCGTGGTCACAGTTTTTGCATGTGGCTGTACATACTGAGCTGGTTGCAGGTCCCTGCTGCTCCACTGCGAAAATACCAAAAGTTGTACAACCCAATACACGACTACTGGCATTTGAGTAGTAGTCACCCAAACTCACACTTACTCTTCCCATTCTCCTCTAGCAGGCCAAAATTAAAACACTAGTATAATTCCTACTGTTGGCCTCAGAAAATAAAGTTGGTAGTAATACTACCATCGCATAATTGTTGAGCCCTATGCATTCGCTGATACACAGGGCACTTCAAAATACTCCCACTACTTCCTCTCTTCCTGAATTAAATGACACAGCTACCCTTCTTCACTTAAGAATTGATTCTTTGATGAACTATTTGAAGCGGATTGTCAATTATTGAATTTTGTACTAACCTTGCATGAAATTTTCACTGACCTGGACGATCTGTTTGAACCTCCAAGTTAACAGAAAAACACTTTTTTGTTGTTGTTTGCTTTTAGCAGTGATGATGGTTGATTGATTATAGTTTTGCACTCTCTACAGGTATCAAAGGAGGCGGTACTTAATAGAAGTGACTGAGATTTTCAACGTTCTTAACAAGGAGAAAAAGATTCGAATGATAAAACTGGGACACTGTTTTACTCTTCTTTTCATTTCCTTGTTCTGGTATGCTGTAATGATTTCTTCGATTGATGTCAATTATATTTGAAATTTGATTAGTAACTTTTTTGTGTTGTGCTGCCATGTGAATCTTTTTGTAGGTTGATTTATAACATAGTGGAGGACAATGAATACTGAATAGCCATTTCTCCTGGCACAGCCTTGGTTTTAAGTTGGTCGACAGCTCAAGTACAGCCTCCCCAACAATCACGTCGAAAAACCTGTGGCGCTAATTGTACATTTTCATCGAGTCTTATGTTTCTATGGTGTTACATATGGCATCATCCATGTCCCTCTTTGGTGGCGGTGTTATTTATTGGGAGACATGCAGAAAAAGCATTTAGCCACAATGAACTCCACTTGATGATTTTGTCCTTCAACCTGTCTAAATATTCTTCTTGAATTGTATACATGATTAAATTAACTGACCCGTCTAATGCAATGACTTAAGCACGTTCCGCTTGGCTTAACAATTGTGTAAATGCAATTTTTTCAAACTGCATGCATCTGTTTATTTTGTGTTTCTCTGAATGTCTGGTCCTATTAAACAGAGCAGAGTGGGTGATGATCTCCTCTAATTTTTATGTTATTGCTTTACTCTTTGGATTAGTTAGATCATTAGGAAAGTTTACCATGTAATATATTAGATGTGTATCGCCTCGCCCTTCCTCTTCTAACTCCTCGACTACGGTAAAGCTATGCCAGTAACTTTCCTCCCCAACCTCTTTGGGTTGAATCATATTTGCAGTGAAATACAATTTCTGGAATCATAAAAAAATGTTTGGGGCGGAAGATTAATTGTCGAGGACGTCCAAATATAATTTGTTAGGAATTCCTAAATCCTCCCCCCTTTAGGTCTAATAGCAAGAAAAGCATGATGACTATCTCAAGTTATCTTTAGGTCTAATATTATGTATAACATCCCTGTCTTCTAATGTACCTACATTTGCAAGTGTAGAAGGAAAAGTTATCCAGAACATAGGAAATAAGGTAAATGTCAACAAAAGATAAGTACGTACATATGATAATTTTTTTGACCATTATGTTGGGTTATAAGTGCAAAAAAGATGTTGCCACAAGGAGGGATTACAAACAATTTGGTAAGTTACGAAAGAATTATAATAAAAGAAATGGACATATTGAATTCAAAGAACAAGCAAGGAGAGTAAAGTGCCTTGCTGTACCTGTTAACCACAACTAAAATTTAAAATAACAAACTTTGCATGCATAATAATGTAGACTATATATACTTAAAATAGAACCGTAACACCATACGATAAAGACCTAAATAGTAAGGGTGGAAACACACCATGAGCGGAATACGTACGCCATGTATAAATGTATGGTCGCACATAGTACCACTATTCTATATATTCTAGTCAAACATGTAGTATGCATAAATAGAGAGACAAGATTAGCATTTTAGTCAATTTTACATAATAATACAACATAGCACGAGAGGTCCAAGGATCCATTATAAAAGAACAATTCAACAAGCACATGAATATGATAAATTTAGATTAGGAAATAATATGAATGTCTAAGCAATTGAATTTCTAGCAGAACTAAAAGTTTAAATGATGCCTCATTGAAGAAATGTAGGTTTCAGCCAGAAATTGTCCAAAATAAAATAGAGGATGCAGATACCTCTCAGCCAGGCCTACTCAATAATACTCCCAGGACTAGGTGCTTCTATCCAACCTAATTAACATATATAGATTCATAATGTTTATGAGTTATTCTAATTAACAAATTATCCCTAAGAATGACCTCACTGAGAAGCTCAGATTTTGACTTTGAAAACATCACCAAGAGATTGGGCTAAGTTTCCCAATTTCATATACATATATTTTTAATATTTTTTAGATTACTAATAATTAATTATCATTTGTAGAAGATTAAATCATTTTTCATTTATTAAAAAAGGAGTGCCAGAAAATGACATATATGCCCTCACATCTGATAAATGACTAACTGGATGTGATAGGACATAATAGTCATTGTCTAGAAACAAGATCTCACATGGCTGAATAAATTGGGGGGGGGGGAGAGGCAGTTATGTACATTACATCTATGACATATCAAATTCCACATGGGCTTTTATGTAAAATGCCACAATCAAATTCCCCAGACGCAAGCCCTGTCGGCGATCATACTCATCACGCAGGGATCCAGGAAGCAAGCACTTTGAATCCATGAGCTTGAGTTGAGGACAACCGACTTATAACTCATCTCAAGGAGCTCTGGCATGAGATCCCTAGAACCACTCAAAGGATCGAAGGAAAACTGGGGAAAAGTAGAGTTCTAGAAACGGCTTGACAAGGTTCAAAGGAGGAACTAAGGCGTGAGGGGCCTTCTTCAGGGTCCGCAGGACTTACCTACGTCTTTCTAGGGTTGAAGGACCACTGGAGTGGCCTTGCGATGGAAGATGTCAACCATGTCTAGCTTTAGGCATTATAAGTAGAAAACTAAAAAATGAAGGTTCCACTATAGTGTTTGATTGTAACATCCCCTAGATTTTTCCCAAAACCTCATGATCAGATTAGCAGTGTTTTTAAATCTAGAAAAGACACAAGGTGGGCTACTAACTACTAGTCTGGAACAAGGGTGGGGTAGCTCGTTGGGATGGAAAATCAGTAAGATGCACATAGTTATATAGATGTGAAAGGAAGATAATGGATTACGAAAGCTTACATTGGAATGAATTGAATGAAGAAGGCCCTTAATACTGCCAAGCCAAGAAAATAGCCAGAGAAGAAAACTAGTGTCATTGGGGTGAGGTGCAATGTTACATATGCAAGTGATATGGTAAGAGTTTAGATGAGGTGATTTTATTAGTATATGAATGGTTATATTGCAATGGTTAATAGGTTCTAGGGTTGTAGTTTTGTTAAAAAAAACACAGCAACAATTAGTTAGGTCTCGATTGGGCATTTCTCCTATTGATGACCATTTACCACAATTAACATCTCAAGCAACACAAAAGGAGAAGCGACAAGGGTGAAGTAATCACTCAAAATCTTTGAGAGATGACCAAGAAAATTGGGCGGAAAGATCACAACCCACACAAAGATCAAAGGTGTGGGAAAACGGAGGAAGAGGATAGACCCAATTCCATTCAATCTAATCAATCATGCAACCTTGACTTTCGAAGAACACTCTGCAGATAAGCATATCCGGGTCACTTGATAAAGGAATAAAACAAAAACTTTATCCCTTTGAAGTGTGACAAAATTCAAACCAACTACTATCTAGTTATACCATATACTTCTCCTCCTTCATTCGCTTTTTGAGGTATATTTGACATTCAATCAGCTTGAAAATTAGTAAATTAGCTAATTAGGATGCGAGGATTCTGAATTTGTCATCAATTCCACATTTGGAGAACTTTTAATATTATATCTCATTACTTGTATATTGTACTTCCATTTAATGTATTTACTCATCTCAATTAGTCAATTATGACACTATACTACATCTTAATATGATTTCCTTCGTCTTCAACTCCTAACAATACCTTACAGTGTCAACTTAGAGTCAATCCTATTATATGGGTATATATGTACCTTAAGTTTGGTTATCAATGTATTATAATTATCTTACCTTAAATATGAAATATTAAGGGTATTTTATATATCCATGATACTAAATGACTGCAAGGATTCTTAATGTACTTTGTATTATGAAAAAAGATATGATATATTAACATAAGTGAATCAATCCCTAGATGAAGGGAGGTTTCACATATATGCCTAGATTCTAGTATGTTATATTTACCAAGTGTGAATAAGGATAGTGTATATCTTTTTAGGAAGTGGATAATTACTATACCCACTACTCATGATCCTAATGCCGGTAAGGTTGTGAGTAAGCCTTTACCCTACCCTAACCATTAAAATACATAAAACTAGAAGATATATAAGAAGAAATTATATATCAAAATAGTGTAGTCACTCACGTAAATTATTTTTGTAGAGCGGTCATTATGGGGTAGAGGGGGTTATCTGTTAGATATACTTCATTACATAGATAAATGAAGGCTTTGTCTACTCAATCATATACAATTATCACAAACCCAATAATAAAGTTTAGAACACACTCTTCAAATTTTGCACATAGTTGTTCATCTCATGTCTATAGACTTGGAAATGGGAATGCCTATCACATGTTCTAAAACAAGTAAATCCACAAACTTATACAATACATGATATAATAAAATTACGTGCTTATTTATATTGTACCATGTGAAAAATGAAAGCATGTGATCAAGTATGCAGTTATACTTGTATTGCATAAAAATGTCTTTCTAAATGGCCCTTTCTTTTGTATTAGTACTCCATTCATACTTGGTATGCTTTCCAAGACATATTTAGTTTTATCTCATATGATAATGTTAAAAATTATATATTTATAGATATAAAAACTTCTAGAAAGAACCCCTAGTACTATCCATTCAGTGAAAGATGTGTTAGATATGCCAATATCAAAAAAGAATTTGTAGCATCAAAATATATATAACTTGTAAGCATATTCATATAATAAAACTATTGGTTTTTGGATAAATAGGGTGTGAGATTATTATGTTGTATTCTCACTACATATACCTAACAATGTTTCCAATCCTTTGTGGATGGACATCAAAATGTGTAAATCATAAACTATGAATACTCATCATATAATCTTCAATTACTTATTTAACTAAAAAGAAATATTTCACACCCTACTCTAGGCCAGATATTCATTATGCATTCTATGTTTCATGCACATTTGCAACATAACTAAACAAACTCTTTTTCATCACCATATTAGTTTTCCTAAGATAAATTATATACAATATACATCCACTAATATAATTAGAATTTCTTAAACTCTATATAAAAAACTATAATGGTAATCTAGTTCTTTTAGTAGGTGATATGAATTCAAAATTGTACTACTAAACCATTAATTTGCACATATTTCTATCTCATATTCACCAAAAGAAAAATTAGGCATTTCTCAAAATTATCATAGATTCATGCTTATGTCTCTCCATGCTCACAACTTTTATATAACTTATTGAAAAATAACATCATTGGATTCTTTCATTGAATGAGGTATCTCACATATAACACTTTCCTCTCTCTCTCTCTCTCTCTCTCTCTCTCTTTCTCGCTCACAAATGAATCCTAAAATCTAATTCATGCATGAATGATAATAATGCAGATTAACTACTTAGTCTCTATAAGCTCATACTATTCACCTTTCACTTCACTTACGACTATTGAGAACTTGAAAACATTGTGTAAAAATAATCAATTATTTTAAGTGAGGATCTCAGATGCTTCCTCATAGACATGACTAAATATGGGATGACTTCAACACAAACATCAGATCAATGACTTCCTTAAGAATGATTACTTGTTGTCAAAGGAGAAGACAAGAGAAAGAGGATGCTTTCTCATGATATGGTTCATAACCTCACATTTCACCCTTCCCTATTGATGATTGAATAGGAAATACTAATGGTATCATGGGGTGTGTATATGATGGACCTTTTTCTACAACCCTACATCCAAAAATCTTCAGTCACATCATAGGTATAATCCCTGCACCATCTTCACTTCTTTACAACCTGGCATACTTAAAAATGAACTTATAGTAGAAATTTTATTTTTGGGGCTAAGATCACTACATAAATGCTCAACCTAAATGTAAATTCTGTACCACTAATGCTCTTGTTAGTCAAGACATACTCCTCCTACCCCTATAATTATACATTACTTTGTATATTATCATATGGTATATAACAAATCATCCAACACAATAATACATACATGGTACTCATATGTATCAATGAATCATATATATACTCAACATGAACTTAGATCTAGGGTGGAGAAGCCCACTTAGAGAATTTGTCATAAATTAACGTTGGATATATTTTATTCAATATTCTTCCTCTAATTCATAATTCATGGATCTTGTATGTCATTGTTTCCAATCTCATCTTCTTTGATACGAATCATTGCTTCTTTCAGATCTCAATCTCTCAATCTTTTAACTAAACATCCATGTATTGAGCTCTTCTCCCACCATAAGTTGACTAATGTGAAAGAGAATTTGGGTATCCCTGATTCACTACTACATAATGGGAATATAACATTGGTTATATTTGTAAGAGAAACTGACTGTTTTACTTATACCATCGATTCAAGATCAACAACCGCCATCATTTGCACACCTTAGAAAATGTAGGCTGCACTTTTCCTTTGTCGTCGATCTCTTCTTAAAGAAATTGAGGCTATATATCACCTGCGAAAATGAAATTTTGCACCCGCAAAAATGAAAATTTGCACAAATTTTTTGGGAGCATTTTATTTGCCTAAAAAAACCTATGTCGTCATTTGAATTGTAAATAACTAACAGGATAAAGATGTGCACACGACATCTAGCCCGCGGGATTGAATTGACCTTTATCGACGGTTCTTTCCTGAGTGACTGATGATGGAGGTGTTCACGCCAAGTGTCCCGTGGATTTTTCCCACCCCCAATTGAGATTTATCATCAATTACGATAACCATAACTGCTGAGAAAAGTCATGTTAAGAATCACTTGGTTGTAAGATTCATCGACGGTTTTTGACTGACACCCGACGATGAATGTGCTTAATTTTTTGTCGGTTTTAGTGGTCAACCGACGACAAGTTTCTTTCATTGCCGGTTTCACCTATAACTGACAGTATATGTACAAACCCTTTCTACCCTATGTCCTACCCACATTTCACGTGATATTACTACTCTGGCGATTGCGATTTCTCCTCTCCACCATGCCATTACTAGTGCTCACCGCTGCCAAAGCTTGTTGCAGCTGATACTGCTCGCTACCGCCAAAGCTCTCTGTAGCCCAACTCACCTACAAAGCTCATCTGCACTGCTCTACTACTAATCTCCACTGCCTCCCACCTCTTCTTGCTGTTGATCGCCGCCGTCATCGATGGCCGACCTTCCTCCTCTTCCTCCTCCTCTGCTGTTTACTCTCCCACTCAGGTTTGTTCTTCTCTTCTTCCTCCTCCAACATTCATTCTTGTTTCATATTGGAAAAATGATAATTTTTTATCCCTAAATCTGTACACTACACTATAATTGATGCCTTGGACCACTTATATGCATCTTTGACCTATCATGACTAGAATATGGTTATCTTATGTGTTATCATGACTATAAGTGTTGCAATTCAATCATATGTGATTTTTGGACCTAATTTATCATCATGAAATGATTGAACTTTGAAATCATTAACTCAACTTGTGTCGTGTACCCATTTAAACCAAGATCTTATACTAATATGATATATTTTCCTTATAAGAGCTCATGTACGAAGTTTGTGCATTTAAAATGATCAAGTTGACCTAGTTTGAGTTGAGATTTCTCTAGCAATCTTACATGGTAATGAACATGCATGACCTAGTTTATAATTCATGTTGTATGATATAACATGGTACTATATGAGTAAACCCTAATTTGTGAATTCTTAATCTATAAAGTCTAGTCTATAAACCCTAGATTGTGTCGTTGACCTAGAAACCCGTTCGAGATTTATTCATTAGGAGTAAACCTTGGATAGTCTCTGATTTGTGACTATTCTTGAGCACTTCATCTCACTAAGGATGTAAGTCTAGAATGTGTGTTTGATTTCAATAAATTTTGATAACATTTCCGCTTTGTTCTCTGGGTACATATGTAGGTGGGTATTTTCCCATCTACATTAGTATACTTGGAGAACTGCGGGGAAATGCTTCCGAAATTTATTGAAATCAAACACGCATTATACACTTACTAGTGAGATGAAGTGATCAAGAATGGGATAGGTGGTACACATTCATGAATCTGAATGCTACTAGATGATTAGGGCTCAATTATTCAAAGATTTGTTTTTTTTTCTAAAATTAACTTACTAGCTAGAACTTTATGAGCTACTCATCTCCCTTATGATCATATAGAAATGGATCGATCATGGATGTCGATACCAAATTTCTACACTCTTGAGTTTATTAATGGTCTCAATGAGTTTATAAGATTTGCAGAGGAACATAGAAAACAACATGGAGATATGTTCTATTGTTAGTGTAGGAATTGTAGCAACAACATGAAAGTTGACACTGTTGACACGATCAAAGATCATGTCATGTATAATGGGATTGTACAGGGCTATACTGAGTGGTACTTGCATGGAGAAATTCTTAGTATGATATCAACAAATGTGGGTAGTAGTAGTTGTGTCCAAGAAGAAATGGCTGGTGATGTTGATGAGAATGAACCAATTCCGACATACATGGTTGATTCGATGCTAGACACTTGCAGTGTAAATGTTATAGACCCACCTTCCTTATTTAGAAACATCGTGTACATGCTGAGAAACCGTTACACTTAGGTTGTACTAAGTTTATGAAGTTGAACATTATGTTGAGATTGTATACTCTGAAGGCTAACAATAGACGGAGTGACAAAAGCTTCACTTTTCTGTTGTCTTTGTTGAAAGATATTCTCCCTGAAGGCAACAAGCTTCCAATCTCAACATACACTATGAAAAAGATATTTTCACCAACGGGAATGGAGGCTAAGAAGATACATGTATTCCCAAATGATTGTGTGTTGTTTCAAAAAGAATATATCAGTATGAAAGAATGTCTAAAATGTGGCTGTCTAGGTACAAAAGGATGACATCGGTTATGACCAAAACCAAGTCTCCTACCAAGGTGATGTGGTATCTTTCTATAATACTCTAGTTTCAATGCTTGTTTCTAATGCCTTAGATGCACACAATTTATCTTGGCATGCTCATGTAAAGAAAAATAATGATGATATGCTACGACTTGCGTTTGATTCTCAATAATGGAAGAATATTGATTTATTGTATCCTAAATTTGGAAAAGAAGCTAGGAATTTAAGACTTGGACTTTGTGCTGGTGAGATAAATATATATGGAACATTAAGCATCCAACATAGTACTTGGCCTATCATGCTTGTTGTATACAATCTTCCTTTGTGGTTGTATATGAAGAATAAGTATGTCATGCTGTCATTGCTAATATTGGGCCCCAAACAACCTGGCAGTGATATTGATGTTTACCTTGAACCTATGATTGATGACCTAAAGAAACTATGGGAAGAAGGTGTGATGACTTATGATGCTTTGTACCTAGAGATGTTTAATTTACGTGCTATGCTATTTTGCACTATTAATGATTTTCATGCTTATGGGAAATTGTCTGGATACAACGTCTAATGATCCAATGCATATCTTATATGTGAGGGAAACATAGATTCTATCAGACCGAAACATGGTGGTAAGACTATATATCTTGGTCATGAAAGGTTTATGCCAAAGGTGCATTCTTACCAAACATTGCACAAAACATTCAATGGCTCAACTAAGGAATGGAGTGCCCCTAGACCTATGTTAAGAGAGGATGTTTATGCAAGAATAAATAACATTATAAATCATTTTGGTAAGAGACCATGTACTACCCCTATTGGTGAAAAGTCTTTATTCAAAAATAGGTCGATATTATGGGATATTCCTTATTGAAGTTCTTTTACAGTTCAACATTGTGTCGATGTCATGCATGTTGAGAAAAATGTTTGTGATAGAATTATTGGCACTCTGTTCAATCTACCCGGTAAAACTAAAAATGGCATAAAATCTAGAATGGACCTACATGAAATAGGTATAAGGAAAGAATTAACAAAAGAAGTTACCAAAGGTTGCCACACATATCTACCTCATGCTTGTTACACCTTATTTGCAAAGGAGAAGAGAACTTTTTGTGAGTGCTTGCATAATGTTAAGGTACCACATGGATACTCAACCAATATCCGTAGATGGGTATCAATGAAGGATCTAAAGTTGATAGGTCTTAAATATCATGATTTTCACACTCTAATGTAACATATATTGTCTGTGGATATTTGATATATCCTTCCTAAGCATGTAAAATTTGCAATCACTAGGCTTTGCTTCTTCTTCTTCAACACTCTATGTAGAAAAGTAATTGATTCTGAGATTCTAGATAAGTTGCAAAGAGAAGTGGTCGTTACCTTATGTAAACTTGAGAAATATTCCCCCCCTTCATTCTTTGATATCATAGTACATCTAGTTGTCCATTTGACCATGGAAGTGAAAATGTTGGGTCCAATTTTCTTGCATTGGATGTATCCTTTTGAGCGGTACATGAGTGTTTTTAAAGGTGATGTTCGGAACCGTTGTCACCCCAAAGGGAGTATCATTGAGGTCTATATTGCTAGGGAGGTTATGGACTTTTGCAATGACTTCTTGAGTTGCAACAAAACTACTGCTAATGTTGTGAACCCCCATTTTTATTCTGGCAAAGGTATTTTGGGAGAATGACAAATAAATATCAATCGTGAGTAGTGGGAACAAGCACACTTGTATATTTTACACAACATTGATGATGTGGGTATTTATATCACCAGACAACCAACAAGCTCAAGAAAAGTTATCCCCGAGCCTATTTAATGTGGCTTGCTAGAGAGCATAATCGGACATTTATTAGGTGGTTTGAAAAGGAATTATTCAATCAACTATCTCAATTACCAAATAATGTTACAAAAATTATCAAATGGCTCGCACATAAGCCAAAGATACACGTTACATTTTACAAAGGGTTTGACAAATGGATTTTCATGCTACACAAAACGTCAAGATGTTAAGAGTGTCGTTCAAAATAGTGGGGTCACACTTCAGGCGTCTTCATTGTATTTTTCTAGTGCCAAGATAAGAGTCCACGTAAAGGAAAGATGTCTTATTATGGTTTCATTGAAGACATATGGAAATTTGATTATATAGAATTTAGATTTCCATCATTTAGGTGTGAATGGGTTGATAACAATATAGGAGTTGTAGTTGACAAACTCGATTTCAAAATAGTGAATTTTGAGTTGATAGGTGAGAAAGACGAACCCTTCATCATGGCATCGCAGGAAAAACATGTATTCTATATCAACTATCCTGCAAAAGAAATTTAGTTTGTCGTTCTTCATGGGAAAAGATAGTTCATTTCAGATCCTATTGATGAAGAAGAGTACTATGACAAGTATGATGACACTAGTCTATTATCTGTTGGCTTACCAAGTGTTAATGTTGAATCTAACACTGATGATTATACATGTGAAGATCACACATAAGGGATACCGGTTTAAGGTATACTGCTCATATGTGATCTTACTTTTTTTGGCATTATGTAACATGTTTATTTGTTCATATGTCATCTTACTTTTTTCAGTGTTGACTTTTTATCTGTGAATTGACTTTTTTTATGTGATCTAACTTTGTCCTTTGTTTACTTTTGATTTTATAGATGGCATCTGACCAGGAGCATAATGCTCATGAGTATGAGGATGTTGAGCATCCTGACCATGGTGATGATGGTGCTCTTCCTCCAAAATGTAAGGGAGTTAGAGGGGATAATTGTGATGAAATATGCCGCAAATAGGTAAGGGAGGAAGGGCGTTGTTGAATTTAATGAAGCAGGCACGCCACTTACTAAAGACTTTGTCAGCTATTGTGGGGTCCTTTCTCAAAGCAGAGCACCTCTCCTTGTTGAGGATTGGAGACAAGGAGTACAATTCAAAAAGACCTCATTCGAGGGAGTTAGAGGTGAGATAAATGAAGTTATGTTTTCATATTCTATTTTCTATTCTTTCTTTTTAAAATTTCAAAATATATTGAACTTTGAACCTTTTTAGGGTCGGTATGAACTTGATGAAAAGCTGCATCGCAAGTCTGTTATGCAACTCATCGGGACAAGACATAGAGATTGGTGGATAATCCTCACAAGAGACTATGTCTTTGGATATAAGAAGGAACCCTGGCTTAAATGGAACTATATTAATCAAGAAGATTGGAAGGACTTTGTTCGGTAGAGATAATCATATGCGTTCCAGGTATTGAAATCAATTACATTGTTATGATTTCTTATTGTTACTTTACGATATCACTTGTACGAGTTGATCAGGCCCTTCAAAACGCTAAAAATGAGAGGCGTGATAAGAATGTGCACAAACACCGGTTGGGTCTAGGTGGTTATTGGAAATGACGATAGATGAGAGAGCTGCTACAATGAGAGCAAGAGCTACAATGACAACAGGAGTAAGGGGAATATGGGGAGCAAGGACAAGAGAAAGGCAAACAACAAGGACCTCTTACTTCTACTCCTTCTACTACTGAGTCTTCTAGTGCTTATGGACGGGTGACTTGCTACGTTGAGTGGATAGATGTAAGGAGAAATAAAGTTGGAGAAATCCCAATCCAAACAACATAGGAGGCAAAAAATAAAAGGGTAAATTTTTTGGTTTCAAAATAATTGACCATGTTCTTTTTTCACTGGATCGTTTAATGATTATTCCATTTTTGATGATAATTAGTTGGAGTTGGATGCCTAAGTAAAGGAGGGAAAGTTCACCCCTCAAGGCACAAACGATGAATTGACAGTTGCTCTAGGGATAGAAGAATATCCTAGATGTGTTAGGGAGGCTGGAGCTGTGTATGGGACAAAATCATTTTTTGACGGATCCCAACAAAAGCACAAACAACCCAAGAAAGGGGAAGTGGATGCAGAGTATGTGCAGAGAATTGTAGATGCAACATTGGAGAAATATATAGCTTCTCAGGTGACACAGAAACTAGCTTCTTGAGCAGTCACAAAACTGGTTCATCGCTCACCCATAGAGTGTACTGGGAGTAGTCTTTTAGACTAGTAGGGCACAACCAGGGTATGATTCAATTCAAGTCCATTTATATTACCTTGTGATAAAATAATCCTTCAAGTCAATATTTATGTTTGTCAAATTAAATTTGTGTTTCATAAAAATGTAGAAGGCTAAAAGATGTCATATTGTCGTTGATATTTTGGTAAGCAATGTTGTGGTAGCTGCCGAGGCTAATAACGCCGAAGTGGTTCATGGTATTCCTCTTCCCAATGATCACTATCATGTGAGAGTCATACATGTATTTCCAAGAATGACTGAGATATCTCTCCCATATGAGCACCCAGATGCCACCACTGTCAAAGAGGTAGAAGGAAACTTTACTAGGTGGTCCAAATGACTCATTATATTTGCTTAGGTATGAAAAATATATATTGAAACTTATATAAATAATTCATAGCTAACATTAAAATACATGCATGCAACCTACAACAACTAAGAAACCCCCTAAAGTTCTAAAGCCTCTGTCCCATCATTTTATTTCATAGGAGTTGTTCAACTCCTTGGGCCCTCACTGCCAAATGTTGACATGATGGTTAGACACTATAGACCAAACATATAACATTGTGATCAACCTTGAAGAGGATATGGTCGGTGTACAACGAGACACTACTATAGTGTTGACAGATGTTTCTGAGGTATTTAAGTATGATTGGCTGAACACAACAATGATAGAACTTTGGATATAGTGAGGATACCACGTCAAATGTGAAAATTGTTTAATTTTTTCCTACATATAAACTGAGTAATGGTTATATAATATATTTTCGTCATTTTTATTATGCGGCTTGCGACTTCGGAATAGAAAATGTGGGATTTCTAATTCCATCGTTGATTAGCATTGTAGATAGAGATATGAGTGGCATCAAAGAATATGTGACTAATGCGATGTAGTATTTTGAAGAACGTCATCTTAGCTCCCTTGAACGTTAAGTAAGTTTTTGACTTTGTTGTTTATATGTTTAACCTATATGAATACAACTTTGTTGTGAGATTTAATTTTTGTATTTTATTTTCCTTCTATTCACTCAGAGGTATGCACTGACAATTGTTAGTGATTGTTCCCGAGACTTGGAGGGTGTATATCTTTGATCCTTCAGGTGAAAAACTATCACAAAATGCGGGACACCCAATGAAATTGGTGATTCATGCATAAGTATAGTTTCTCAGTGCCCATTTTCTTTGTTAATGTTTTTATCGCTAATGACAGTTTAATAATGCAATATATATGTTAATTTAACTTATAGGGGTGTGAAAACATTCCGTAATGGTGGAGGGAAGTTAGATAAGAAAAAGAAATTAGTAACTTGGGCGAGTGTTGATGTATAGTCTTCTCATTCCAATTGCATAATATATGACCAACTCTAATTGATTACATTTATTAATATAATTGTAAATCTTCAGGCCCCTATATAAGAGAATGGTTGGGAATGCACATATTACATGATGTTGTATATGCAGGTGATTGTCAATCACACAGAACAAATCAAATGCATAGATAATGTAAGTTAGTAGTATTAGATCATATTTTAATGAATTAGTCTCATTACAAACAATCAAATCTAGTTACAAGTCTCATTCGCTTTGTAATTTTTTGAGAAGACCGAACCCTATACATTAGATCAACTAAATGACCTATGTGAGAAGTGGGCAGCCTGCTTCATCGGTAATGTGGATTTGAACAGGGTTGATTGATTTTTTTTGGTATTTCAAACTTTAATGTCATATCTTTTATATATATTTTTTGAATGTGAATTGAATGTTGATAACATTGTGACTTAAAATCTAAAATGGTAGTTGATGTTGATCTGTATTTTATGAGTGCAAATTGAATGTTAAGTGCATATGTGTGTGTGAATTTGAATGTGATATATGAGGAAAAGAATGATGTTTGTTTGTGCATATATGTATGAATTTGAAGTGTGGCTGAGATGGAAACAATTGATCTATGAGTTTATGGATTTTTGTGCAATTTGAACAGAAAAAAATGATATAATGTGGCTTGTATAATTTTATCTTTTTCTTGCAGGTGTGCTGGCCTGTTGTTAAGCCACGATGCTTGTAGAGAGCCTGTTGTTCTTCAGAAGTTTCAGTTCTAAATAACAACATGCTCCAGACAGGCTAACAGGTTGGACAACAGGTCTGCAGTCTTGTTATATAAAAAATCCTACACACTATCGTCGACCATTTTTTGAATAATCGACTATATATATTCTCCATTGGTTATGTACAAAAAAATGACGGTATACACCCACATTTTACTGTTCGTTCACTGATAAAACTGACATTTGGTTATTTGATATCAATTTTGTCATCATATAACTGACGAGAAAGGTTAGAGTAGAATACAATACTATCACCTGTCGCAAGTTATGTCGTCAGTTCTTCCCTAACAAAGAACCACCAAGATAAATCTTACTTCTTTGATTCTCTCAACTTGAAGATTTTTTTGAGTTTTACTATCACCCACTTGGTCATCTATTTGGAACCGATACGAATAGCCAAAATAACCAATGCTATATCCCCTTTCTATAGTAGTGATTGTACCTCAAACACCTACTAAGCATGATTTTTTGACTTAAACGAGACTTATTTCATCACTCTTTCATATTTTAAAGTATTCTATACATCATTGTAGTTTTTTGAATTAATATACTTGTAGACTTGACAGAAGAACACTCATACAATCACAACAGATTGTTGTGAATATATAAAAGCACTCATAATGTTTTAGATAAAACACCAAGTCAATAATTATTCCAACCACTTCAATTATAAGAGTTGAACTCTCTACATAGATCACCACTAATTGAAAAACACAAATATGTGCCCACTTATTTTCCCAAGCTCTAACCTAGAAATCAATCCAAAACATGGAACAAAACAAACCCTTTTGCAGTCACTAATGATTTTTTAATTTATTTTCTTATATTACATCTTATATAACATAAATTGAAAACAACAACCATATATATTATGATAATAACTAATTAAGTAGAAGAAACTTAGCTTTCATAAAAAGGCAACACACAACAACACACACATGTGACATATCATAAGTACAAATTCAAACTCAACTACACATACAAGGTCGATTACATATCCAAAACCTTGTTCAGATCACACCTATGGAGATATAAATGTATAGACACCCTAGCACTAATTATCTACACAAAGTGATATTACTAGTTACACTCTAGAAGTAAGGCGGTGGAATCTACTCATGATTCAATTTGGATTTTATCCTCAAGTGCAACATTCTTGGTACCTAAATTTCAATATATTCATACTTCAATGCTCTACGAGTGGTAAAGGTCAAATTTTGAGGTGCATCAAGAAATGATAAAAACTACATGTACTATCTTATGTAAACATTGTACGTTTATCCATAAATGCACTTATCTATGGTCATAATATTGTTTAAAACTATACTAAAAGCTTAATTATCAAATAACTATGAAATTAAAAAATACTAATGTAGAAGATAAAATTTTGGTAGCAATTATTTTACAACCTATATCAATGGTTTCTTTATTCATTTTTTTATTGAATGTTCTTAACCCACACAATCAAATGGAAGTTATTGTATTTAGTTCTTGTATCAATGACTCATTATCCTAATATCTAAAGTTTATTGAATACATACTATTGACCATAACCTCAAACCTCAACTTGATTGTCAGATTTAGCATTGTAGGGAATTATGTCTTCATTTCATTAGCACCATGTCTTGATTACTCAGACATGGTGCTTAACTCAATAGTAAGCACAAGAGTACTCCAGAAGTATTCTGGAAAATTTTGCATTCTTGGTAATTTTTCATGACCCAAGAATGGTGACGACAGCCATCAATCAATGGGAAGAAGGCATCATTGGTCTAGCCTCATACGAGGTTTGAACCTTGGATTATTGGTGGATTTGGAGGTGTCATTGGTTAATGGTGTTGAATCATTGATCAGATCAACTACTAAAAATTAGAGGCAAAGTTGAAGATGGAATTTGAGAACATGGTAGGGTCATGATAATGATGTTGTGCTATGTAGTCTAGGCTGATATTTGTAGATGGATGCTAGGGTTGGAGATCAAACTCCCAACTTCTTATAGTGGCAACAAAACTGGACATGAATGCCTTGGGAGGCAGCAAAAAGATGAGGCCACACAATTCATAATTCCTATCATATGGGGTTTGTCAGGTAGGGGAGCCTCTTGTTTTGCATTCTTTATACACACATGCAAGAATCTTATCGATACTTGGGTCATTTGTGTGTAAAATTTTCTTTAGTTGATGAGAAATTGGTTTGGAGGTTCATTGAGCACATGACTAATCATGTAGAAATACCATCAGGTGTAGAGTCCTTGTCAGTCTATGGCTCCATCAATTGTAGACGCGTAGAGTCCTTATGTGTTGACAATTGTGTAGAATTCTCATCCGGTGACGAACACATCTAAACCTCATCGGTTGATGTGTTATCAATGAAATTGTAGATTGAGGGATGCAGACCGATGCGTGCCATTGGTGGATTGGCATGTGTTGCACAACCTCATTTTTATGAGTATTTCAACGAGGTCAATGGGATGCAGATCAACAAAACTCTTACATACATAAATATTTTCTTAGGGCCTACTGATCATCTAATATGACCAACATCCTATGCTAGTGTGTATGGAATAAAGATTGATATGTCCATTAAAATAAATGGTTCATGTAACAATAAAGAGAGATGTTGAGTTGCTAGATCTATCAACTTTATCAGAATATGATCCAAAGTCATCAAGGTGGTGACCCTAACAGATGGCATAAATATGTGGAAAACTAAATGGAAGCTAATTCTAATAAAATGTGAAATATAAATACAATGCTAGGCATAATATGATGAATATGAATTCATCAAATAACCTCAAACTTAATTGTTTATCATCCTCATGTAACAAACAATCTAGAAATGTCACCAAATGAATAATTTTAACCCATGTGATTGCCTTACCTTTGCATCTTGTTGAATTCCTTGCCACCTAATATATCCGAGCCACCGAACAACTTGAGATCACAATATACATCTAACCATGTCAATTTTGCTTCCCACAAATATTATTCACCACTCTTCCAATGACAATTACATTTAAGAGTTACATGGGAGTTCTCAGAATCATACAAAACAACAAGTATGCATATGATCCAACACTGTATGCATGAAAAGGATCCCAAAATGAGATATCCATTGTCCCCAGGTTAAAAATCAAAAGAAGGGGGTGCAGAAGGAATATGCAAAGCTATCTTCTATTTGATTTAAGATTGCATTTTTTTGCATTAAATGATGTATAAGATTTGCTTGTTGTTTTGTTTTTGGTGATACACCCCTATTACATAGAGAGGGGTATTTAATAAGTGGGTAGAGTAGAAAGGGGTGTGAAACCCAAAGTTAGGGCTTGAAAATTTTGTGGCTCTTTTTTGGTGGATGGAGGATATGAACATGGAATAAGAAGTGTAGAAGAGGGTTCATATCAACATGCAACTTGATTTATAATTCAACACACCATGTTTTTTTTCTTTCAAAATTACAATATGCTCAAACAGTGACAATATAGGGGAAGAAGTGATGATTCCTGTGAAAACCCATTACACTAAATGAGATTACTCAAAACATAAAACACAATAGATCACTGATTAATCACATACCCAAAAATATGGGTAAATTAAAACTGATTTCAACATCAACACCCACTAAAAAATGTTTGCATAAGAGCCCAACATCTTTCTTGTATCCATACTATGCCAAAAATTTGAAACAAATTGTTTTATCGCCTTAGCCACAACATATATACATAGGAGAACAATATTAGGATATGCCACAAAAACAAGCATTAACTTGATAACCAAAGTCCGATTGTTTGAAACACCATATACAAACTTTTCCTACCCGAACCTACGAGTACATGGATGATGCTAGGACACACTAGACATCTAATCAACTTTCTCAAAGATTCATTACTATAGTTCCTCTTTACTTCCACAGTTCTGTTGTCGTCACTTCCGATTACCTAAAAAGATGTGGCAAACCACAAGGGTGAGACCCATGTCCCAACAAGAGATATAACCTCCAAAAATGCTTATTGATTACAACATTTTAAATAGTAGATAACTGAGAAGTTGGAGTATTTAATAATCAATTGAACAAATTCAACAGTTCAAGTATGTAAACATATTAAGCAATTGATCTTAGAAACAAGTATGATTATCAATGTATATATAGGTAACAAATAAATCTATTTCTTTGGATAGATATCAACTCAAATTTCATCAAACTGCATCTAATAACAATCATCATCATTAATCTGACTATCATCATATACCTTGCTAACAACACAAAAAATCTAGTATCATAAGCATCCCTGACACCATGAATATGTCTAGTAACATAACGTGGCTATCAATATTGGCATCTCAAATAAAGGAAGCAAATCTATATCATAAGTATAACTAACATCATAGCACAATTAACTACATAGGCATGATTAGCAGTTTAAGCATTTATAATTACATAGGCATGGCTAGAAATATTAAACATAGCTAGCAACATCATCTTAACCATCAGTGCCAGTATATTTGACAACATAAGCATGTTTACAACATGGGCATAACTACAACATAAGCATATCTATTATCTCTTATTGTACTATATATGATCTCAGTGAAAAGAAAGCAAACATGGGTTATCATCGAATATGAAGCATTGTGTATAATCCTAAACAGATATGCTACATGACTATCTTACATCTTTTATTATTCCATGGGGAATTTGAAGTGTACCATTCAAAGTCCAACCAACCCATGCGAAGGGATATTCGATTCTGTACAAGATCTAGGAGTGTCGGTATCTTAAGTTCTCTCCTCTACCCGGTCAGTACATGCCAAAAAGGTAGTGACATATCAGTCAGTGCTACCAATACATTGACATATAGTTAAGCTACTAACAACTAGTCCGCCCTTGATACAAGTCATGATACTAGAGAACAGGCTCACACATGGTTGTTCTATAAGAGGTACCTATAGTTATATTGTTGCCTTTCACACATCACAATATCACAATATCTGAGGCATGACCACAACCATTCTCAATTGCTTGATATTAGGGTACCAAGCTATCCCCACATACTCAACATGTAATGTATGTGCTCTAAGTTTCCCTTAGGAATAATCATTTCACCACCACCAAGCTCTGACACTAAAATGGTTCTACAGAACAAGGCACTACATGATGACAATTTCACTTGATTAGTTATTCCCAATTGGGTGAATTAAGGCTGCATCAAACAAGTGGATATACAAACCCTAATTCATCTCTAGAAAACATTGATGTATAACAACTTCAAAAGATATAAAACATATGAGACATAATTTCTTATCTCAAAATCACAGGGAAGTATTCACATGCCGATCAAGAGACTATACTATTCATCACATCATCATTACATGGTATTATTCTCTTCCCATTCATGAGACTATACTTATCATGATACTATCATTGGATATAAATCCTTTTCACAATATCACAGGGTATCAACCCTTATCAACACAAGAGGATTACACCTCATTCAAGGCACAACCATGCCCAAAGGTCATTAAGACCATCATACTATTCCCTACAAGATCATCATTATCTTTCCATGCCTTATAATAAGGCTCAACAATATCACTTACATATAATACACCAGACAACACATTATTGCATTAATGAGCCAAGAGATATTCATAAACAATCATAGCAGGGCTATATTAACATTAAGAACATTCCTTTATTACATCAACATACAAGGAATCCATATATGATTAACCCTCATCATATTCGTAATGTACATGTTTAGAATAAGAAAGTATCAACCATGTGGCTATAATAACTACCAATTAACACATTAAGATTATGATCATATTAAGGAGATTATTCCACCATCATGCCATCATATAAGAAGGTTAAACATATATACTCATATCTATCTATTTTTAGTAAAGTTAGGTTCAACAAGATAATTTATATTAATATTACTAATTAACACTCATACCCAAACCCTAACTCATGGAATCCCCATTGGATCATGGATGCATAGGGTGAAGCATCACCATCACATTCCATACCATTCTCATGTATGCATCCACACATAACTCAAAATGTAACCATCATGTCATAGCATACTACGGTTCAACCACAAAAGAGAGTAGTCCATGATTCTATTCATCATTGAAGGGGTTGTTCGTAATCAATTACCATTACCTAGTTATATTAGGGCTAAGTATAACGAAATATACTTCAACATGGTTGCCCATAACTCATTATATTTATTATCAATTCTAATCATATGAGGGAAAAGGTAAGACTATATTATTAAGGTAAACCTCCACTAGGTTTCAACATCACTCAAACTGTACAAACTTACCACAAGCATCATCCCAAAACATTGGATTGTTGAGAAGGTAAGACTATTGGTTGTTTACATAAGTAAACACCTTGGCTAAACCACCTATGAAGTCATTGAGTTGTGCTCTATAAAGAGTCACCATTTAACCCTAGACATCCCTTGATTAACAACATAAAAAGTTCCATTGGGAGTAGGGTAAAACCCACAAGCGATTGTTTATTTAAAGCAAGCTGTCAATAAGTGAGCTTCTTAAGCTGATCTCATAAAGGAAACCATCTAAATCACTTTATCAGGACCAACATATTACAATAGGTATCATTCCAATATATTGGATGAAGAATCATTAGATCTTAACTATTGGGTCAAGTTTATATATTAAAACCATCAGTTGGAGTATAGGTCCAACCATTGCATCAAATGACCCAAGAAACCATTGGTTTAAGGCTTAATTGATGATACAACTACATTCTTAACTCCCCATAGGTTGTGGAGACCTGATCCACCATCAGTAGTGACCATTAAGTCACCACAGGTTGTTAGATCAACACTATATTCATTAATCATCATCGGATATCAAGCTAATGTCACCATTGATTGATAGCATCATTAGGGTACTTAGTTGTTGATCATTAAGATTCTAATTAGGCCAAAACTTGATCTCAGGGGTGAACATAAGTTGACACCCTTGGTAACCACCATCAGTTGTCATTAAGAGAACACCATCGATTGTTGCAATGGCACTACCATTGGGTCATGTGTGTTTATAGAAGAAATCAGCTTTAAACCCTAAAAATCATTGGTTGAAGGGTGCTTAGAACCACCGGTTGTCAAACCAACCTAATACAAGTCATATTATATCTTAGGAGTAAAGTACACATGATTACAAGTTCATATAGAACTCAAATCAGAATAGGGAACATCATAAAATCAAAATCCAAGTCAAGCATAACTTTTTAGTGCATGGATCATCATTTTAAAGCAAAAACATGAGCTATCAAGCTTATGGTAAGCAATAAACGTGGAGCAAGTTATAAAACTTGTCTCTAATGAGAATATGAAATCTCAAACAAAAGAAAACTTGAGCAGGTAGGGTATAAAATCCAAGCATAAGCTCTGAACACGTCCATCTAACACCTTTCTCCATCAAAGAAATAAACCCTAAGCATAAGGAGCAAGAAAGGTAGGGTTTTAGAGATTTAGATAAACTTCTACCAAAGTTCACCCGTCTCCCTGTTGACCCATTGCTCTGGCGATTAGGGTTCCCAGGCTGTGGACGTCTCTCCCACCCTTTCGCTAGGGTTTTTGCTCTTGCAGGTTCAAGTTTTGGTTAGCTTCTCTGGTCTCGTCCCCGATGGCGGCGGCGCTGGAAGAGCGGTATGCAGGGCTACAACTGACAGATAAGGAAGAGGATCCGACAGAGGTCCAACTGGTTGGGAACGACGATGAGGAGGATTACACAGAGCTAGCACTGGTTGGAAGATTGCTAATGGATCGCTCCTACAACTTCAGGGCTATGGAGTGAACCCTAATGCAAGCATGGAGCTTGTGAGAGAAGGTGGAGTTCAAACAGAGAGAGGGGGAGATATTGATCATTCAATCCACTCACTGGAGGAATCGACAGTGAGTAATAGACGGGGCACCATGGAATTTTAACGGCCGCCTATTGCTGTTTAAGGAAGTCTGTAAAGAAGAACAACCTGGGACTATCACCATCAACAGATGCCCCTTCTGGGTGAGGCTGTATGGCCTTCCTCTGGGATACAGAGGGGAGGCTACAATCCGGGAGGTCGCGGGGTGAGTTGGAGAAGTTCTGGCTACTGATAATGATGACTCGGATTGGGATGCATCTCTCTGGGTCAGGGTTTTGTTGGACGTAATGAAATCGCTGAAGAGAGCCTTGCCGATTAGAATTAAAGGCGGAGCCATAGCAGAAGTGAAGGTGAAGTATGAACGCTTATAAAATTTTTTCTTTAACTGTGGAAGACTAGGGCATGTCGACAAGGACTACCTAGGCACAGGAGGAGATGATCAACTCCAATGATGGGGGAACTGGTTGCAGGTGTCACCATGGAAACCAAGGAGGACCAAGCGAGACCGGGTAGGGATCGCTGGAGGGACGCGAAGTAAATTGACCTTCAAACGTGATGATGCGGCGGGATCGTTGCTGCAAAAGGAGGCTAGGATAGCAGGGGGAGCCGCAAGTATCATCTATTCGGGGAAGGGAGCAGACAACGCACCTTCGGCAAATCCATTGACATCACATCACACGCTGGAGCCCAAGCAAAGACAGCGGGGGTAGATGGGGAGGAGGCGTCGGAAACGTGGTCTCCAAAAGAGGACGGTGGTACCAGCAACAACAGAGACAGTCAAGGAGAACATGAATAGTCCTTGCCCGAAGACGGATCCAATCATAACTTTCAGGGACATATTCTAGAGCTCAGCGGTGTGGGACAATTCTCCTTAAGTGCATCCACTTTTGTGTACTTATACTTGTTATTTTTTAGGTAAGGTGTGGTCCACACACTTGTCTCATGGGGTCCACTCTGATACCATATTAGAATGTGTGGTATTCAACCCAAAACCAATTGGCAATAGGTGAAGGGATCACACACCTTATAAGCCTAGGACCTATCCCATAGCTCAGCGGTGTGGGACAATTCTAACAGAAAGAACCATGGGAAGACTAAGTGAGACGGAGATGGTTGCAATCAAGTGCTTAGTGATGATAGGAAAATGACAGAGAGGAGGCACACATTGGGGAAGTAGGTCATCATCTTCACAAGAGAGATCTTAGCCCTCCATACAGCAAATAAGATAGATGAGATGGCACCACTGGAAGATACAGAGGAAACTGAGATGGGATATCAATCTCAACAAAGAACGCCAAGAGAGAGGCAGACACAACAACCAGGAGAGGTTTCTTTCGACAGTGGAAATGCAACACGAGGAGAAGTAACGTGGTCACAAGGCAGGAAGATAACTTGGTCAGGTCTAAGGAAGGGCACAAAAACACCATGTGTAAAGAAAAAAGCATAAACCATGGGTCTGCAAAATGAGTAGGGGAGCACGACTGGGCATCCCGGAAGATGAGATGGTGTGGGAACAAACAATAGGAAGAGGACCAAGTTTTCTGAATGGTATGATATGGAGTTGGATGATCAATCAACTCAGGGCATAGGAGAAAAGAAATCCAAGCAAGCTATGGAAGAAAGGTCTGGGCACGACAGGGTTAGGACGACCCAAGTAGCGGAGATTGACGGTGTCCAACCCCGCAAAGGACAATGAAAATCTTCAGCTAGAACTGTCAGGGGCTGGGCGACCCTGACACGTCGAATGCTCTCCGGTCTTGGATGTGGAGAGAAAGCCCTAACATAGTTTTTGTGATGGAAACTATGATTGCTGGTCAAAAACTGGAAGATGTTAAACATAGCTGTGGTTTCAAAGATGGGTTGTGCATCTCAAGCAATGGGAGGGAAGGAGGTATGGGGTTCTGGTGGAAGGATGTGAATGTGAAGATTCTACACTACTCGAACCGACACGTGGTCGGATTAGTTAATGATGATGTTACAGGGTCAGATGGAGAGCTATAGGTATATATGGCTGGGTAGATCAACATAGCAAAATAAAAACATGTGATTTGATGAGGAAATTGAAACATGAGGCAGAGGAACCTGTTATTTTCTTCGGCGACTTTAACGAGATAGTATCCAACACAGAAAAGAAGGGAGGGTCACCGAAAGAAGAAAAATTTCTGCAAAATTTTCGTGATGCAATAGGTGATTGTGAGCTAATGGAGTTGGGCTTTGATTATCTACACATGGCAAATGGGGTTGTCTGAGAGGACTCTTGTGCATGAACGGCTTGATAGGTTCCTTCCTATGCTGACGTGGAAAATTTTGTTCAAACAGTGTAAGGTCATCCATATGCCTATCTTTGAATCTGATCATGCTCTAATCATTTTAAGGGCGGATAATAGGGAGGGACACAAAAGGAAAAAGAAACATTTCTTTACTTTCAAGCCAATGTGGGCTGGGGATGAGGACTGTGAACGCACCATAAAGGAGGCTTGGGAAACAACAGAAGGAGGTGACATTAATGCAAAATTGAATGCATACAAAGAATATCTTAAAAGATGGGCCACAAAGAAGTTTGATGAGAGGAGGAAAGTTAATGAACTAGAAAATGAGCTAAAACAAATTCAAATGCTCCCACCAGACCAAGTTATGCTACAAAAAGCGGAGGAAAAATCATAAGAGCTTCAATACTGACTGTAAAAGGACGAGGAATATTGGGCTGCAAGAGCACGTGTGAAGGAACTCAAAGAAGGGGATCACAATACTGCTTATTTCCACCAGAAGGCCACAAACAGGAGATGCAGAAATTGGATTGAAGGACTACATGACGACCAGGGGGTGTTCAGAAAAAAGAAGAGGAAATCACTAATATAGTTATGAGCTACTTCTCCCAGCTTTTCCAAACTAGCAATCCTTCATGTTTTGAACAAGCTACAAAGGGCATACAAAGAAAGGTAGATGAGTCCCAGAGAGAGGATATGGAAAAGGATATCACTGATGAAGAAATTCGAGTAGCTTTAAAGAAGATGCACCCCAACAAGGCTCCTGGGCCGGATGGCATGAAGGTCATGTTCTATCAAAAATATTGGAATATAGTGGGGTAGGACGTTGCTAGCTATATCAAAGGATGGTGGAAAGGAGAAAGACATTTGGCAAACATTAATGAAACATTGGTGGTCATGATCCCAAAGGTTGAAAAGCTCACTTCTGTAGGTGATTTCAGACCCATTAGCCTGTGTAATGTTCTGTATAAGATAGCCTCCAAGGTGATGACAAACAGGTTGAAACCACTCATGGACGAAATTATCTCAGAAAATCAAAGTGCCTTCATCCTGGGAAGGATGATTAATGATAATGTCCTTATTGCCTATGAACTTTTTCATGCTATGAAATGGGACAAAGGAAGGAAGAAAGGTAGCTTTGCACTGAAGTTGGACATGTCCAAGGCATATGATAGAGTCGAGTGGGGCTTTCTGAGTTGTGTTATGGAGAAATTGGGTTTTGGGGTAAAATGGAGATAGAAAGTACATGACTGCATCGAATCTGTCTAGCACTCTTTTGCCATAAACGGAGACTAGACTAGGAAAGCAAAACCATCACGAGGACTTCGCCAGGGTGACCCTCTATCCCCCTATCTTTTTATAATTTGTACGGAAGCTTTTTCTACTCTTCTTGTTACTGCTGCACGGGGCAACCTCTTACATGGCATCAAGTTGATTAGAGGGGCGCCCCATATCTCTCACCTTTTTTTCACAGATGGAAATATATTATTTGCTAGAGCAACCGCTGTAGAGTGCCTGAAGATAGCTGAAATCATCAACCAATACGAACATGCATCCAGACAAAAAATAAAATTTTCTAAGATAAGGGTTGTTTTCAGCAAAAGCATGGGTCATGGGAAAAGGGAGGAGATTAAAAATATACTAAAGGTACAAGAAGTTGATCGGCACGCAAGCTACTTAGGCCTCCCAACAGTAGTAGGGAGGTCAAAAAAGCATATCTTTAGTTTTGTAAAGGAGAGAATCTGGAAGAAATTACAAGGATGGTCAGAGAAACTATTGTCCAAGCCCGGGAAAGAAGTGCTTATCAAAGCAGTGGCACATGCCATTCCGGCCTACGTGATGAGTATTTTCTAGTTACCAGCCGGTACTCTAGACGAGATCCAAAGCATCATATCAAGATTTTGGTGGGGCGCCAAAGATAAAGAAAGGAAGATATCCTGGATGAGTTGGAACAATATGTGCAAGCCAAAATGGAAATGAGGCTTGGGTTTTAGAGATTTTCACATTGTCGACCAAGCATTGTTGGCAAAGCAGATATGGAGAGTAGTAGAGAACCCAAACTCTCTGGTGGCCAAAGTTATGAAAGTAAGATATTTCCCCAGAACATTGATATGGGAAGCACGAAGAGGTCATGATCCTAGCTACACTTGGCGGAGTCTTTGGGGGGCCAAAGCTTTACTAAAAGAAGGATTGGAATGGAGGATAGGTAATGGAGGAAAAGTGAATATATGGAATGACCAATGGCTGCCAAAGGAGGGGGATATGCTAATGCACTTCAGAAAAGAGCACATCCCACCATATATCAGTGTCAAAGACCGAACTCCATAGTTAAGTGTGCTCATCTTGAAGTAGTACTAGGATGGGGGACCAGTCGGGAAGTTAACCCTGGCTTGCGCGTGAGTGAGGAAAAAGCACGCAGTTAAGGCTAGTGGTGGTCTGTGGGGCCAATTGTCATTTCTAAAACTCTACTAGATCCTAGGGCAGTGGGCATGGGCATTACATTGCCATAGTTTCTCTTAGCATGTTGATTTTATTAGACTATTTAGCTAATGTAGTGGTACTTATTTACAACCACCCATAGATAGGGCATGTGTTATTTCACCCTAGGGAATGTGTTATTCTTCCCCATATATAATTTTTGTATAAGACTACGCATGTGCTATTTCTCCCCTCACCTATAGGTTGGGGTCCGGTAGGTGCCTCAACCCTACATAGTTAATGTAGTCAATATTAACCATTCATGCAATTTCTTTACTATTTTAATGTTATGGAAAGCATATATTTTGACTATGCCTCGTACTAGTGGTCTCTTCATCTATTGATGAACTTATAGCCTTTACTCCTGTGTTATTTTCTTTCTTTTGTTCTTGATCATATCGTTGACACATACCTTGTTTTCTTTCCCTCTTGCTGGGTGATTTTCCAACCACCCATATTTTGGACAAGGTGTTGAACAAGATCAAGGAAAATAGGACCAGGAGTAGATTCAAGACTTGCTTGAAGGATGTGTAGGTTGCTAAAGCTAGATCCTTTATTTCTCATCTTTTCCTTCTAAAAAAATTATGTAGTGAACAATGATGAAAGCCATGTAATAGATTTAGTTTCTTTTCCTTTTCGCTACAATTGACGTGTTATATGTATCTGGTACATACTTATTTACTTGTAATATTATACATGCAACCCTCAATGTCTATTATCTTTGTGAAAATATGGATGTTTTTTATTTCCTTCAAATTTTGATAAGGAGGTGATCTTGTCTCTTTACAGTAACCCTATTGTTGCAGGTTGAATACACATCATAATTTGTGAATGCTATGGTATCTCTTATACGATATAGGGTGATGATTATGACCCTTGATGTGGCACAGTGAGATAAGCGATGATGAGATTTGGATCTTATGACATGGTAGAGGCTTAATGCCTAGTGTGAGGTGGTATTCTCCAATGATGAGATGAGGGATTATGATCCCCTAGTGATGTGATAATGTTGATTGCCTTATATCATAGTGGTATCAAGTAATTGTGTGACAAGTTTATACCTCATACATTTTATATCTTCTGGAGTTGTACCTTTTCCCCTATTTTTGTAGAATTTTTTTAGGGTTTGTACATTGTAACTTGATTGATGCATTAACATGTACCCAATTGGCATAACTAATCAAGTGAAACCCTAATCATGTAGTACCATGTGCCATAGATGCATTCCAGATTCAGAACTTTGTTGGATGGTGAAACAGGTACTCCCAAGGGAAACCCAGAGCACATATTGTTGAGTATGTGAGGTGTAAGTGACTTTGTATCCTTGACATCTTGATCCCAAGTGTTTTGAGAATGACTGCGGTCGGATCTCGATGATGGTGAAAATGTGATATGATGTGATGGAGGAAAACTCTGGTTTTACCTCAGATATTGGGTTATATACCCTGTTTTTAGCATCGTGATCTATACCAGGGCAGGCTAGGTGTTTACAGGACTATAGCTTTGACTATAAGTTGTTGTTTTGCAGTTTGACTGATATGTCACTGTGGTGCAGACTCAAACCGACCGAGTAGTGTGGGAATATCATGGAGTCTTTCTCTTCCATATATTTTGTATGGCACTGATTTCAACTTAGCAGTGGTCAGCTGGATTTGGGTGGTACGACTCAAATCCTCAGGGAAAATAAAAGATGTAATATAGTCATGTAGTATATTCACTTAGGCTCAAACACAATTCACATTGGATGATCCCTTGCCTTCTTTGTTATGTTGTTCAGTTGATAAAGGTTATACATGTTCTTCATATTCCTTATAAAAGTATAAGATGTGCTACTGCTCAATTATAGATGCTTAAATTTCCTAATATGTGTTATTATCTTTACTTATATCATTTAGTTGAATCTTCTCAATCCTGATAATAATGTTATCTTCCTAGTTTAGGTTATTTGTGTTAATAATAGTTGTTGGCATAGAGTTATATATCTCACTGGGATGTTGGTCTCACTTCGTGGGTTTCCACATATTTTAGGTGGTCCTGCACGAGGAGGTAGATATCATGCGGTTGAGGCTAAGTAGCATGAGGATCAGTAGTTGTTTGAAAGTTGAATATGCTGCTAGTGTCTTGTAGTAGGGCTGTATGTGTCGTCCATGTACTCTCATGTCATTGGGGGTGTTTTGTAGATGTTGTACATCGATACAAATTTTGGGAAGTATGCCAGTGGTATACATATATGGCTTGTATATGTGAACAAGTTATCATATGTAACAGGTTGTGGCAAGATAGCCATTGAATAGTGATGTGTAATAATCTTTTGCCATGATATATGATACAAGTGGCACTTCTTGTGGACTTAGATGTAATATGTTGCTTTTGTGGCTATATGTAATTGGTTTTAATTTACCCTATTTTATGATAAATCTAGTTGTTTAATGTTAGTTCTGTGCTTTATTTTGAGTAATCTCTCTTTGGTGTGGCAAGTGTATCACATGGGTCCTGAAAATCAGATGTGGTATCATGCCACGACCATGACCAAGATGCTCAGTTTACATGAGAATTCCAAGCTTCAGTGATACTAACACCATAGTCGTGGCCATGTAGAACTACCATGATTGTTGCAGGTGCCAAGACCGTGGCGAAGGAAGTCTACAACGCACAACAACATGACCATGATGGTCATATCTGTCAACACGGCTATGGAGCCTCCTGCCTACCTCGCCATGGCGATCGCCAAACCCGTGGCATGCAGCCTCCACAATGACCATATCAACACAATGGTTGTGGTCAACCCCCTCCAGAATGGTCGTTCGCCCCTCCATGCCCATGTTATCTTCCACCCACCACGGCTGTGGCGTGTGCCACAGTCGTGGCAACTGATCCTCTAAGACCCATCTCAACCTATAACTTTTCACCCCTATCACCTCTCCCATACTTCTCTACCATGACCAGGATGACTCCCATCCACCATAGTTGTGGTGACCACCACACCCATGGTAACTACCCTAACCCTGCTACTTTTTGTAGTGAATTTCCAATACTACCCCCACTCACCCTAGTGCTTCGCCACCACCTATATATACTATAGTGGTGGCCATAACACTAGGTGAGTCACCCATTAGCATTCATTACACTCTCCCTAGAATTAGGAGCTCCACCTACCTTCTCCCATCACCCTACTCCATTTCCACCTTCCACTACCCCAAAACCCTATTTTTCTAGGGTTTCCACTATAATCCTCCATATTTCCCTGCCATCCATCTACCTCGGAGGAAGTAGCATAAGATACAACATCTAGGAGGTGAAGGATAAGAAGATTCAATGAGAATCCATAGCCTTCTTCCTCTTTATTCTTTCCTTTTCTCTCTTTTGTTAGATTATGAGTAGCTAAGCCCTCTTGGTGGGTTGTTTGGGGGATTCAATGTCACTTTGATACCATTTTGAGGAAATGTAACTTATAATGAACATAATTTCATTTATGATGATTGTCTCTTGATTCTATCTTGTTTCCCATTATTCTACTTGTGATTTATGCTTCTAAACATGGATTTCTTATTGTTGGATACTTGAAAACACCTAGATTCTAGAGGAAAATGAATTGTATGTGGCTATCTTAGGAATTGCTCCTAGGTCAAACTAGTAGATCCCTAACTAGCCCGATATCTTCCTACATACAAATCTTTTCTCTTACAACTAAGTGTGAGATCTAAGTAGCCAGTATAAGAGTGACTAGTACAATTTCCTAGAGTTTTCTAAAGCCTAGATGGTGAGTAACATGAGGTGAAACACCCTCATCTCTACTCCCCCTTCCCATCCTTAGCACTCAATTGCCCTAGTAACCCTTACCCTAGAAACATAGATTAGTTAAATACAATAGAAATCCCACCTAGACCTTAGTCCATTGAGCCTTGTTAGTCTAGATAGGGAGGAAAGGATGTAGTTACCCTCCCACACTCTATTCTATCCATGGCCAACCAATAGTCTAGGGCGATTTCATTGCATTTAACCTATTGTTTGGTTTGGTAATCTAGAATGAAAATATAGGGAATGAAAATATAGGATTTGCATGTTATATCAACCCTCAACTTGGATTCATGTGACATTCCCCCAAATGGCCCACTCTTTCCATAACTTGTCTTAAACCCATCTTGTTTGCTTAGCGTGCTTATGCTAGTGTAGTTGCTTGCTTTAATTGCTTCTTAGTCAATTGCTTATTTCTTGATTGTAAGACCCCTGACCTGTGTTTTGGGTTAGCCCTATTTTCTTTGGCTTGATGATGTGCTTAGAACCTTGTGCTAAACCTTTGGGATGATCTTAGGGCTTAGGGAGATCTTATGTCTCTAGTTTAAGCTTGTTTGGATGCTATTTGTGCTTTATGTGCTAGTTTTGGGGCAATTTGCAAATTACCCATTTGTGGGGGTATTCTTGTAAACTTCCACCTTTAGAGTGTTCCTTATCTCTCTTAGCTTCATAAGAGAGATTTTGGTGCTTTGGGGCACTTTTTCAGACCCTTGATTGAGTGGTATCACCCTTAGTAGTGATTAGGGTTTTCTAAGGTTTAGTGTGCCTTAGCCATGTGACCCTTGTTGGTTGTTTTGACCTAGGTCATGACCTAGGGCATGGTTGGAGGGTGTCGTGGTCAAGACAACCCCATTAGGCATGATTGTCATGACCAAAATGGTCTTGGGTGTCTTGGTTCATGTGAGAACCCGTTACACTAAACGAGATTACTCAAAACATAAAACACAATCAATCACTAATTAATCACATACCCAAAAATATGGGTAAATTAAAAATGATTTCAACGTCAGCACCCGCTCAGAAACATTTGCATAAGAGCCCAACATCTTTCTTATATCCATACTATACCAAGAATTTGATACAGATTGTTCTATTGCCTTAGCCACGACATATATACACAGGAGAAAAATATTCATATATGCCACACAAAAAAGCATTAATATGCTAACAAAAGTATGATTCGTTTGAAACACCATATACAAACTTTTCCTGCTCGGACCTGAGAGTACATGGATGACTCTAGGACACACTAGACATCTAATCAACTTTCTCAAAGATTCATTACTATAGCTTCTCTTTGCTTCCACATGTTTGTTTTTGTCACTTCCGATTACCTAAAAAAATGTGGTGAACCACAAGGGTGAGACCCATGTCCCAGCAAGAGATATAGCCTCCAACAATGTTTATTGAGTACAACATTTTTAAGTAATTGAATAGTTAAGTAGTTTAATCAGATATAACAAATAAGATCAGCAGTATTGATGATTAACAAAATACATAAAGGAGCATATAATAACTATCATCATTAGCCAGACTATCATCCTTTATCTTGTTGACAATATAAGCAATTCAGTCACATATGCATATCTAGCATCATGAGCAAGTCTAGTAACATAGCATAGCTAACAACATGAGCATGTCTAATTGGTTGAACATATCAACATCAGAAGAAGAGCTAACAACATAAGCACAACTATCTGGATAAGTATGATTAGAAGTATATGCATCTCTAGCTATAAAGGCATGGCTAGCATGCTAAACATAGATAACAACATGAGATAGCTAGCATCATGATTATAATTAGGAATAGCAGTATAGTTATCAACATAAGCATGTCTACTGTATGTACGCATCTACAATCTTAATCATATCCACAACATAAGTATATCTACTATCTCTTAATTTCACTAAGCATCATCTTTATGTAAAGATAACAAACAAGGGTTATCATCCAATGTGAAATGTCATGTATAACCGTAAACAAATATGCTACATGGTTGTATTACATCTTTTATTATGCCCTGGGGAATTTGAATTGTACCATTCAAAGTCCAACTAACCCCTGCGAAGGTCTATTCGGTTTCGTACAAGATCTAGGAGTGTTGGTATCCTAAGATCTCTTCCCCTCGATCGGTACGAATAAAAAGGCAGTGACATGTCAGTCAAAGCTGCCACCACAATGACATATAGTCAAGCTGCTAACCACTAGTCCACCCTTGGTACAAGTCACGACACTAGAAACCAGGGTATACAAACCCAATCATTGAGGTACAATCACAGTTGTCCTCTAATCACATCATGTTATAATCACCGAGACACGACCACATCCATTCTCAATTACATCAGATGTATGAGGCATGACCATATCCAACCTCCACAATCTGCATTGTGGATGACAAGGATATATCCTCAACCTGCCACCCCCACATACTCAAAAGTATGTGCTCTGAGTTTCCCTTAGGAATACTCATTTCACCATCCAACAAGTTCTGACACTGAAGATGGTTCTACTACACATGGCACTACATGATCAGAGTTGCACTTGATTAGTTATGCCAATTGCGTGAATTAAGGCTGCATTAAACAAGTGGACATACAAACCCTAATTCACTTCTAGCAAGAATATAAATATCACAACTTTGAAAAGATATAAAATGTGTGAAACATAATTTCTCATTTCATCATCACATGGTACTATTCACTTGCCATTAATGAGACCACACTAGTCCTCATACTATCACAAGATATAAATCTTTTTCACAATATCACAGGGTATCAACCCTTATAAACATAATAGGATTACACCTCATTCAAGGCTCAACCATGCCCAAAGGTCATTAAGACCATCATATTATTCCCTGCAAGATCATCATTATCTTTGCATGCCTTATAACAAGGCTCAATAACATCACTTACATATAATACACTGGATCAACACAATATTGCATTAATGAGCTAGGAGATATTCACAAACCATCATAGCATGGTTATATTAATGTTAAGAACATTCCTTTATTACATCAACATGCAAGGAATCTAGATATGATTAACCCTCATCATATTCATAATGCACATGTTTAGCATAAGAAAGTATCAACCATGTGGCTATGATAACCACCAATAACATATTAAGGTTGTGATCATATTAAGGAAGTTATCCCACCATCATTCCATCATATAAGAATGTTAAGCATGAATACTCATCTTTACTATTTGTATTAGAGTTAGGTTCAACGTAATAAATTATATCAATGTTACTAATCAACACTTATACCCAAACCCTAACTCACAACATCCCCATTGGATCATGGATGCATAAGGTGAAGCATAACCATCACATTCCATACCATTCTCAAGTATGAACCCACACATAAATCAAGGTGTAACCATCGGGTTATAGCATACTAGGGTTTCAACAACAGTAATAGAGTACTCCATGATTGTATTAGTCATTCAAGGACTATTCATACCCAATTACCATCATTTAGTTATATTAAAGCTAGGTATAATAAGCTATACCTCATTAGGGTTACATATCAACAAAATATGGTTATAATACCTTCTATTCATATGAGTGAATAGGTAAGACTACCTTATTAAGGGTAACCATTCATTTGTTCCATCATCATTCAACCCATATCACTATACCACAATGTCACCTAGAACCATTGGATTTTAAAAGGTAAGACCATGGGTTGTTTACATAAGTAAAGACCTTAGATAAACCACCTATGAAGTCCTTAATTTGTGCTCTAGAAAGTGTCACCATCTAACTCTAGACATCCCCTTATTAACAACACAAAAAGTTCCATTGAGAGTAGGGTAAAACCCACAATCGACCGTTCATATAAAACAAGCCATCCATTGTCAACAAGTAAGCTCCTTAAGTTGATCATATAAAGGAAACCATATAAATCACATTATTAGGACCAACA
Organism: Alisma plantago-aquatica; assembly: GCA_963693085.1. Classification (NCBI taxonomy): domain Eukaryota; kingdom Viridiplantae; phylum Streptophyta; class Magnoliopsida; order Alismatales; family Alismataceae; genus Alisma; species Alisma plantago-aquatica. The sequence continues at coordinate 1,060,330,960 of OY856413.1, forward strand.
TATTACATTATCCTTAATTCCACTTTATTGTAGGAATAAACATTAGATCTTGACAATTGGGTCAAGTTCATATGTTAAAACCATCAATTACAGCATAGGTCCGACCATTGCATCAAGTGACCCAAGAAACCATTTGTCTAAGGCTTAATTGATGCTACGGCTACAATGCTTAACTCACCATAGGTTGTAGAGACTTGATACACCATCATTAGTGACCATTAATTCACCATAGGTTGTTAGATCAACACTATATACATTACTCAGCAACAAATATTAAGCTAATGTCATCATTGATTGATAGCATCAGTAGGTACTTAATGGTTGATCATTAAACTTTTGATTGATCCAAAACCTGACCTCAGGGGGTGACCATAGGTTATCACCATCATCTTACACCTTTGATCCCGACCATCAGTTGTCATGAAGACAACACCATAGGGTTGTTGCAATGGTACCATCATCGGGTCATGGGTTTATAGAAGAAATCAGCTTTAAACCCTAAAATTGACCATTTGTTAATAGGTGCTTAGCACCATAGGTTGTCAAACCAACCTGATATAAATCATATTATACCTTAGGAATAACGTACACATGATCACAGGTTCATCTAGAACTGAAATAATAATAGGGAACATTATAAAATTTGAAATCCAAGTCAAGCATAGCTTTTTAGTTCATGAATCATCATTTTCAAGCAAGAACATGAGTTAGCAAGCTTATGGTAAGAAATAAACATGGAGAAAGTTATAAAACTTGTCTCTAATGATAATATGAAACCCCAAACAGAAGAAATTTCGAGCAGGTAGTTTAGAAAATCCAAGCATAAACTATGAACTCGTCCATCTAGAACCTTTCTTCATCAAATGAGCAAATCCTAAGCATAAGGAGCAAGAAAGGTAGGGTTTTAGAGCTTTAGAACAAATTTTACCATGGAACATCAGGGTTATGACCTGGAGGAAGGTCTACGGAAGGAGAAGAGCAAGAGAAATGGAGAAGAAGGAAGAAAATAACTTGCCTTGGTCGAAATTCCTAGAAGATGACCTTGGAAACCCTAGGTAGGGCTAAATGGAGCTCTAGGAGACCTTCTTCTCCAAAAAGAGGTTGTTTTCTACCTTAGAGAACTTGGTTCCACAGAAAAACAGAGTGGAGTCATTGCTCTAGGTTATAGGAAATAGAAAACAGCATAGTTTCGTACTTGGGCAAGGAAGAGGTAAATATAGCCCATGGATAAGGATGGAAGCAAGCATGAGGTGTAAAAGTAGCTTCCCCATGTGTCTATGGCCTTAAACTATTAAGAATATAAAATCAAGCTCCCCCACCGTCCATATAGACCTGTTTAGCTTTATTTTGTCGAATTTCCCAACCAATCACATAATTCATTAGTTGATAGCTACTAAAGGTAGCTCATCCATGAAGGGGTAAACCCTAAAATACCCTTGGAGAAAACACCTTCAAACCAAGGTTTAAATAGGATTCCCATGGCTCAACAAGATCAAGAATGATGATAGAATATCCAACTAACATAATGCAAGTGATAAATTGCAAAGCAAATCTCTCAATTGGGCAAATTGTAGAAAAGTCCAAAATGCACATAAAATTGCATAACTTGCTCAACCAGTGTCCAAATTGGACCAAATTTGAAACTTAAGCTTGTATTATGATTTCAAAGCATATCACAAGGTTATATGGTTATAATAATTTAATTATGATTATTAAGATTATTCAAATCATTAAGCAAGTTTAGGGGCCTTACAACTATAAACCCCTAATAGGGATTTTGCCCCCGAAATCCAAGGTAAACAAAGATGGGTACTTCATTTGCATTGCAACCTATTACCTTCACATGGTTAATTATATATCATGGTGATGTCACATCATTCATACATATCTCATCTTGGGTCAGCACAAAAAAACCCACCTAAGAAGACATTTGCAAATATGGAACATAGAAACTTGTTGTGCCACTTGTACAAATCTAATAGTAACTTTCAACTTTAAATTCTATCCATCATCCTAAAATTATATATATTGTATCAACACATTAATCAAAAGACATACTTGCTAGATTTTTACCAATCATGGCATGTGTCATACCATTCCTCGAAGCATAAAAAAGGGTGATGTATCCATCTTTTTTTTTCTAGATACACTGACACTGGAATACTTGTCAGTTCTTTTTCAGCATCAAAAGAAATGCTGACACTGGCACCTGTCATTCCATACAAGGAAACATCATTCCTAGTCAAACTTATTAGGTGTGGAACAACAACACTATATTCACCTTACTAGGATTTACACAACCTACTTAGAAGACATATCATGATCCCATAAAGAAATTTAATCAACCCCATCTCACTCTTGTTCAACTTGTCTCATAGCTATTACTACTTCAGCAACCCTAAGGTTTTTGAAGAAATATTGATCATATTTTTTTACCATATTTGAAATACTTTGACATGTCATCATTCAAAGCTTGATATAACTTGTATGACATGACTGAAACACTCTGTTCCTCCTATTCATAAATTCTATTTGTACATTAGTTAGTCTAAAGGACATAACTCTAAACTCATCATGGTCATGTGAATTATATCATCCAATCTAACTCTTATGCATTGATATTTGATCATAGGTTTATCTTAAAGGAACACGGTATAACATATCTATTGACCAACAAACCATCTATCCTTGATAGTGGTCTTGCCCAGCTATCACTGAACCATACACAACATTATAGAATCACTTTTGTTTTTCCTTCCAAACAACATTTAGAGGGTCATCATCAACTCTCTCTCTCCCTCTCTTTAAGGGGGGGGGAATACTTTATATGTTCATTTAGTAAACATCTCCAACCTTCACATACTTTCCATACTGTTGATACATCTTGGATACTAGGATTCATTACCTAGGTATCCACCTCATGTGCTATAAGGAACTTGTAATGACCCATTTTCAAATTAGTCATCTAGTTAGATTTTACTTGGATGATTGTATGCTTAACTAAGTTGATCATTGTTTAAAGCTTGATTAGTGATGGTACTTAATTTTTGATATTTTAAATATAATGAGAATTTTTAATCATACTTTGATTCACATAATTAGGGTTAAGGTTTGGAAACCCTATTCGGCCCAAATTATGGTTTTGATGATGTATGATTTTTATATATCAAATTTGAACACTCTCGAAAAATATCAGAATTTTTGAAGAATGTTCTGACCTGTTTGTCGGTCAAGTTTCAAACTTGACTGATCATATTTTCATATTGATATAGCAGTGTGGAAATTGAATTTTATCTTTTTATTGGTATATATAATTGATTTAAAATTTTAACTGTAGTTTTTAAACTCCATTATAGATACATTATTAAATTTTTGTAATTTTTGGATGATTTTTGATCTCTACAGAGAGGGGTGTCGGTCGAGTTCTATGAAGGACAAACTCGACCGACCATGCTGCTGACTGCAATATAGAATTGTAGTATTTGATTTTTAATTATTTATTGGTAACACCAAATGATCTAAAAATTTTTAGTTTTCTTATAAACTCCGTCTCAGACATTTTGTTAAAGTTTCATAATTTTTGGATGATGTTTGAGTTCTTAAAAGTGTGGTTTCGGTCGAGTTTATAACTCAGCCGACCAATCAGTCTGAGCAAAACAAAAATACATTGAGGGGCTTGTTTGCAATTGTTCTAAGCACCTCAATTCATTTATATCACTAACATAACACACAAGGAGCTCTCATAACTCGTCCTTCCTGTCAAAGAAATGAAATTCTTGAGAGAGAGGAGAGCTAGGGTTTTGAGAAGAGAAAATGGTGGAGATGTTGACCTAGGGTTTCTCTATCCAAGATATGATGAAATCAAGTAAGTTTAGCTTCTTTGCATAGCATTTCATGGTGAATCTTCTCTCACATGTCAAGATTCCGTCCCTCCCCTTATTTGATTCGAAATCACATCAAATCTCCCCCTTTTCTCACTCTTTCTCTTCTAATCCCCATTTTTAGGGTTTCCGAGTTGAGAGGAGAAAGAATTGGATTCTTTTGCGAGAGTTTGATTGGGTTTCCAAAAATTTAGAGGTTGACCTACGAAATTAAGGTGCTTGGAACCTGAGGTGAGTGTTTTTCTCCCTCCTAAGCTTTGTATTCATGTTGAAAGCCTAATTCTATCTGGAAAAACAATTAGAAACCTTGTTTGTATATGTATGTGATTGGATTTGATTTGGGAAAGATATTGGGGATCCAATTCTACTGATTTTGATTATTTATCATTGATTGGAACTTGATTAGTTCCTGATATATTGATTGAGGATCCATGGGTTTTTCTTATGGGTATATGACTATGCTAATTCATGTGAATTTTGTCTAAAAATCAGCCCAATGGCCGATATGCTTGGAATTGAATTGACATGTGTAAATTCATATTTGAATTGTGCTAGATTGTATGATACAAGTGTATTGTTGAATGTTAATGGAATTGAATGACCACATATCCTGATTAGGATTTGTGTTGAGGAAGTGAATGAAATGATTCAATTAGCCAATGTATACTTATGATTTATGAATGAAATGTGTGAAAATGGAAACTAGGGTTTCCATGTTTGTGAATAACCCTAATGAACCCTTGAGTCATGATTGGATTACTGAATGATATGATTATTATGATATGTTGAACTAAGGAATGACTTATTGAAAACCCTAAAAGTTTATTATTAATATGATTATGAATGATAAAGTTAGAACTTGTATATGATGTTGTAAATGTTATCAAATGTTGAAGTTGAAGGTATTACTACTTCAATTGAATATGATGAGTCTTACTAGTATCATCAAAGTCTAATGCATTTGTTTTAGTATAATAATAAATGATCATTTTTTATCATGGGAATGACATTAGTAGTCAATGACAAGGTACACTTATCTGAATATAAGAGAAAATATGAACAAGATGTACTTAATGGTGATTGCAAGATAAAGATGAAACTAATGAAGATAATATGATGTAGTATTTTATCTTTTATTTTAATTACATGTGGCATAACCCAAATTAAATGAAATATACTAAGAACTGTACTTTGATAAATGTTATGTAGAAGAGAAGCATAATATGTAAAGTGAATCAAGAAAGATTGGTCCAGATAATGTAATGAACATGAAATGAAAGAAGCTGAGACTATAGAGTATAAAATGATGGAAAAAGATAGGAATTAGTAGATGATTCTAAGAATGTAAGTCTTACCCTAAAATGATGAGTTTGATGATGATAGTGAATGACAATCTCAAATGGGGGAAGAAGAGATGCACATAATTGTAGTTGAATTCAATTAAAAGATGAAAGTCAAGTATTTGAATTGATTTACAGTAATGTGTCCTTGAATTTTGAATTGTATTCTGAGAATGGACTAACAGTACAAACTTCAATTGATGGTCAACATGTGTTGATTAGTAAACCCATATGAAGAATGTGAAATAAAAGAAGAAGAGAACTAAGTCTATTATGCATGTATATGCATGAAATTATTGGCATCTATTCAGATTGGATGGAATAGGCATATGTTGTATGATAAATCTATTCTGAGTATGAGGAATGATACATGATATCTATATGCTTTTATTGTTGCTAGTTCTAATGCCTCTTCTAATATTTGTTCAGAACTGTGATATATAATGAGCTGATAAGATTTATGTTGAAATTGAATTTAATATGCACTCCTTACATTGAGAAACCCTGATAAGGGTAAATGTTGCATAATGAGATTATGTTTAGGGATAAAAGCCCACTAATGATGATAAAACCCTGATGGGGTAAATGCTGGACAAAAAGATTATGTCTCGGGCTGAAATACCACTATTGATGATTGTTGTGAGATGATGTAGAAGATAGAAATAATCATATGTGTTGCAATCTACAGATTTATTGTTCTTCTTACTTTGATCATTTTCCTTATTGATAAACTTGATATGTTTCATGTTATTCTAGTTACGTGAGAATACACAAATATGATGTATGATGTTTTGAATTCTTTTAAGATGAGTAAAAGTGACTAATAACAAGTGAAATGATGGAACTTCTAGTTAGGTGCCCTGAACACCGTGAGTTCCCCCGAGGACTACACTGGGGAAACAAAACAGATCTACTTGTAGTAATCGATGAATTATGAGAAGGATTTCCGGAGTGTGGATCGAGACCTTAAAGGTTAGACCACCAAGATTTAGGAGTGAGTCATCTGGAGTGGATCTGGCCCTAAATCCTTGCTGTGAAAGTCTATGTCCAGATGGAATAGACTCTGATGAAACAAAATATGTGAAATGTGAAATGAAAAATATGTGAAATACTATGATATGTGATATACTGCTTTGCTAGTTCCTATCTCGTGTACCCGAGATGAGAAAGTGAGCCTCTTTAGGCAACCCTGAGGTGGCTAGGGTCTATTGTTGATATCTTAGGGTGGTCGGCTAAACACTAAGATAGTGACAGTGAGTCATTGACATGAGAATTAGGTGTGGCGACTTTTACTTGGTGAGGTACAAGCCAAGTAGTTTTAGGGCAAATGAATAAAATATGATAAACCGTGTAGAACATGATTTCAATGATTATTACATTCCTTGTAATACTACTTGATGATTTGTCATTGTTGATTATGCTTCTTGTTGTGGAAAGTAATCATGTTTCTACGAACATTTTCTATTTCATATTATGATATGTCATGTTGACAAGTTATAAATGATGGGATTCATATCCATTATGATTATGAGTTGGATTTCTTACTATTTGATAGTATTGCTTGGTAGATATGTATTATGTGTACTTCAGCTTTAGGACTACAGGATTTGTTCCTGGTCCGACTGGTGGAGTGTCACAAATATAATGTTATAGTTATGTATTGACTCAAAATGCTTAGAACTTGACTTATTACTCATGCAGTAGGATTCTTAATCTGAACTAAGAAGTATCTATTGATTTGTTCATAGACTTTCTCTAAAAGATGTTTCAAAGTTATAATTGGTTTAAGTGATTACTTATCTGTTGGATTAGATTACCATTGTAAGTTAGATATGACTTATGATAGAACTATCTATTAGACTTTTCAATATGTGCATGTTTCTATTAAGTTTATTATACTTAATCTGATGCTGATGCATGTACCTAGCTTGAGTGGGAGGTATCCACTCACTGGGGCTCTATATGAGTCTCATGAGGTTGTTTCAAATGTTTTTAGGTATAATGCTATCCAGCGGAGAGGTCGTGATAAAGAAGATATAAATAACATAATCTAGATAGATTAGAATGTCAATGTACTCTCTCTTACCCAGGATGGGTTGTAGACTAAGTTTGTTCATCAATGTACATGTATCTGATGTAAACTGAACCGCATATGAGAACAAGATTTGATTATGGTTTTAATGGAGTTGAATATGATTTGTGATATACTTGATGTGACATTGATTTATGAATTTGTGAAGAGAGGAAAAGGAAAAAGGAAAAAGGAAAAAATTATCTGTGTTTTTCATATATTGTTTATTCACCTTTGTCGAGAATTCATTATTTTATTTCATAATCTGGGTTTAGGTTTTGGGATTATCTCTAATGGTTGGTATTTATGCTGATCAAAAGAGTGGGTCCCAACAAGTGTGGTATCAGATCCTAGGTTAGATGAGTCTATAGGGACAATAGGATCTAGGAATAAATGATAATGTGGATGTTGAATATAACCTGAATGATGTGCATACTGACTGAACTCAGTATCCAGATACTCTGGTCAAGTATTTGGGTATTGAGCTAAGCTAGTATGGAACTGCCAACTATACTTCTTCTGGATGCCTTGACCAAGTATCGAGATGAACATAGTTTGGTAGTATAATAAGATACATGATGAAAAGAGAAGAATGGCGATAATATGATGAAAGAGAAAAGGATTTTATAATTCAATAGGGAACCTATGGAAAACATGAAATTTCATATAAGAAAGATGAAATATTAATGGATTATGAACATAATCTCTAATGAGTTTGAGTCTGAGTATGAAATCTGAAATTGTGAGAAAAAGCTACAAACTAAGATGCACACTAGATGATTTTCTTTATAAAGGAAATTGATGAATGTAGGTGATAATATGTGAATCAGTTATAATCTTATCCATGATATACACGATCAAAATTTTTAAAAGGATGAGAAAGGTGATGTGAATCAGATCTTGATAAATGATGTATTACTAATATCTTTGAAGTAAGTGTTTGTAATACTCAAGGAGAGATATGATGATGACAAGGGATGAAATATCCATTAGATGCAAAAAAAATCATATGAAAGAAAGATAAAATGGAAGACTTTCTAACTGGATGTCGAGATAGATGAATTATTAGATGATATGATATTCTTCCATATCTTTTCTTGGATTTTGGGATGAAATCCTAAAAGGAGGGAAGAATTTGTAATGACTCGTTTTCAAATTAGTCATCTAATTAGAGTTTTACTTTGATGATTGTATGCTTAACTAAGTTGATCAATGTTTAAAGCTTGATTAGTGATGGTACTTAATTTATGATATTTTAAATATAATGAGAAGGTTTAATCATACTTTGATTCACATAATTAGGGTTAAGGATTGGAAACCCTAATCGGCCCAAATTAGGGTTTTGATGACATATGAATACAAAATTTGATAAATATAGTGTCTCAATAAATGGTTTTTAGTATTTTATGTGTAACTATGATTTAATTCAAATTTGTATATGATTTGTATATATCAAATTAGAACACTCTTCAAAATATCAGATTTTTTGAAGAATGTTCTGACCTGTTTCTCGGTCGAGTTTCCAACTCGACCGATCATATTTTTAGATTGATATAGCAGTGGGGAAATTGAATTTTATCTTTTTATTGGTATATCCAATTGATCTCAAATTTTAACTATAGTTGTTAAACTCCATTATAGATACCTTGTTAAATTGGTGTAATTTTTGGATTATTTTTTATCTCTACAGAGAGGGGTGTCGATCGAGTTCTATGAAGGACAAACTCGATTGACCATGTTACTGACTGCAATATAATAGTGTAGTATTTGATTTGTAATTATTTATTGGTAAATCCAAATGATCTAAAAAAGTCAGTGTTTCTTATAAATGCAATTTTAGACATTGGGTTAAATTTAATAATTTTTGGATGAGGTTTGTGTTCTGAAAAGTGTTGTTTCGGTCGAGTTTGTAACTCAGCCGACCAACCAGTCTGAGCAAATTAAAAATACATTGAGGGGCTTGTTTACAATTGTTCTAAGCACCTCAATTCATCTATATCACTAACCTAACATACAAGAATCTCTCATAACTCATCCTTCCTATCAAATAAATGAAATTCTTGAGAGAGAGGAGAGCTAGGGTTTTGAGAAGAGAAAGTGGTGGAGATGTTGACCTAGGGTTTCTCTATCCAAGATATGATGAAATCAAGTAAGTTTAGCTTCTTTGCATAGCATTTCATGGTGAATATTCTCTCACATGTCAAGATTCTATCCCTCCCCTTATTTGATTTGAAATCACATCAAATCTCCCCCTTTTCTCACTCTTTCTCTTCTAATCCCTATTTCTAGGGTTTCCGGGTTGAGAGGAGAAATAATTGAATTCTTTTGTGAGAGTTTGATTGGGTTTCTAAAAATTCAGAGGTTGACCTACGAAATTTAAGGTGCTTGGCACCTGAGGTGAGTGTTTTTCTCCCTCCTAAGCTTTGTATTCATGTTGAAAGCCTAATTCTATCCAACAAAAACAATCATAAACCTTGTTTGTATATGTATGTGATTGGATTTGATTTGGGAACGATTTTGGGGATCTAATTCTATTGATTTTGATTATTTATCATTGATTGGAACTTGATTAGTTCCTGATATATTTATTGAGGATCCATGGGTTTTTCTTATGGGTAGATGACTATTCTATTTCATGTGAATTTTGCCTAAAAATCGGGGTGATCTGGACTCTTAAAATTGGCATAAGAGACATTCTCAGCTTGCTCCTCCTCAGACTTGCTTTCACTTGATTCTCTGAGTCAGGTGTATATGCAGTTATCTATTTTGTGCCCACCTTCACCACAAGTGAAACATTTCATCACCTTCTCAATTTTCTTCTTTCCTTTCCTTCCTGATTCCTTCAGCTGTTTGACATCTGTTTCTATCTTTTGTATTTGAGATGTGATTTCTTTGAGAGCCTTTGATTCAATAGATGGCCCTTCATTGGTGGCTTTCTTACCATACCCTCTGTCGGTCCTGTCATAGTCAGCCCCAACTTGTAACTCAACCATGTTTTCTATGATCTTTTTAGATCTACTGGGCTTTTTATTGAGAAAGTCGCTTCCTGCTGCTGCATTTAGCAAAACTCTCTCTTTAGGAGTTAGACCATTGTAGAATGTTGTTATCAAGAACCCCTTCTTGTTGGTGTGGGCAGTCTCTCTGGTATTTTTGATACCTTTCCCAGACTTCATACAGATTCTCACCTGGTTTCTGCATGAAAGATGTCATCTTCTGCCTGTTACGAACAGTCTTCTCCGTGGGGTAGAACTTGTTCACAAAAGTGTCTTCCAATGCATTCCATCCATTCAAAGATTGATGTGGTAGTCCAAGGTACCAGGATAGTGCCTTGTCTTCCAAGGAGAAAATGAAACCCTTGCAGTAAATGACTTCTTGCGGAACTCCCCGCATCTTAATTGTATCACATATATTTTTAAAAGCGTCGAGGTGATGATAATGGTTATCATTCTTTGAACTCCCTCAAAAGCCTTTGTTTTGGATCATAGAAATTACTGCTGGCTTCAGTTTGAAGTTCGCTGCATCGAACCTTGGGATGATCACAGGACATCTTGAGTTGTTGGCTTTTGTAGCTGCCAACTCCCGAAGAGTCTTTTCTTCCTCATCGTCATCTTCACTGGCGTTGTCCCTGGCATTTTTCTCTAGGTTGTTGTGGTTTCTTTTGTGCCTACGACGATGGCAACGCTCTTCATGGTGATGATCATCTTCGAGTTGTTCACATTCAGGTTCTTCTTGTTCTTCATACAGATGATCATCATTATAATGGTCATTCCTATCTTCATCGGTTCCTGACGGAGGTTGGTGTTGTCTAATCCTCGCATTCCACTTGTTTGCTGAAAGGGGACCTTCCACGCGATGCGGCATGATGAACAGGAGTTAAGTTGAACAAATTGCTTCTTCCTGGGTACCTGAATAGGTCGTACAACCAAGTTAGGAAACCAGACTGGTAAAACAAATTATTCTGCACGGATTCAGATTAGAATGCTTAAAGCAACTGTGTTGTCAAGCTTATTACTAAGCTTGAGGCGCGGGAGTATAGTAAGTGGAATCAGGTTCTTAACAGTACTATTTTGCCTTGTCCCTGGAAATGGCTCCAAAAAGTTGACCGACCTAAATCACACGTCTAAAAGGGGTGGATTAAAGTAGTCGGACTTTTAAAGAGATAACCCGACTCTCAGGCCCCCGCAACAATAAACGGGGTCCGATGTAGCGATCGAGGTCAAACACAGGGACAAGGTTGGTCGTGCTAAGAACACAAAATCAAACACTATGTACTCCAAACAAACAGAGATAAAGAGATGTTCCCTAAGGAATGGCAACACATGAACAAGAATGGTAAACAAAAAGGGAACAAAAGGTAACAAGCTGTAAACAAGTATATGATGGAGAACTCAGGTTAGGGTTCACCAACTAAAGCACCTCGCCAACATGTAAAACTATCTCTCTCTCTTTCATACTCATATCAAGATTACAAGCAACCAAGAAAATGTCTATTCCACTCTCTCTCGAGATGAGGATAGATCTAGTCTAAAAGAAGCCTCTCTCTCGAGATGACAACTTAAAAACCTCTGTAGCAAAACATATGGTTTAAAGCTTTAGCATTCCAACACTCGTGTGCATTCGTACCACTCCATGACATGTGATAAAAGTGATATTACTCTCTCGAGATATCAACAATCAAACATCACAAGATGGTAGATAAACATACAATTGAAGCATTAAAATAGGTGCATGGAGATAATCTTGATGAGAATATGTATCTTCACAAGAAAGAGAAAATATACATGTTGGGAGAACCTTAGTGGCTACTCCCAACCCAAGTTAAGGTGTTTGGCCGCTCATGTTTGCGGACAACATGATGGCATTGCAATAAGATAGATCCATAGAATACCACAAGGAGAGGAGGGAAGTACAGTAGGAGGAAGTGATAAATCTAGAAGAGAAGAATTGTTATACAACACACTACTTCTTCAGATCTGGATCTACCACGTGGATGGCCTTCTCCTTTCAAAGAAGGGGTGGGCGTCGTCTTCTCTCTCCTCGGCTTTCACCCTTAGAGATCCAAGACTGATGGATCGATGGTCGGGGACGAGTCTGGAACACAGTAGCACTTTGTGGCCTCGGGATCTGAACCTGTCTGATGTCCCTTTGACAAGATAGGTGGGAGTGCTATTTATAGGTGCCTTCCACCGACTTAGAACCACGTTCACGGTTTTGGGTTAAGTGGAGGTGAGACCGCGGTCGTGATCCATGCCTTGTTCAATCTCGACCACGGTTAAGTTTGGTCGTGGCTTCATGATGATCGTGGTCGAGGTCCGCCTGCATCCGGTCGGTCAAGGTCTCCCAATTGGTCACGGTTTTACAAACACTTATCAGTGACCGTGGTTCCTCAACTAATCGTGGTCTTCTTGATTGAAGTCCTTCTTGGACGTGGCCACCATCAAGACCACGGTAGAGAAGAAACCTCAGTTTGGGGATCCAGTCGCGATCCCTCCTTGTCATCTGACGATCAAAAAACTTTGGAATCACAGTAGCGGTTGGGAATGGAGTAGACCGCGGTCACGGTCTTGACCCATGATCAATGTTGTGAATATCCCTGCAATCATGTGTGTGAAGCTTTAGTCACAAAGATAGCAAAATTATGTGAAAAGCTAACAAAAGACATACTAAAAGCGGTTTAAAATATATACACAAAGTAAGTAAAATGGAGTGTTATCAACTCCCCCAAACTTAGAATCAAGCATGTCCTCATGCTAAGTGTAGGTTCGAGAACTTAGAGAGAATATGAGCAATTTTTTTAGCAGATGAAATTATAACATGACTGAAATATCTCATTCTTACATCAAGATTGTTGTTGCATTTTTTCGAATCCTTGGGTCTCATTCCTTCCTCTTGATTGGAGTTGCACAACTTCAGTTCCCCGTCATTACCTTCAAATTGTAAAAGGTTCCTCCGTCTCAACATATCACCCTTTCCCTCAGGTTATGATCGTACTAATGTGGTATCTTTTTTGAGGGGTAGCTTTCGCACCAATTCTTTATTTTTAAGATGGCCCTAGGATAATGTTTTTGGGTATGCTAAGGCTTAAGGTGATTTCCTCTTCCCCCTGAATTCCTTGACTACAACTGTCGTAAGAACAATGCTGCCCTTTTTGGGCTTCTAACTTTAAGTTAGGTGGTTTGTGAGGTTACATTCAGGATTGGAGGTGTGTAAGCTTGGCTTCAAGTTTCCACTTACGGGCATGACATATCTACTTTCTTGAGAGAAGCAATATACCGTCCAGGCAGAAACTTTTGGCATCTTTTAAGGCACAACTCTCATATTCTTTTCTTTACTTGATTTTTGGCTTTTTATCTCTCCTTTCAGGCTTGGGTTTGATGGGTTTTTTTCCATGATTTTCTGGGCGGTCGAGCCTCTTTTAGGTATGCCTTGAAGAGGGCATCTATTTCCCTTTCTACGGAGATAAGGATTTTCATATCAAGAACCTCAGGTTAGGGTGGTCGGTCAGGAGTATGACTAGGTGAAGTTATCTAGTCTCTGAGGGTTTCATGAGTTAAGGTTCCCAACTCAACAACATGTTATTGTAAGAATGAGGTATAGCAGTACTGCTATGACTATTGTTCTACATGTATATGCTCATATTTTTTTTCTCTTCCGAGGGCCGGAACACTACATTTAGTGAGAGAAAGCAAGCTTCTAAAAGGTTAGTTGTAACAAGATTTCAAAATTTCAAGAATTTTTTTGTCGGTGTATAAGGGGTAAATGAAAAAGGAATTTACAAATGAAAAAGGGATGTACAAGTACCTCCGTGGCCCGTTTATGACTCCTCCCACAAACTTATCCTACACCCCATCCCGGGGTGTCAAAATTTGAGTGAGTATGTATAAACGGGCCTTCTTTATTTGCTTATTTGTTGGGGAATGCCCACTTGGAATCGAGGAGCATGCTTGCATAGATACCCCATAGTGCATGATATTGCTCGTACTGCATGTTCTCCACCTTAAAACTTATAGCGGCAATGGCTACCATCCATGACAGGTAGAAGAACCCACAATCATTGGATAGGGGTACCTGCTGAGGGCTTCTGTGGCAGTATTGGGTTTTCTTGAAGTCCTTGCCTTTTGTCATAACGTACCCTCTGTAGTGCTGATTTATCATCTTGACAATTGCTTTGGCACAGGTATTTGCCTTTTCTTCTGTAGGAGACTTTGTTGTTGTCATGTTTTTCATTTTGTTGAGTGCAAAGTCTGCGTCGGAACTGTTATAAAGAACTGCAATCCTTTTCAGAAGGTTGATATGCAGCAAAGTCTAGTGGTTGTCGTGAAGAATCAGCAAGAAGATATGCTCTGGTGTGGCCACTTCAAGTCGTCATTGCTGCCACTCCATCTCTCCTATTTTCTTATCTTTCAAGATGTCATCTACTAGTAGGAAATATGCCATGTGAGTGTTTGGCACTGAGTCCTCTAATCACGCCTGGTAGGCCGACATCGTGCTTACTGAAAGATATCCTCCTATTTTTAGTATTTTGCAGAGGTCATCTTTCAGTACACAAATGACCTCTCTTTCAAAGATGACATCCCACAGCGAATCATCTTCTTTCAAGGAACTCATGATTATTGTCAGTTCTTCTAGCAACAGATTGAGCCAGCTCCATCTGTCGATGTTCTTGAATGAAGGCATGATTTCTCCTACCGGTCCCTCCAACTCTACATCGAGTGGTTCTTCTTCATCTATTTCTCCTTCCTCAAGTTGTTCTTTTGTAGGCATCTCTTTAGGTGCATTTTTAACTGGAGGCTGCTTTGACTCTTCGTCTGACGTCTGTCCAGAGCTTTTATGCCATCCTTCTTTCCATGTTGAGGCTCTAGTTGGTTCAGTTGGGTCTATCCACATGGTCTTTAGTTTTTCCCTCCTGGAATTCTTTTTAGAAAGAGGGATGTCCATGTGAAGCCTCCGGGGTACGACTTCTGCATGCATCACCGGTCGTTGAAAAACCGATGATCATAGATGACTTCCATAGCGTACGTACCCCGCAGTCCATGTAGGTCTTCATTATACAAGTCCTCTAGGGGGATGTCCTTGTTGATGGCCTCCATCATGCGAAGTACTATGAAGGCGCAGTCCCCCGAGCCAGCCTGTTCTTGGGGAACTTTCTTATTAATGGAAAATAGTTTCCAGGACCCTTAGAATTTGTTGTCTACCTCCTTGATTGCTCGTTGTAAATGCAGTGGTATCTTCAAGGTGTCTCTGGCTTCTTTTCTTTTATAGACCAGTGAAGTGCTGTCTATTTCCGCTGCACAACAATTGAGCGCCGTCATTTTCTACTCGTAAAGATCAATGACTATTAGTGCCTAATGCTTGATATTTCTAAAGGGTAGCACCATAGACCTCGTCTCCCTTCTTCAGTCTGCCACCTTCAGTTCTGTTACGTCTGCCGCCTCGTAATCATATTTGTATAGGAGGTTGTCCATATGCGTTGTCCTGTTGAAAATCGGCTGCGGCTTGTCTGGGTGCAGGAATTCTTCTAGGAGGGTGGCGCAGAGTACCTTGAACAGCCTCTTATGTACTCGCACCTTTTTGAGGAACATCCCTCGGAAGTGGTCTCTAGAGAGATGTCTACCCTTATTGTTGTAGAGTATGTCTGAGTCGGGTAGATCACCGTTGAGGACATCTGCCAAAATGTGGGCATCTCTGCATGAGATTCATGATATCACAGTCATGTCAATATCTTTCATTTTGCAAGGTAGAGGGGGAGGTGTTCCAATTATTTCTTCCTTAGCTTGTGCACTCTGTTCCCTGGCGGGTTCGTTAGTAAAGAAAGTTGCCAACCCGCCGTCCTCATCTTCTGATGTTATTTTCTGAGTCGGCGGTGTTGTGGCTTCGTCTATGGTCGACATGGGCTTGGCCACTTGTTCAACCACTTTCTGCATAGGTAGTGTAGTGCTTGTAGGTTCAACTTCTTATGAGGAGGCTTCGACAGCTATGTTGTCTTTTATGTTGCTCTCCTCATAAGTTTTCCCTAGCTTGGCTTCTCCTAGCATTTTTTAGTGTCGCCTCCATCTTTCCATGATAAAGATAGTCATTATGCTCGTGGTGAGGTTGGAAAGGGAGTAACTCACTAGTTCCTCAAGTCCTGCTCCCAACTCAGCTATTATCTTGTCGATCTCCACCGCTGCCACTGAGCTGAGTTCGGTCATTATCTCCTCGCGATAAGCAGTAGCAATATGTTCTCTTATTGTCAATTCATGTGTAGGCGGGGAGAGGTGTAGCCCTGCTAGATTCTCTTCTTCTTTAGCAGCTTCGTCAGGGTTGCAGTTGAGGTCGAGACCCCTTGACGATGTCGAAATTTTCTTCATTTGGTTGCCTTTGATGACTTCTAGATGCTGTGGTGGCTGGTCTTTCCTTGGCTCAGCTACAAGTGTCGCCTTTGTGTTGGCACTCCCCGCTTTAGGTGTGTCCATTCCCATGTCTGCCCCTCCTGTGTTATCTTCGTCATTTTCGTCGTGGCTGGAGGGGTTGGCTGAGTGTGTCGGGCTTGCTGAGCGCTTGGTCTTCTTTTTCTTCTGCCGGTTCTCGAGTTCTTCACATTCCTTCTCGAGCTTCCAGCGGTATTCTTCCAGTCGTTGACGCTCCTGTTCGAGGCTGGCCATGGCTGCATCATAGCCCTGACGCATGTGCTTGTTGTTGGCTCTTAAGGCGTGCCTCTCTTTCTGCAAGTCTTCCATCTCGTCCTTTATTTTCTTTAGCATTCCCATCATCATCAATTGGTTTGTCAAAACCTCTTGGATAATGTTGGGAAATGCTCTTGTTCTTTCTTCAAGGACTTGAACTTGTGCCATTAGTGCTGACAGGGAAGAAGAAATAGTGGAATTTACATGTTCTCACATCGCATCAAACCTTGTACCTAAAGCGCCTTTGAAAGAAGGTGTGTGCTCATTTCGTTGGTGCGGTTGCTGCTCCACGGGCGTTCTTGATGAGCTCGACACCGCATGTTGTGGAGGTGGTGGTGACAGTCCTCGCTCCTTCTCTTGTGGTTCCTCTAGCAGGTCCACCTCCGCTCCTCCAGTTCCTGTATCCGGTATGGCCTGGGAGCCTTTTCCTTCTGGCTCTGCCTCCGGTTCCTTGTCTGGTTGTGGGGCGGTTTCTGCAGCCTAGTCTTTTTCTATTCCTTGCTCCACAGTAGTTGCTTCATTTCTTGACTCGAGAGGTGTGGGTTCAGGAATATTTACCAGTGCTTTTGGAGTTGGAACTGCGAGTGTTAGTTGCACTGTACTTGTTGTTGTTTTCATTGGTTGTACAGTTGCTTCTGCTACTTTCTTTTTCTCCACTGCTAATTTCTTCTGTGGTTCTGTGCTCTTATTCTTTTCTAATTCATACGGGGCACTTCTTTCTCCAGCTGTGATAGCCGAGTCAATATGTGCCCTGTTTTGCAGTACCCCAAAGCACATTTCTTCGATATCATTGTTGGTTGGCCGCAGCTTGTGGGCATCATAGAACGCCAATTCGGGAAGGGGGAGTAGTCTTTTTTATCCTCTTTGCTTGAAGTATAACTTCTTCCCCTACTGTGCCACAATTCCAACGCTAATGAGGGATTTTGTTTCTATTCATTGTGGTCCCTCCATTTCCTTGTAATTCAGTACTTCTTCTTCCTCCATGAAGTACTTGGCGATCTTCGTTATAAGGCCGCCCATGCAGTATGTGGAATTTCTCTTTACGTCCCCGCCCACAACTGTTGATAAACGGTCGATTAATATCCTTCCAATATTGACCAGTTTCCTATTCATCATTGACCAGAACATGAACAGATATCTCTTGCTAACTGTTCCCATCTCAGACCTTGTGTGAATCGTGTGGGCGGTGATCTTCTGTATTGTGCGGATGAAGCACAATATAATTTTGTGTGGCTTTAGAGTTCTTTGAGCTGTGCTTTTCCTCTCCAGATAGTTTTTCCCACAATTCATCGCTATCATATGTGGCGACCTCTTTCTCGCTTGGGGCATAGGAGCAATCCTGGGCTTCTTCCTTTGTCCTTGTGAATATTATGTTCAGATCCGCCTCGTTAATTACTTGAGTCTCTCCCCCTAGCCTCACTTGGAGATGGTAGTCCCCACCTCCTGCCTTTCGTGTTTCACTACTGGTAGCGAAATTCTTCAATGAAGACAGGAATTATGTGGTCATCTTCTTATAAGATTTTTCCTCTGGCATGCCTAAGGCGCGTAGATTTGCGCCTTCCATGAACTTCATTGTCCTATCATATATCCCCATCTTCTTAAAATCTTTCATGTCTAGGTAGCGTGTTGGACAAAACTCCTTTTGACGGTACATCCAGTCGTAGGTAGACTGGTGCACGATATCCCAAGACACGAGTGGGGGTTCTCCGGGTAGTGAAGATGTCTCCCCCACTACTTCCTTGTCCTTGGTGGCCTCATCCTTGTTTGGTTTGTCTGCAATTACTGGCTTCTCCTTCTTGTTGCCCCTAGTTTCTTTTGGTGCAACCTTTCTTTTCTTGCTATGTACCTAGCTCTATGACTCCCCTGGTTGGTATTCGGAGGTCTCAGTCTGCTCTGTATTTTCCGTGTCTTGTTCGGCCTCCTCCTGCGGTGACCCTGTCAATATCCTCTGATATTGTTCTAGCCTTAGCTGTATCTCCAGGCGGTTTGGCACCGGTAGAGTACTCCTCTTTAGTTTTTCTGTCAAGTCTTTTACTATCCTTTCTACTTCCTTCAGGGAAGTAGCCTTCTTGTATAGAAAGTTGTTGGTTGATGGGGAAGACATTCTACAAATTTTAAATGAATCATTCATCCTCTTGGATCAAAATTTATCATTATTTCAATTAGTTTTGTAACATATATCTCACAAAGGATGAGTGTTAGTAAATTATTAGTTAAAAAAGATCACGGTCGCGGTCCTTGAATCCATGGAGTATATCACGATCGCGGTCTCATTTATAACTCAGAAGGCACCGCGATCGCGGTGAGGTGAGATCGCGGTCGCGGTCCTTAAAAATCACACCGCAGTCGCGGTCTCTTTGGTAATTTATATGACATCGCGATCGCGGTCTCTGAAAGGGACTGTGGTCGCGATATTATCATGGTCTCAGAGAACACCACGACCAAAGAGGGTTTTACAAGAAAACTGCAGTCGCGGTTGTTGAGGGGGGTAATCGCGATCCGGGATGCTCTTCTTCCTTACCGTTTCGATACCCCCATTCCCTTCACCGATGATATGTTCTTCGTCCATTTATTAATTAACCTTTTTAGGGTTTTGTTAAAGGTGTCCATCACCATAAGGCGGTAAGCAAAATAGGGAAAACTTGACTGCTGCCGGTGGTGCCCTTTGTAGTCGTCGAGAGATAGGGTGGAAGAGAGAATCGATCTAGGTGAGGGTTACATCGGAGCAACAAAGTAGTGCATCGACATACTGGAGCAAAAAGGGGTAAGTTTGTTACCTTGGCGATGTTTGTGAAGGTGGAGATGGGCACAGTAGTCACGACGATCGGCTTCGGACGGCGGAAGGTCGACGGTCGTGGTTGAGTGGAGAGAATCGTTTATCTCAGACTTAGGGAAAACAGGAAGTGAAAAGGGTCCGAGAGTCTAGGGTATTGGGTATATATAAGGTGCAACCGCGACCAGATAGACTAAAGGTGTGGTCGCAATGATCACAAGAACTAATCGTGGTCATGGCATATAGAGTAGAACAACCGCGGTCGCAGTCTTTGTTGTGGGTACCGCGGGTCACGGTCTTGCGGAAGCAAAAGAGATACCGTGACCATAGTCCATACCGCGACCAGGTCAAGGCAAAGAATGACAAAATTGTTTTCTTGAGTAAATCATGAAATATTAAAAAGGAAAAGGATGTGCACATCACTAAAGCAAAAGAAAACTAAACAAAGAAAAAAGGTAAGAGAAGACAAAGCCTTAAAAAAGTAAAAACTTGGGTTGCCTCCCAAGAAGCACTTGCTTTAAAGTCTCTTAGCTAGACTGCATAAATGTTCACTCCTTTGGTCCTACAGTTGGATGCAACAACTCTTGATTCTTCTCCTCATTGGGCTGGGCTGGTTCACCCAGGCTGATCTCTGATCTTCTTACAAAGGCTTCATCTTTGTAGAATCTTTTCACCCTGTGGCCATTGACCTTGAAGATCCCAGTCTTCTCTCCTTGAATCTCCATCATTCCTGATAGATAAATTTTTACCACAGAGAATGGGCCTGACCATCTTGATCAAAGCTTCTCAGGGAAAAGCCTGATGCTAGAATTGAAGAGAATTACTTTGTCTCCTTCACAAACGTCCTTGTTCCTTAGGTGGGCATCATGCCACACCTTCGTTCTTTGTTTGAAGATCTTTGCGTTTTCATAAGCCTGTAATCTCAACTCCTCGAGCTCTTGTAGCTACAGATATCTTTTCTGTCCCACCTTTTCTAGGTCCATATTCAGAAACTTAATCGCCCAAAGGGCCTTATGCTCTAGGTCTAAGGGTAAATGGCAAGACTTGCCATAGATTATCCTATAAGGTGTTGTTCCTATAGGTGTCTTATAAGCTATTCTATAGGCCCAGAGAGAATCGTCTAGCTTAGTGGACCAGTCTTTTCCAAAATTTGCTTAATCTACCTATTAGATACCTCTACCTGTCCAGAGGTTTGATGGTGATAGGGTGTAGCAACCTTGTGCTTTACTCTGTACTTCTTCAGTAGCACCTCAAACTACTTCTCTCCAAAGTGTGATATGCCATCGCTTATCACAGTGTGAGGTACCCCGAAGTGTGGGAAAATGATTTTCTCAAATAGCTTAATCACATACTTAGAGTCGCAGGTTTGGGTAGCAACAACCTCTACCCATTTCGACACATAGTCCACAACCACTAATATGTATTGATAACCTTTTGATGAGGGGAAAGGACCCATGTAGTCTATCCCCCAAACATCAAAGATTTCAACTTCTACCCAGTCATCCAT